>JAODKC010000001.1:32919090-32951452 GCA_026777985.1 Mormyrops attenuatus
TTATTCAGCTCAGTTATGGCCCTTGGAAAAAAGCTGTCCTTAAATCTAGAGGTGTGGATTTTGAGAGCTCTGTAGCGAGTCCCAGAAGGTAAGAGAGTAAACAGATGATGACAGGGGTGGGTTGCATCTTTCGAGATGTTAATAGCTCTGTGGAGGCATCAGGTTCTGAAAATGTCCTCTAGCGAGCACTGGACGTCAGATCAAGAGACAAACTTCATGTGCTTTGATATCATATTAACTGGGTACACTAAAACACATCTGCAACAGTGTTGAAAACACACATCAAGTCTAATAAAATGTTCTCATATTATGTGCCATGAACTAACTGAAAGCCTTGTATAAAGGCTGGTGTATAATATATAATGGGGCAGTCTTTAATTGATGGTATAAAAATATATTACAGACTTACTAATTTGGATTAGTTGAGTATTCAGTTAATACAATGAGGTCCAAAGTCAAGACTTTGAGAAACTTCATATGACTTAAAATATGCAGCACAGAGCTCAGTTTTGGGTATAATGATCATTTGAGGGATTTGTCAAAGTTTATAGACATGCATCTCTCAAATCTGGATTTCACTTCCATACAGAAGACTTTATACTGTCAGATGTTTTTTGGAGTGCAAAATAAACAATGACTTGTTTTGAATGTTTTTACTTCAAAAGTAGGGCATTTTGTATGTAAAATTTATCTAAATCATATCCAATCAGAGCTAAATCTAATCATGTCGTATTTGAGTTGAATCCTATCAAATAATTACACATATCTTTTTGTGTATCTTACTGTGGACTGTATACCGTGTTATCTGAGAGGGAGAGGTACACACCCTTAATATCAGAATATTGCAAACCAAGTGTGATAAATAATTTGCTTTATTGGCATCATTGGTAGAAAAAAAGTAACAGGATTTGACACACAGTCTCAGTACTTGCATAAGAGATCAGCCGCAATATGGAGTAACAGACACACAGAGCAGTTCACAGACACATGGAAAGCAGAGCCAGGGCATAGAGGCATCAGAAACAAATACAATAAATATTCAATAAATAATAATTAACCTGATATGTATGGGTTTGTATGTAACACGAAAATGTCAGAGCAACAACGTATTTCAAGTCATTAAGGGTTCTTTGCTTCCCTTTTAATAATAATTAAAAAAAAATAAAACATTTAGTTTGGTGCTCAAAACAAATACTTATCCTATACAATTTGAGTTCAATTGTCTGGCATTGACTGGCAATTAATATAGTCCTTCACAGAGTGCTGAGGATCCCTGAATTTGAAAAAGACTTTATGTATACAACACTATATTCAAGTTTACTGACAGATAAGTAACAGTTAGAAGCCTGGCAAGACTCCTGTAGGATTTAGTGCATTGAAACATTTACTTCCCTGATCAACTGAAAAGCTGGAGTATCTCTCAACCTGTTCAAGTATCTAATAATACTCAATACCTCCAGTTCTGACGTGGTTTTAGTCACCTCCTCTCTGCCATTTTACAAATTTCAAACTTTCCCCACTGCTCTATGGAGCAGCATCTACTAACAAACCTATTTGATCCTGACTAGGGATGCAACAGAGTTAAAGAACAATTTAGAAACGTTCTATGCAGAATGTAAAGTATAGCCAGTTTCCACACAGTTTAAGCAACAGTACTATTGGTTATGGAGATCCGCTTATGAAAAATGCACATTAATTGTTATTATATTACAAGACTCCCTATGCACAGTGAAACTTAAATTTACTGTTTATATATAAAGCTATATCTATTCAAAGCCAATTTCTGTAACATAAGCCTATCCCACATCCATAGCAATGTATTCAAAGGGATCACAAAACATCAATAGGCTTTTATTTTGGCTTTTGATTTAAGGCAAGCAAAGTAATTCAATAAATAAAACGATACTCTAAGCATTTAGTAGGAGCAGAGTAAATCTCCCACTTTCCCAAGATACACAGTATTTACACATTTACAGAGTATAACTAAAAGAAAGTTTCTTTAGTGCAAGTATAATGATCCAAAAACAAAACAAAACAAAAAACATAGGCAAGGAACTGCACTGATGAGAAAAATCCATTCTAATCCCTTACTTTTGGTTAAACGTCATCTACATCAGTTGCTAACAAGCTTAGACTGTTTCCATCTATGTCATACTCAATAAAATAAATATACTACCAAAATTATTACAAACAAGAGATGGAAACACACTGCAGGTACAAGATTATGTACTTCAGGGGTCACCCCACGTCCACCTAATTGCTTCTGCCAACATTAATACATGCTGAATATTGTCTTCCAGTGGACAGTTCAGGTAATCAGAAGGTGTCAGTCAGCTGGGTATTTGATGAGAATGTAACCCGTCCATCAGTTATGAACAACATTCTTATCGTCTGCTTGTCATCCCTTATTTAATAACTTTGCAAAACCTCACTGCCAAGCGGCACAAGAGATCATCATCATCATCATCATCATCCCCATTCCAGACAGCTGGGAATATATGGCTACTTAGGGAGTGACACCTTGCTCCTGCTTTCAGCAAAAAGAACAATCAGAGGAAACGCTGAACATGCTGGAGAAGGCACCAGGTCCAGGCCAGCACTCCTTGGTCAATCGAAATGGGCTGAAAGTCCGTAAGTTGCATAGGGGAGTTTCTGGAATTCTTTTCAATCTGCAACGGTCATTGTACCATAAAGGAAATGCTGTAAGTATTTAATAACAACAAATCAAAGCTAGTTATTGCCGTAGGTTTAGGAGGAGCAGCAAGGAGCACGGCAGGAGGAGACATGGAGATTGACATTTGGCGCTCTCATCCTCACTTCCACTTGGGACTTTAAGCCGTCTTCCCTTCATGGGCTGTAATAGTATTGTTTTGTAATCAAACTTCAGCTGAGGTGACAGGTTGGGATTAAAACAAAACGGATTGCACCATTTTCTTTGTACAGCTCAGTTCAAAGACCAGGCCATTGAGGCTAGCCCTCTCATCACCCAAATGACCAGCCCTAGCATGACAACAATCAGCCCTGACATGAATAGTCAGTCAGAAGCCAAGTGATGGGGAGGATGGGTCAACACTCTGGCTCCTGCTTTTAGTGGAGATACACAATAAAAATGGTTACTGTGGTAACACGCACAGAATTATAAGCATTTTCAATGCTGGGGGATTCTTAGCAATAGAACAATCTCAATCATAAGCAGTAGTGCAATCGATGACACAACAAATTAGAGAGACAAATGGAAGACTTGAACAGTATATTGATATTAAATTTGACCCGCTAATTACATGTTGCTATTTAAGGAGCCAACGTCAGGAGAGATAGGGTGGTACAGTTAACAGTACGATGAGTCAGCATGTGTGGTCCAATTCATGGGAAGAACAGGTCAGTGATGCACTCTGGATGCTGGGCCTGGGCTCTTAGCCTTTTCCAACATGATGCGAGCACCCCAGAAGCCACTTTCTCTAGCACTGCTCACACAAAGCTTTCTAGGTGAGAGAAAGCACTAGTCCAGCAGAAGCGAGTGGAGTGAAGCCTGCAGAGCAATGGGAGATGCCGCAGCAATGCGAAGAAGGACACCGCAAAGTCCTCTGCACATAGCGCCGCTGTTTCAGAATCACGATTCACATCCTCAGAGCCTGGGCCCCTTCCCTTTCATCTGTGAGTGTGTGCGACTAAGGATGCGCGTCTTGTGTGTCTCTGAGTGTGTGCATTCTTATTGGTCCTAGCAGTAATTTCAAAGATGAAAGGAGAGGGTCATTTGGTCTCATTATGGAGCAGCACTTCTTCTGTGAGAGGTGCAAAGTGTTTTTGTCTGGGCTGTCTTTCTGTACCAGGTGAGCAGACAGGGAGAACAACATCTTTCTCCATCCCCCTGGGCACTCACACTAAGAGCTTAGTACTCTGGGCACCACCAGCTTACGCACACGTGCACACACACACACTCACACAAACGCGCACACTCCAATTCCACCATCAGTGAGTCTCATCCACACAGGTACCATTCACAATTCACTACACATGTTCCCCGCACACAAGCCACATTATGTGTAGATTCCGTTCTGTGTTTCCCAGAACAGAAGGACAAATGCCCTACCCTGGAAGGGGTAGTGGCACACTCTCCACCAAAAATCTGCCCCGTCTTCCACCCCCCAGCCCCCAGACGTTTCCCATCTCGTGGCGAGTCGTTCAGGTGTCCTGGAAGGGCAGCTCAAAGCAGTTGTAGGGGTCGTTCGCAGGGTCGTCCCAGGGGTCCATGCTCCTCCAGAAGGAGGAGGGCTTCTTGTGCAGCTCCCTGCGCACACAGCGAGGGCATGGCTGGGCCCGCATGCGGCACTCCGTATGGAACACCGCCCCGCAGCCCTCGCACCTAGCAGCGTCAGATACAAGAGGCTGAGCTGGACTTTGTGAGTCTCCCTAGAACATCTGAACTGTGCAGATATATACAGAATATACTTTTTGTTTGTGATTTTGACAATCAAATGGCACATGGGGCTAAAGAGGGGAAAATTAGCATGAAATGAAATTTATACTTTCCCAGCAAGGCTTTGCAGTGTTTGAGACTGAGCACTCACAGATGCTTCTTGTTTAAGCAAACAACAGAAGATACATATTCTAAGGTTAAGAAGAGGACACAAAGCAACAAGCAGTAATTCTTGGCTCAAATCGAGAGAGGAAGCCTCAACATGCTGCTTTTCCACATGCAACAGTAGCTGAAACAAGTAACAAGACTGAAATGCCAGTAATGACCAATATGTGACTGGTCTCTTGGCATCCTGGGTGATGACAGGCAATTTCTCTTTTTATTATCATCACTCTTCGGCTCCCACATAAACTCTCCTTGCTCACAGACCTTGAGGAGCAATTTCAGGGGCTATAAACAAGCTAGCGCCAGGCTTGTTAGGCACTGACGCTGCAGGACATGAATGTATTGTGGTATCAGGGGTCGCCTAACAGTACATCAGCTACCAAAGACCAAGGAGCCCTACATTACTGAGAATCCCTGAAAGAGGTTTCACCTCACCTCTTGGTGGCGCTTTCCTGGAAGGGGTAGATGACTTGGCCGTTGTGACACATCTCGCAGATGAAGCCCTTCTCACTGCACAGGCTGCAGCTATAGACGTGGGAGCTGGCAAACTTGATCACCTTGGAGAGGAAGGGGGCGAGCTTCCCATCGATCACCTGGGGGGGTGACACACACACGGCAATGGAGCGGAGAAGAAAGCAGGGGTGTGGAGAGGGAAGAAGGTGAGAATATGGGACACAAAATGTAATAAGGATGCAATGAAGATAAAGATAAGGGTGCAAAGAAGAGGAGAAGAAAAAGAGTGGAGGGATAAAGGAAGAACATAAAAGTCCAGTCATGAAAGGGACAGAGAACAGGAAACACACAAACAGAGGACAGCGCGGTGGGATAAAGGGGACGCCATTTAACATACTACGTTCCACCAAGGTATCCAACTCACTAAGTGGAAGGTAATTTGTCTAAAGCATGTGAGAAAACTGCAGTGAACAGCGCATGTAGCTTCCCAAGATGTTCCCGGGAAGCTGGCGGAGCCTTGTCCCAAATGCCTCTTGGAACCAGTAAGTGGCGAGCTGCTCAGCGGGACAGTCACCCCATTAGCTGACAGTCAGGCCGCCCTGAAAATGCCCCCCCGTGGTCTGATCGTTTCTGCAGATGCCACTGGGTCGGCCCCGCAGCATCTCGCTCTCACATGCTCATCCTTCATAGGGTCAGCCTGGGGTCACATGCCAACACTTTCATTAAGACCTATACGAGTAATCATGGATTTCATAAAATAGAATAAAATCTGTTTACCAATATGGGTTTCCCCAAATATTCACTAAATCAATTATTATAAATACAACATCCCAAACCATAATGCTGCTCGGAGAAGGTACAGCATGAGCTTTATTAATACAGAAAGTACCATAAAAGCTTCAGGAGATTTTCCCTGAACTCATTTTCCTAAGATGCAAAAAAGCCAAGCAGTGAGCGTAATTGGTGCATGACTCAAGGCTGTTGTGTGGCATTAGTCAAGGATACAGAAGCTGGAAATAGTGATTACATACTGTGTGAGCTCTTTTTCCTGGAAATCCATGACCACACACACACACAGGCATACTCACACGGACAAGCTTCCCACTTCTTTGACTCAGAATAGTATAGTAACATATAAACCAGGAAAAAAATCAGGTGAGGAACCAGACTTTTAGCACCTATGCGCCAATAAACCAAGGGAAATCAAGAGAGTTTCAAGGTTTCGACATACTAAATGAACAGCTAATACACAAAATCTTTGTTTTTCATGCTAAAAAGTACAACAAAACACAAAATATAAGAGTGAAAATATTCCAGAAATTTCACAATGACTGGGTGAATAATCAAATGACTGGGACTGGTGGACACTCTCAGAACTGGGACACTGCACAGGGTTACACACTGATAATTTCAGCCAGAGGAGAAGCGGTAAAATGGAGCCTAGCACAAAAGAAATTACTGGAATGCAAACCTTAAACTAATTAAGGATTTTTCTAACTGGGTGTAGGAGGGGCGAGTCCTTTTAGGCAGCTCAAAAAATAATATGTGAATGCCATTTAGTGGGCAGCTAGTTAGGAATGGGCAGGCTTTGAAAGCGCGGGTCTGAAGGAAGCGCATTGTGGTGGCTGAATGGGCCAGGGAAAGGGGCCCGGACCTCCAGCGCACATTCAGCGAGGGGCCAGGCACAAGTGGCTACACCTGGCAGAGCTGCGGCCCACCAATTAGAGGACTGGCGAGCATTCTTCAGCTCCAGGAATGAGCGGGGGGGGAGAGAGAAGGAGTAGGGAGGGGGACTGGTACAGAAAGAAGAGTGAAGCCCCCACCTTCTCCTGAGTAGTGGCGATGGCTGGGGGGGGGCAGTGAAAAGGGCCTCTGTGAGAGGTCCCAATTACAACCCGCTGCTTCTGGGGTGCACAGGGCCAGGGGAGGGGGCAGCACGCGCACATCCAGGCCTGGCAGAAGGGGAAACCCTGCAGCAGACACCAACAGGAGCCGGGACACGCCGCACACGCACATTCACCAGGGCCACAGGACACGCCGCACACGCACATTCACCAGGGCCTCAGGACACGCCGCACACGCACATTCACCAGGGCCACAGGACACGCCGCACACGCACATTCACCAGGGTTAAAGGACACGCCGCACACATTCACCATGGCCAAAGGACACGCCGCACACATTCACCACAGTTAATGGACACGCTGCACAATCACACTCACCAGAGCCACAGGCCCGTAGGCATGAGCTCTAAATACGGTCTGTCTGCAGGCTGCTTTTTTCCTTCACACACAGAACTACCCAGTCTGGCCATAGTCTTGACCTTCAGGTCCTAAAAGCCCACAGCGGAGGGGTTGCAAACCACAGGCGCATTTACTGAAATTTCACTGCTACTGTATCATATTACACAGGAAGAAAAATTAACATTAATCTGTATTAAAAATCATCACCAACAGTGTCAAAAACCCTAGATGTACCTTAAATCAACTGTCGTACAAAATCACCAAATGACCAATGTCATACAGAAGGGAGTATCACAGACAGTGGCGTAGTGATGTGTATATGACAATGCAGTGTTACTCGCCTTAGGAAATACATTTATATTGACACATAAACACACACACACACAGAATATATATATGCAATATCCTAGGCCTCCCAAGGTGACGACACAATGTGTGTCAATTAAGTGCTTGCCAACAAGGGCAGCAGTAGAGCACCGTGTGATTTATGACTCCTACAAAGATGAAATATACACCCTCAGATCAATGCTGACAGAAGGATTAATTAAACGTATCAATAATTTAGCTCGAGAGAGTGAACACAAGCTACAGCCCAGTGCTCAGTTCCCAGATTTATGCTCAGCTGACAGCTGCAGTGGGGGGCATCATGCTTACACTGCATACCTGCATGCAGCCTAGGGCAGCCTTACGGAGCATGGCCATACTAATGGCAGCGCCTACTGAAACTGCCCATATTTGCCTTGCTTTAATCAGTACCCATAGGTATTCTTTTGTCCATTAATTATATTTCCACGTTCACAGTTTATATCCATCATACAGAAAATAAAGGTTCCTGTCAAACAGCACTCAGAAAGCTGTATTCTTTTTGATCGTACCATGGCAGATACTCTAACACACATTCTGAGGTGTTGTTCGATTCTAAATTTCTGTATGAGACAAAAAAGATAAAGATTTTCCCCTGGGATCAATAAAATTCATTCATCTGAAAAAAAGTATTAAAAACTGGATCAAAATACATACATCTTTTAATGATCACATATCAAGGATTAACCTTAGGTCACTAACAGGAAATAGAACTTTGATATAAATACATTTTAACAGCATAGTGGTGCACCTCATGCCCTGCTAACCGCTGAGTTTTCTCATTTCGGATGTGCACTTGGGCCACAGCGGAGTGCAGCCTCCAGCTGCCGTGGCAACATGCAGAAACACAGCGGCACGCAGCTGCAGCCCTGGCTCCGCCCTCGCCCCATCCCATCCCGCGCGCCATTGTAAGGCCACCGCTTAATCCCCTAAAACTGCTGTTTAACACCCGCTACTTTATCCCTCCAGCACATGCTGTAATGAAGGCCCTAATGTCCTCATCTGCTTCATTAAATTGCTCAGAAAGGACCCGGATTAGACAGATAAAGAAAGGGTTAGCCCTGTTTGGATAACGCCCGGCCTCCGACCAGCTTGGAAAACAGGATTAACACTGCGCCGTGTGCCTCTGTGTGTACATGCTAGTGTATGTCTGAGCGGTGCCATATATGAAGTACAGCCACAGCGGTGGAGACCCAAGACGCTGACTGGAATGGAGTGACACCACTGGTACCTAATACTTTCTGCAGTTTAAGTGTCTGAAGCCTTAGGGTGGGATGTTTGCAGCCACGTGAAGGAAAGGAGCACAGAGCTCTCGGGATAACCTCAATGAATATCCCATTAAAAATAGCTTAATCTGCGAGCAAAAATATCTGGTTTGATTATGACCAAACAGCACCATAGGGGTCTGTGTGAGATACTGTGTGAGGAACAACAAACGAAACGAGGGCAAAACGAAACCATGGGTCCACGCATAGGTCTGTGCATGTCACATGAAAATGGTGAATGCCAACATTTCCTTCAGCTCTTTCTAGGTTGTTGGCAAGACTGGCATGGAACCTTGTAACATGAGCACAATACAATTAGCATTTATATGGGACTCTTAATCCAAACCATCTAAGTGAACTTCACAAAAAAAGAAAAACTTGCTATAAAATTAAATCCATCAAATCATACTCACACTGGAATATCTGATTTCAGCAATTTAGTATTTTAAGTTAATCTTGCTCGAGATGGCACAATGTCCACAGAGAATAGTGTTTTTTTTTTTCAAATGACTCTGCAGCAGTTCAGCATTCAGCAAACTCACAGCAGAAAGGCCTAAACCATGAAGGACCTTCTAACAGCACAATGAATAAAAGGAGCGGAAAGGCTATTATGAGAGAGTGAAGAGGAGAACAACGAGTTGTAAATGTGACCTCTCTGTGCCACAGGCTGAAAAAGACCGAAAGGTCAAACACACAGTGTCTCACACTGGTCACAAAGCAGGAAATAATGTATTTATCAGAAGACCAGGGACTGGGAAACTGCACTGGTAAATATAAAAAGAGCTCAGATTTATTGTGAATTGGGTATTCTGGGAATAGACAGAAAAAACCTTATAGGACCACAAAACAATTTCTAGGGTAAATCGTTCCTTATCGGTCATCTCGCCTGTGACAGGGTGCATCGATACAGCGGTGACACTTGGGAAGGATCAGCTCTGCCTGTGGTTGGAGCACCTGCATCCTGCATCAATGTGTACATAATACCAGGGTTGCCAACCTCGGTCAGCTGCCCAGACTGAGATTTTCAATTCGAGACAAGTCCGCACACACATGCACACACATTTACATGCATGTCACAATTGTATTACCTTGTAAATAGTCTGTAGGGTTTCCAAACTACAGGAACACATTTGATGTAGCTAATTTTAGGTTTATAACGGAATAATATAGATTTGCCATAAATTTCCTGTGTGAGCATGAGTCTGAAAGCGTGAGGGTCACGTCAGATGCATGACAGTTGGCAACCCTGATACAGCACTGCATATGGGAGGCAACCTCAGGGCCCTTGTCACCTCCCCCAGCACACGCGTGCGCGCACGCACACACACACGCACGCACGCTAACATACACACACCCGTGAAAACACACACACACAAACAAACACAGATACACACACACACACAGATTAGACAACTAGATCTTTGTGGGGACTCCCCATTCATTTCTATGAGCATAACCATAATTCTATGACAACATTAACCCCTAACTAAAGAAAACACAAAGACTTCTTTCATTTTAGTTTTTTGATTGCATTCACAGCTTGTTATAAAATTGAGATTTATGTTGTGGGGACACAACAACACACACAAATGCACAAACGCACACATGAAAACAGAAATACACAAAAATGCACACACACACACACACACACACACACACACACAGACGGGCAGCAGGCGTGCAGGAAAAAGGACGCAACACTGTCGTGCTTTGTTTTTTATGCCTGGTGAGCTTGAATGAGTGTAATTAGTTATAAGGTTGGGGGAAGTTTGTAACGGGCAGCTTGGAGGACTCTGCCCTCCCACTAGGCGAAAGCCTCTGTGGGTCAACGCTGGGGGGCAGGGAGGGGAGGCAAGGGATCAAGCTGGCGTACAGATAGGATGTGAGACGAGACACGTAAGCACAGGGGGCCAGTGCTTTAATCTTCCCCGAAGAAGAGAAACAGCGGCACTGGCTGCAGTACAGTGCTCACTTCCAACAGACTGACACAGGCCAAGCATACAACAGGACAGGTCCCAGGCTGTCACCACCAGCCACCAGACTGGGTGATGGCAAGGCCTGGCTGTGTCACATCATCTGAGTGACGTGTAATCACTGTCATATAGTCCTGGTATAGAAGGGATACAGCAAACTGACAATAGCTGCTCTTATAAGCATCTTACCTGCTGAAGGTCAGCCAAGGAATACAGGTGAATGTGCTGCAGGAGATACTCCCTGGGAAAGATCCTGGAGGACAGGAGAACAGTGCAGATGTCAGTGTTACTGCGATGCTGCCCAGCGGCTAGCGGCACAGCGCAGGCGGGAGCCCAGTATAGCCACCTGTAACCAGTGCTACTGTAGGTGGCTCAGCTCTGTCTTGGGTTGGTTGGACACAGAGCAGTAAGCACACGTGCACAGAACGCAAATTTGCACGTCCGTACATGCCCGAGAAGCCAAAGCGTGGAGGACCTTCACAATGGCCAGTAACCACAGCAACCCAGAGACAAGATGCCTACAAAATGAGGGTTAACTGAATTGAATGCAAACAGCCTGTGAAACAGGCATTTAAAAGCACTCTCCCTTATTAAGGGTGAAGTAGGGTTGCTCAATCCAGATTTACCCGGCTATTAAAGCCCTCTTCAGCGTTCACTAGCCTGCTCCTCACTCTCTTGCCAAGTGGTCCTGGCAGGAGCACAAAGTGACGGGATGGGGGCAGCTATAGGGGAAAATGGTTTTGATGACCCATTTGTTGCCGTGGTGCTAAAATCAGATGAAGCCGAAAACGGCTCCAGCAATCAAACATGTCTGTCAACCCCTGACGCTATGGGCTCCAGCAAGGCAACAATAACAAGCCTTAGGAAATGGATGGCTGAGGACGATCAGGTAGAAGAGGACAAAATACTCACCTACCTGATCATTGACAAGACTGACTGCCACACGATATTACTGGGAGACAGGAGTAAGCAGGACTAAACAGGACTAAGCAGGAGTATACAGAAGTAAGCAGAAGTATACAGGAGTAAGGAGGAGTATACAGAAGTAAGCAGAAGTATACAGGAGTAAGCAGAAGTATACAGGAGTAAGGAGGAGTATACAGAAGTAAGCAGAAGTATACAGGAGTAAGGAGGAGTATACAGGAGTAAGGAGGAGTATACAGGAGTAAGGAGGAGTATACAGAAGTAAGCAGAAGTATACAGGAGTAAGGAGGAGTATACAGGAGTAAGCAGCAGTGTGCAGGAGTAAACAGGAATGAGAAGGAGCACACACACAAGAACAGTTACACATTTACGGTTTCTGAGGTGCACAGCTGAAGTGTCACTTACATAAGACAACAACAAGAGTCAATTAATCATGTAGTTTGGAAACTAGAACTTTCCTCCTGAACACACACACAATACCTGTGCGATCTCTGTTACTTGGTCTAAGCAGAAATCTGACGACTACAAACCAACTCAGAAGGCTGTTTCCAATTCTATCAGTAATGGGGGGACAAAATGTGTTAGGTAGGTGTTTGTGTGTGTGTGCTTCTGCTTGCTGTGGCATTGTGGAGGGCTGGATGGAGCAGAGCTGAGCCTAGGTCAGGGATAAACTAATCCACAGTACTTAGCAAAGCAACCAGAGATGTAAAGTACTACCTTATTTATTACTTAAGCAGATGGAGATAATCACAGTTCCAGAAAAGCAGAAAAAGAAAATGACTCATCCAATTACCATCCAGTCTATAGATCATCTTGATAATATCAAATCTTCTAAATGTACCACATTTTATACTTCATATCACAATATTTAGATTAGTTTCACAGCCTTTCTTGTCAATTATTTTTTATATGTCTAAAGGCTGCCTCCCAAATGGAAGCACAAATACAATTGGAGGTTAAGGTTGCTTTGAAGTGACGACCTGTATTAGGCAGTAGGAAATAGAAATTCTAAATGCATTCATATTTTCCAAGGCAAATGATGTCGGGGGACGGCATGGCGCTGGGTCAGTAGGTATCTATGGGGCTGTGACACCCCCCTACAACTGAAGGCCACCAGGTAACCCTGACCAGGATAAGCAGGTGGAAAATGGATGGAATAAATGTTGGTGCTTAAGTCAGTGTAACACATCAATCAAAGTTATCTAACTGGCTACAACCTCCAATTAAAATAAAAGCACAATACCAATTTTTATGGATTGGATACCTACAGTGTGTGCCTTCTCAACCTCTAGCATGGAACAGTATTTCCCAACCTGGTCCTGGTCCACATTTTTCCTCCTCCCAGCTCTCTGCCAGACAGTCCAGTTTTGCGTCCTCCCAGGAGAGAACAAAAATGTGGACTGTCTGAGGGTCTCCGAGGACTGAATTGGGAAACACTGTCCTCTTCTATACTCCTGAGATAAGCCCCGGTTTCAGCTGTGTGTTTGCCATGGTGATGACATACAGGTATCATGACTAACAAGCAGAGTACAGCTAGATCCAAGCACTTATCAGTTTCAGTAAAGCACTGTGAGCCCTATATTACATGTTATGTTTACTGACTGTGTTGACCCTTCATAAATGTTAAATGCCCAAACGTTGGCAACACCTTGTTGGGCAGCTGATTTGTGGAACCACACTGCAAAAATGTCAGCGTTTCATTATTACTGTCATACACTCTACTGTTTCGCAGTGACAGCTGGAGCACGGAAAGCAGAGCCCAGGGGCAGCACACATCAGTATCACAGCCTCAGAGTGGCGGCGCATGTAACAGTGCACTCATTAAGTGTGGGTGTGGCCCTCACTGGATCCGCTGTGGCGGTGTGGGCTTTGACGGCTCTCTCCTTCATTTTCAGGGCTGCATTGTAAACAAACGCTGCCTTTTTCAGCCTTGGAAATCTGTACGGTCACTTCAAGGATTGATGGCTGGGATAATATTTTAGCGCCACCGCCATCATTAATTTCCCACTGTTTTGATGTGCAGGGCATTAGCCGCCGCTGGCTAATGGCGGGCCGGTAAACACTGGCTTGAGTGCACGTTCTTCACTGGGGTCGCCCTGGCTGCGGTAAACAGTGCTGCCGGAGGAAAAGCCCGCCAGTCAGGCAGCTGGGATCACTCATGCACTCCAGGTGCCAAAAAATGGCCCATCCCTTGCGGCAGAGCCCTGCCTCAAAGAGGCCAGTGCCGACGCCACAAAGGAGCACTTCAAAGAAAGGTGAAACTTGGGTGTTTCCATTCACAAACCCGTGATACGTATGAATAAACATTCACACATGTGAGCTGGGGGAGAATACCAAGGCTACCCATTGGGAACTGGCCATAAAAAACTTCTCAATTAAAATGGGAAACACACTGAATTGCACGTGTATACATGGGGTTGTTTCCCTTACGGGTTTCATGCTTACCATTTCATTTGAACACTAATGGGCTATCAAGCAGACAAAACATGTTAAGCAGTATCCTGTCCAAAGATGAAAGGCACTGAAGCCGAAAGGATATGGTGCATGGCCCAAGGTAAGTGGTCTGCTAAAATGGCACCATCCCTTCCATACTGCACATTTCGTTTTAAGTTGATGGATACCAACCCAGCTGAAGTGGCATGTTCTCTGGCATAAGGCCGCACTTCACAGAAATGAAGATAAACCAAAAGCCTAAGGATTCTTCAGGTTTAACACAGACGCAATTTTTAACCTACAAATACTACAAGGTTACAAGGGTGCAGTATTGTAAAGCAAACAGAACAATCTGATTGTCTCGCAATGGAGCATCTCTGGTTCTCAATGGTCAAACAGGCTAAGGGACAGTCTAGAGCGACCAAACAACAATCCTCTCTTCTCATAAGGAAAGAGGTTAGAGAGGTTAAAGGTTAGGAGAGGAACATTCAGAAATGTCCCTGGTCAGTGTGAACTAATGTCTCCTCACTTGTGTAAACAGAACCTCAACACATACTCACTCACCCTGCTTGTGTGGGCATATTCCTCCCCACCTTAGCTAAAGCGGGGTATGTGCAATGAAGGCATATCTCAGTATGTGTGTCGATTTTGCAATGACTGAAACTGAGCGAGAATCAACCAAGATGAAAGCAGTGCGACATTCTGTAAACACAAGATGTACAGCAGAAAAACAGGTAATTTGCATGCTAAGGAAGGCTTAGGATTGTTTATAAAAGTGCACCTTCAGTGACTTTTTTGTTTGTAACATCATATTTATGCTAATTTAAATGGTGCCAATCCACCCATCCTCAAACTGGCAGATGTACTTATCCAACTGAGGGTGGCAGTTCTCAGGAATTTAAACACTTTTGTAGGGCCCTTGAGATTAGACTGAAATTTCAGACATTCAGCTTCCTTTATCTCTCTATGACACACCAGTTGCGTCAACAGGCTTCCATACAATGGGAACAATGGAGGATAGGAGAAGTTTCTGGGACAAAACAATAACAAAAAGCCAGAGAATCGATGGTGCCTCTATACAGTCTTTTTTAAGAACAGGTGGTTTCCTACCTCCCTCTCTCTCTCTCTCTCTCTCTCCCACTCCTATGCACACCCAATGTGTCAGGCCCTTCTAATGAGGCCTCTGGAGGGGGAACACATGCCCCCCCTCCACACCGGTAGCTTTCTGTACGGCTCACTCTCCCTCCTGCAGTCCCCCAGGTCACATGAGAATGGGGTGACATGTCTGCTAGGGATCAGGTGTCGCCGCAGTCCCATGTGTCTGTCTGGCTCCGCCTGACAGACGAACGGGAAGAGGCGATGCGGAGGAAGCCACTCAGCCGCATAGCTCTGCGCGCTCAGACAAAACAAACCGCACCCAACACCAAATGTACGGTCCGCCAGATAAAAGGCCACGGGGGCCACTGTCTGGTGACGGGGGGGCTCAAACGAACTCCATGTGGATGGATGATGACTCCACTGCTGCTGCGTGAACATAGACATGCTATGAGTGTGAATGCGTACGCTCATACACTATCGTAGGCATCAAAGGCTGCAGGACAAAGCAGGCTGCTTATCTTGCTTCCTAAACATCTTTGTTCGCACACTATGATTTTAAGAGAAATTCTGCAGACAGGAACGGTCTCTCCATGCTGCCTTCCTAAACTTCCACCCAGGCTCTCCATCCACCCTCCCTGTCCTCCGGGCAGCACTCACCTGCGTCGCAGGTCCTCGGCCACGGCGGCCCGGCAGCTGAAGAGGTATGCGCGCAGGGACTGCAGCTGCTGACGCAGGCGCAGCACGGCGGCCAGGGAGTCGCAGTGCTCATACAGCCGCGGGTTCAGCTGCTGCACATCCAGCAGAGGCTCCTCCTGCACAAACTCCAGGAACTCCTTGGCCTGCTTGGACACCTGGGCCGGGTTTGGGGGGTGGCAATGTAAACAAATGCACCATCCAGGATACAGAGGCAACAGGCGAGGAGACCTATATATGGAAGCACGCTTGTGACCCAACTTAATTCTGCCCAGTTTTGCTGCACCATTCAAAGCAATTTACACTGTTTATCGTTTTACACATATACGGCTGACTATTTACTAATGTTTACTAACTTCGCACTGACAGCTCCTTAACCGCTACGGTGCCAATTTCTGTGTTTGCATCTCTGTTAAGGCAGACACTTAAACCAAAAATATGCAGAAATATACTCAAGCCCGAGAAATGTAAACACTTTACAGCAGCTGAAGCATTTGGTTATTTACAAAATGCATTTAAATGAAAGTAGGCCATTATACAAACAACTTAGCTAACATCTGTTTCATTTGGAAAGGCATCTCAACAAAGGCTTAAGAAAATATATATCCAAAGTCATATAGGGAATAAGGCCCGATACTCCCCTACAGTATACAAAATGCTACTTCCATAAAAGCAGACTGTGGCTGATTACAGAACAGCAGAGACTAAATGAGATCAACCCCCGCCCCCCCTTCCCCCAACCCACACGTAGGTCCACCTTGTGCTTGCTGGTGTCCCAGTTGTGCAGCAGGCGGGCAGGGATGAGGAAGAGGTCGTCCTCGTGGCAGCTCGGGCAGTAGTACCAACCGCTGTAGCAGCATACCTTGGCCTTTCCCCGGGACAGCCCCACGGGCCTCTGGCAGCCTGCAGAAGAGCAGCCCAGGGGAGCAACCATCAGCATGGGATCTCAATCCGATCATTCTGCCTGGGAGACTAAGGCCACACAGCCATTAGTTAATCATCCTTAGGCATATTCTAATATCTGCACAAAGAGTAAGTTTATTATAAGCTTTAAATTTGTTCTAATGAAAATATACACTGATGATCTAAAACATTATGACCAGCCCCATGTGACATGAATAACGTTGACTGTTGTATGAAAACAGCACATGTCAAGGTCTGGGATATATTATACGGCGAGCCAACATTCCGAAATTGTAGTTGACGTTTTGAATACAGAAGAAACGGTCATACTAGACAAAACAGCCCTCATTCACATCTCGCATCGACGACTCTTGGCTGCCCAACACCCTGTTGGCAGATTGTATTTTTTTCCCTCCTTGGACCATTATGAGTAAGTCCTTACCATGACTAACTGTGAGCACCCCCCAGCCTTGCTGTATTGGAGATGCTCTGACCCAGTCATCTGACCGTGATGATTTCAACTGGTTAAAATCACTCAGATTTTTATCCCTACCCATTCCTACTGCATTCACCATATCAAATACAAGTACCGAATGCTAGCTTTCCATCTAATAAAGCCCAAACCTTGACACACACACTGTTCAGATGGTGAAGATTATTTGCTTATTTGCTTCACAGGGCTATAATTTTTAGTCTCTGTGGAAAATGATCGGGAAGCCAGATTTAATTACGATTTTTAAAAAATGTCACAGACCATCTAAAACCGTTTAGGGCCCTGATTCGCATAACTTACAGTAAGCTGTGCACCGTCATTATATCCACATGATATCCACATACACCGAGACCTTCAGGTAGCAAATGAACTATTAAAACATAGAAGCAATGTGTTTAAACTGTGTCAAAAAGGTAGGCTAGAAGGCTGAACCCAACCCTACTTGCCAGACAAAGGCAATAATTGCTGGTTAGTTACGGTCAGATATCCACTCTAGGTTACGAGTCTGATGGAGTCGATTATTGATCATATCGTCATATTGTCAGACCTAATGCACACATATCAATACATTATGCAACCTCTGCAGCTGGACAGTTCATTCTTTTGCCTGGTTCTTCTTAGCGATGATGTTTCAGCTGCTACTATGCTTGTGATGTTAGCAGCGCCATGCAATCCTGTGTGGCGCGGCAGAGTTGTAGGTAGTATATTTGTAAACTTAAGGTGGAAAATACACATATGACATGAAGTGACAACAGCTCTGGGGAATGCTGCCTCTGAATTTATACATTATGCACAATTTTGAAAAGCCCTTTGGAGAGTTTGGCACATTTTACCACTAAGCTGAAATTGCTTGAAAGCAAAAAGTTAGAGAAGCCACATTTTCTGTCCTTAAAAAAGCAGAAATGTATAATTGAAAATGGAAGGCAGTCTTTATCTGGTATATTTTTAAAAATATATCCCAACAGGGTAGGTCCCCCCGTCATTTCTTTTCCATCGTCAGGGAAATATCTCAGCATTACATGAAACTTCGCTCGAAGAAGAACACGAGCACCAACCATCTAACGGGGGGGGGTAGAGCTCATGGGGGTTAACTGGCCCGACACCCTCCCTTGGACCCCAATGATGGTTCAAAGGGCAAAATCCAAGCAGGTGATAAGGACATCTCTAAAACCCAGACTGACCAAAAGATCTAGCAAGTATGCCATCTCTTCGAAAGGCTGTAGCTAATGATTAGACAGCTGTAATCAGGTAAATCCCAGGCTATTAATGCCCTGTTAATATATCATCGGGTAGAGTGCAGTATCCCTCTGCACGCTGTCCAAAGCACATGTGCGCAGACATACAGAGACCTGTGCATGCACTCATAGAGGACGGACAGATTAAAAAATAGAATCCCCCACATTAGGCGTGTAGACACAATACACAGTAGAACTGTGCCGAACAGCCAGGGGGATCCCACCCCCCCAAGGTTCCTCACAGGATCTTGTGAAAATAGACTGCTTTATCTCCTTCCGGCACTGCCCCCTCTGCACGGCGGCGAAGGTGACACTGCCTGAAAAAACAGGCAGGTGTCCCTTATCGAGGGCAATCTGCAGAAGCTGGGAGGGAAGGTGTACACCCCAGCGGGGACGGTGCAGACCAATGCAGACATGCAGCACCCCGTTCGAAGGAATGCGACACCTAGCAACATCAGAGAGGGGCCCGGGACGCATCAGAGCTGGACAGGACGCGTGTCCAAGGTATTCATCTGAAGTCTAGCAGGACAAACAACTGAGGGTGAAACGGGAATTCTCCCCAGAGGGCGGAAGCCCACACTCTGTGTTACATTACACTGAAAATGGGGGAAAATAAAATACTGTATGATTAAAAAATCTGATGCCCAGTGGGACAAAACATAGAAAGTATGAAAAAATATGAGTATGAAAATATGAAAAGTAAAACTGAAAATGTAAAAATATCTAAAACAGGCCCACAAAATTATAATAAAGGAATTATTTGGTGTATACCACGAGAAATACTATACGGACTAAACTATTGAGACATCCCTTAATCATTGAATTCAGGGGTTTCATTCAGACCCATTGCCACAGATGAATAAAATCAAGCACCTAACCATGCAGTCAGGTTTACAAACATTTGTGAAAGAATGGATCATTCTGAAGAGCTCAATGGGTTCAAGCATGGTACTGTCATAGGATGCCACCTTTGCAATAAGTTAGTTCATAAAATAGCTTTCCTGCTAGATATATGCAGTATATAGTAAATGGTATTATTGCAAAGTGGATTTGGCAACAACGGAAACTCGAAGTAAGAGAATAGGTAAAGTGACAGAGCCGGGTCGCCGAGTGCTAAGGCGCACAGTGTGTACAAGTCGCCAACGCTCTGTAGACTCCGTATCTGCAGAGTTCCAAAGTTCCTCTGGCATTAACCCCAGCACAAAAGCTGAGCTGGGAGCTTCATGGAATGGCTCAGAAACGTGTTCTGTAGAGAGGCAAATCTGGCTTCTCTGTCTGGCAGTCTCATGGATGAGTCTAGGTTTGGCGGATGCCAGGAGAACTTTCCCTGCCTGACTGCACTGTGCCAACTGTAAAGTTTTGTAAAGGAGGGATAATGGTATGGGGTTGTTTTTCAGGGGTTGGGTTAGGCCCCTTAGTTCCACTGAAAGGAACTCTGAATGCTTCAGCAAGACATTTTTCACAATTCTATGCTTCCAACTTTGTGGGAATAGTTTGGGGATGGCCCCTTTCTGTTCCAGCATGACTGTGCCCCAGTGCACAAAGCAAGGTGCATAAAGACATGGTTGGGAGAGTTTGGTGTGGAAGAACTTGAGAGCCCTGACCTCAACACCCCAGCGAACACCTTTGGGATGAACTAGAAGGAAAATTGCGAGCCAGGCCTTCACGTCCAACACCTGAACTCACAAATGCTCTTCTGATAAAAATTCCGATATACACACTCCAAAATCTTGTGGAAAGCCTTCCCAGAAGAGTGGCAGCTGTTATAGCTGCAAAGGGGGGAGCAACTCCATATTGATGCCTATGGATTTAGAATGGGATGTCATAAAAGTTCCTGTAGGTGTAATGGCCAGGTGTCCCAATACCTTTGTTCATATAGTGTAAGACAGATGTTCCACACAGAGCTAATGTCTCTAAAATATAACTAAACTTTCCTTTACACTCAAAATAATTTCCGACTCATTCTTGCCTGCCACAATGGTACCTGAAGGGGAGGACCTGAAATGCTTCCCAGAGATCGAGCTACAGATAATCACATACTCTGTAGAATGATGTAAACACTGTAGGGAATCAGCAGAGCATTTGAGGTGAGAATAACACAGACACCTGCATGCTTTCCACACAGACAGCAGGGGAATGGCAGCTCAGCCTTTCCCAGAAGCCTAGCAAGCATTCTCAGCTGAGCATGTCAGCCTGGCCACGGAGAACCAAAGACAGGGTGAAGCAGAGCGGGGCGGGGTGAGGCCTGGCGAGAGCGAGGCCTTCTGTAACCGTCGGGTGCCATTATAGCTGAACAGCTGAACAAATATCTTACAAAACAGAATGAGCGGGAGGATGGCATTCCAGTCACATGTCAGGTAAGTTTACTGGAAGTAACTGGAAGAAAAAGGAGGGGAGGAGACAGGAAGAAAGGCAGAGGGGGGAGCAAACAACAGGTAGAATCCGGAAGGGCCGGGGTGTTGCCATGGAAACGGTCACACACAGCAAGTGTGCCTGGGATGAAGACGCTTTGAACATGCAAACTAACTTCAAGCTTGTCTCAAGCATTCAGGAATACACATGAAATGCTCCTGCTGACAACAAGCTTTTAATACACCCCCCCCCCATAAATAAAATTTTAACAGAGTAGCACTGACGCCAAACAGGCAGGCACTCTAACTAAAGGCACGCAGCTGCATTCACACCCGCGTGGCTAATCCACAGCGGCATCGCGACAATGAAGACGCCATACTATCGTAAAGCAGGTGGAAAGAAAACCACACACACTCCTCTCTAAGGGGGTCTCTTCGGGAAACCACCCAGAAATCGATACAACCCAGAATCTGCAAAACCCAGCCTCAAAATCACAACCAGATAGAACAGGATATCAGAACAGCCTATGTGACCATATTTCAAGCTTTGATGGAATATATATGTTTTCTTCTTCTCAGGGGAATCTTACCTTATTTCCTCCATAATATCAGCAACATCTGGGCCAAAAGGATTTACTCCTTCCCAAATGTTCAAATATTTTAAGGAAATTTCTGATTCTGAGGACCATAAACACTGGTGCAAACCACAGTGAGAGTGGGGAGAAAACGGAGGATCACATGAAGACACGGGACTCTGTACCTGCCCCAGCCACCATTAAGCACATCTCTTTCACAGCTCCAGCCAGCCGGTTGGTCCCCAACCTCCCCAACTAAAAAAGGCGAGAAAAAAGGGGGAAAAAAAAAGAAAAGACAACAGTGGAACATAAGGCTGGAGGAGGCGGCCTCCACAAAGGCCTGATGACAGGGCCGCGTGTGTTCAAGGGGAGGCAGGGCCCCCATGGGCGTCCACAATGAGCCAGGTCAATGAATGAACAGCGAGCAGTTATGTCTCCTCAAGATGGGCTCCGGCTCAGAGACTCTTTCAACCGTCCGCTTATTTACACCGAGTGCCTCAAAGAGAGGGAAACTTTATAAGGGAAGAGACAAGACGCTGGCTTTGATGTGCCCCACTCAGAGCTGCAGGCACTCTAATGAAGATGTGTAATCCGGAGCGTGTGGGGGGGGGGGTCACTGGGCACACACACCTTTGATGTAAATGTTTTACATCCTCCCCACCTTACCCGAAATCCCCCCTCCATTCCCAAATCGCACTGTAGCCGCTCCATTGTCCGAGCTCCAGCCGGACCCCGATTGATGTGACATTTCTGCTCCGGCCCTGGTTCCCCCACTAGCTTTTTTTTCTGCCCCGTGAATAAAAACACTTTGAATTACAGAGGTCATGCAAACTTTGAGCTACGGCTTGGGAGATGGGGAGGGATGCGCTCGCCCATCAAATGGAGATCTTTGTGGCACCTTCTCGTACACCCCTGCGACTCACTAAATTCATTAAAAGAATAAACACTGCCTAGTACACGCTGCACCATGCGGTTCTGATGTCAAACGAGCGATTGTGCTGATAAGGGCTGCCAGAGGTTGTATATATGTATACGCTTAAGGAAGCGGCATAAAATCAATCGGCTGAAATCAGCAGGATATTAAAATCAACCTAAGTCAATCAGTTCAGAAACGGTACGTTAACAAATACATAACGTTTGATGTGGGGCTCCTGCGTGTCATGGTGGATGGACCCATCACTGGGGCCGCCTTGCAAGAGGGGGGGAGTCACTGCTGCCGCAGGTGATGAAGCTGTCGCCATGGTGCCGCACATACGATAAAGGCTGTAGCTGCACCCAGACTGCAGCGAAGAACACCTACGACTGGGGGCAAATTTATTAAGTAACATCTCATGAGTCGATGAATAAATTTACAGGATGCTCAGATAATTATGCATGGGGCTCTGCTACTGCATTTACCTCGGGTAGGTCTGATCAGGTAACTGCTTCAGTATTTTCTGTTTTCTTAACAATATTTTAGGAGGGAAGGAATATAACTACTATTAATACTGCCCAAAAAATCATTAATTAAATTCATATTTTAAATTAAACCTGACATAAAAGCAAATCTTTACTTCAGCAATATTTGGAATGATGAGTAATATTGAAAAAAATTAAACAAGTGCTCAGAGTGACCAGATCTGCAATGGTCTCCATACAAAATTCAATCGAGTGCCCATTTGTTTTTAGAAAATGGCTTTAATTAAAATTTGCTTCAAGTAATGCTCTGTCCAATATTTTAAGTGTCACATTTTTAAGAGTTTCATTTACTATAGCCTAGCACTTATTTCTGATCAGTTTATACAGAGGAGGGCTGCTGTGTTGGTAATAATTTTTACAGCTTAACTCTTCTTATATTACCATTCAACAGATATTTTCTGCCTAGTATGAAATTGATGGCACTCATCCTGTGGGTCAGGCATTACTACATTTTAATTAATATTGAGGGATAATTATTATTAAAATATTATTATCCAGTGCTGTAGCAAGTGTGGAACTAAATACTTCAAGATAAAGATTTGGATTTCAGTGTTTGTGCTTTGCGTCGTTAAATCTGATTACACTGGACAAAAAGACACGCTTTAAAAATGGCTTCTTCATATTCGAAATCAATTAAAGTCAACAGCAGGAACCCCTGAAGCATGAATATGCCAAATGAGTAAACGAACAGCCATTTGATCCTTGAGTACTTTGTCCTACTGAACAATAAAGTATTTCCCATGCTTCCCGTACTGGTGTGAGGAGGGGAGAAAAGCCTGGGATTCCTGGGGCCGTTGCGCCGCCTTCCCGCTGCGGAGTACCCCATTGACCGCGCGCCTTTCTCTGACATCACGGCTTTGGCGCGGAGCTCACGGGAGTGCGGTAATTAAGAGGAGCGCGGCCAGCCCGGCGTGAATGGGGTGTATCTGCAGCTGGAGTGGTCCCCAGCACGTCGCATGTGTGCAAGATAAATCCTCCATTGTGAACACTGACAAATTGGGGCTAGGGGTGATGGAGGAAAGGGTCAGTGCTGCTAAATCAAAGCCCCCCGAGACCGGCAGGGACCCCTCCCTAGATACCCCCAAAAAGCTGTGCACATTGTCCCGCTTGGGGTGACCCCACAATGGCCTCCTGCCTCCTCTACCAGCCTCCGCTGCTCACCACTTCTGTCGCCTAATCCGTCTGACAGCTCTGGGCAAGCAAAAGATATTTGCTCAGGAAAAAGTGATTAAATTGTAACAGACTGGCCCCTGACTACCTCTACAAAGCTAAGTGACGGACAAGGGAAAGAAGACAAAGGGAGCTAGCTCTTTAACCACATTTGGCCTGGCAATAGGAAGAGAGGAGGGGGGATACTGGTGGGGGGAGGGATTTAAAGGAAAAAGGGATTTAGAGTTAGAATTCTGCATCCAGGAGTGCCGTCCAGATTTCTTTTTGAATCAAAATGTTTCAATTAAATGCAAAATTGCACCCCTGTATCAAACAAACAGGTCCCACAGTGGTTGCAATTCGATGGCCTCTCTCAATTTGAAAGAGGACCCCCCCCCACTCCCCCTCCCCCTCCACGTTTTATCGACCTATTATTGTCAGGTGCCCATTATTCGCCATAGCTTTGAAATCCTCCACATTAAACAGGTAGGTTGTTCCCCCAAAGTGGGTAGAGGGAAGGCTTTTCACTTCCTGTGTGTGATTGGGATTTTCACGCTGTCTGTGATACTGCGACGCCACACTGAAAAGCCAGAGAGATGCTCACTGCAGCAAATCAGAGAACAACATTCTCACTCAGGCATCTCCCTACAGCTCCAGTGGTCCAACCCTCTATATCTCCTTGTCTCAGGTAACCACATTATT
The DNA here is from genome assembly GCA_026777985.1 of Mormyrops attenuatus. Taxonomy (NCBI): domain Eukaryota; kingdom Metazoa; phylum Chordata; class Actinopteri; order Osteoglossiformes; family Mormyridae; genus Mormyrops; species Mormyrops attenuatus. Next base: position 32,943,984 of record JAODKC010000001.1, read on the forward strand.
CAGATGGTTAAAGACCTCCAGTTATGCAGATATTGATGAAGTCATTTATTCAAATAAGCCGGGTTAGGTGATATACGATTATCGAACTTGCTTTAGACTCTTAATATAGCAGCAGACCTACAGCAAAATTAGCAAAAAAAAAAAAAATATTATTTTTAGTTGATGTCTAGGGTCAGATTCATAAAGCAGAAAGCCACACCATAAAACTCATGCTGCATTATGCACCAAAATATCTGGAACTGGAAGCTAAAGTCAAGCAAAACCAAATGAAATATAAAACAGGCCATTCGCCTGCAGGACGAGCAGCTTTGACTAATAAAAGCACAACACAAAGAAGCAACATGCAAAGCTTTGGAAGGTGTCTCTCACCAGTGCAGACTTTAAACATGCATCCCAGACACCTTGATCCACAAGTCGCCCTGCTGCCTTTGATGATAACCACAACACAGGATGCACCAAAGGCAGAGCATGTGCACAAAGGACTATGGGTAATTCCATATTGTTGTACTGCTAAACAGGTATACTGTTAACGCAAGACTTGGACTGGGAGGGGGTTCTTATTTAAATGGCAAATTACAGACTTGATGTTGGTGGTGCTTCTGCATTAGACGCTGTTAAATACATTTTAACTACTTAGCAAGTGCCGATATTCTGCATGCTGCTAAATGGCAATCCATAGATCTTAAGCCATATGGGGCCAATAAAATATCGGCTACTTACACAGGTGGATAGTTCAGGTCCAGAAAGTAAAAATTCTGACAAAGATTTTTTTTCAACCAGCCAGTCGAGTATAAAAACTTGAGTCACAGTACTCAACTGATTGGTTGAAACAAAACATTGGTCTGGATTTTTACTTTCTGGACCTGAACTATCCATATCTGCCTAGTTACCTATATGGTTCAAACCACTAATCTACTGCTCAAGGACCTGACCGCCACTGTAAGAACACTATGACACTGAATTCAGTGTAGGTTCATAAACATAAGACTTAGGCTTGGGCGATATTAAAGCGATAGGGCATACTGTGGTATTTAGAAATCGTGGCTACATTATGCACGTCTGCAAATTTTATCGTAGAAACCGGACAGAGCACAGTATTAAGCCTGGAAGGTCGACAGTATAAAGAAATGACATAACAGCCAAACCTAACAAGACTCCTGCAACACATCCAATAATAAAACCTCCCCAGCCATGACCTCAGAGATTAGGGATGTTTCACAGTGTTCCTCAAACAATGATCAGCACAGCAGACGATCAATACACAGGACGAGGCAGCGCTACCCTCAATGCCACTGACCGGGGAAGGTCATGAAGTCCCAATGCCGACCTCCAAAATTCAAAAACAGGTCAATGTTTCACCATGCCTCACTGTAACTGCAGGAAAGTGATGACATGATACTGGCCACGGGTAACTGTGGTTTTTGTGCATCGTCAGGCCCACATCGATGCCCTTTGACGAGCCACCCCATAAAGCCACACCAGTGTGTGGGGAAGCTGTCTAGAAAGTCTAATAAAGCTCCCATGCAGCCAACACAGCATGTAGAGCGCAGGAGGCTCAGAGCGCCGCACGTAGCACAGCTCTCACCTGCACATCTGAAGCTCTGGGCCGTCAGGCCCTTCTCCACGGCTAGGCAGGTGAGGATGCCCAGGAAGCTGGTGGTGACTGACTGACGCTTGCCCCTCTGCGTTTCTCGATGGCGCCGCTGGCCAGCGGGTTTGTTACGCATCAGCACAGGAGGACTGGTGGACTGGACGGCGTCAACACCGGTGGCGGCACGCCGGGCCGCGGAGGCCGTCCTCAGGGCCTCCACCCAGTCCTGGGCTGTACGCTCGTCGTCGGCCTGCAGTCGCAGCACATCACGGTCGAACACGGCCTGGAAGCGGGCACGGCTGCCCTCGGAGTCGTCCCGCTGCACGGCCAGGCAGCTTGCCAGCGAGTAGCACAGCACAGGCTCCGACACAGAGCCTCGACCACCCGTGGGGAAGGCCTGGAGCTGCGTCTTGCTCAGCACAAAGGTGAAGGTGCTCCAGTTGTTGAGGTCGGTACGCTGATGCAGCAGCCCCGCCTTCAGCACATCGGGGCAGCGCTGCGTGAAGATGGGCAGTGCTGTTGGCCGCAGCGGGGGGCGGGGTGCCGAGTGGGTGACAGGGCCGGGCGCAGATGCAGGAAGCGGCTCCCCCTGCTGGCGAGAGGGCCGCGCAGCCAGCACGCGTTCCCACAAGCAGCGCCGCCAGTCCAGCGCCTCCCACTGGCAGGGCGCACGTAGCTGCAGTCGGGTGCTGTTGAAGAAGACGGCCTGGAGCACGCAGCCATCCTGGGGCAGTGGGGCACTCACGCTGTGGCAATGCGACAGCGAGTAGGCCGTGCAAAGCTGTCGGTTGCCGCTGCTGTCCAGGCCGTAGAGGCGCAGCTCGCACGGCGTGAGCTCCACGTGGCAGGCACTCCAGCGGCCAGACGCACCCTCCCGCTGCTCCAGCTCGCCCTGCTTCACTGTGCTGGGGCTGCTCTGCTTGTCGCCTGCAGCAAACAGGGCACAGAGCAAACGTCAGCACCGGCGTCCAGCTACGGGGGAGCACGGGACCAGACAGGGCACAAGCAGAGCCAAACGAAAACCAAATGAACGACAGAGCCATCTGGGGAAACCTGCAGTTATTACACTCTCCTCATAATCGTCTGTCTTCCTGTAAGTTTAAAAAAGCAGCATAAAATGCAGCACGAAATAAACCTGCCACACATCACAGTACAGCAGGATACAGGAATACAGCCTGAGACAGACACCACGCTAGCCTTCAGGTTAAACAGCAGAGAACTCTGCCACATCCCCGCGTGCCCCAATCCCCTTCAAGGCGACACACACCGAAACCTGACCATTTCCTCAGCGACAGGCAAAGCACCTCGAAGAGCTGCCGGACAGAGCAGGGGCTCGGTGCGCGGGGCCAGGCCGGTTGCGGGTGATCCATCCCGGCAGGACAGGGGCATAGGGCTCTGCTCTGTGGGCCGTGTGACCGATGACACCTCCCCCTATGGTAGTCCGCACTGACACCGCCGTGCCGCACAAAGAGCGTGTTTGTGTCGCCGTGACGCCTGTGCTCACAGCCTGGCCTGACAAAGGACAACGGGCCGCCACTCGTGATATCATACTGTACTAAGTGACCAAAGAAACAGGCACAGATTTCGCCAGGGAACATCCAGTTCACAAAACTGCTAAAGTCCTATGGAAACTGACATATGATTATATGCCAGTTACAGTGTGTATTACTTGCATGTATTAATTGTTTTAAGAATACATTTTCTTTTAATCCAAAGCCAAATCAAACCTGTACTGCTGGATATATTTTGAGAGTAATTCCCTTGCCCAAGCCCTGCTGAAACTGGCAGCCATCAGGTTACAAACAAGGCCCCTTAATGAAGTTAACGTTGACACTGCACACTGAGGTCGGCATTGGGGCTTTATCCGTGTCCCATCCACAAATTCAAGCACACTAGAGTGTAACAAACTGGCTTCCCGTTCAGGGTATACCCCAGTCTTGTGCTCAGTGCTGCCTGGGACAGTCTCCAGGCCTCCCAATACCCCCCAGGATAAGGGATTTGGAGATGGATGAATGATTTGAAGGATACAATGCAACAAACTGAAACACTTTCTGACAACAATTTTCAGGTAAATTCACCATAAATTCACCATAAATTGGCCACTGCGGAACAATCAAATCCGGCTTCCAATTCATTCCCTATATCTAACTGATGAATTCTCTCCTGCCCCTTTACAACCTTAGTTACTGTGTGGAGACTGTACTGGCGAGGATGGGTGCTACAAAGTGGTGGTGGTTGAAGTGGTTCCCCATTGCTTCTGTAAAGTGCTTTGGATGTCTTGAAAAGCTCTGTTTAAATGTAACATTCATACTTCTTCAACATAGTGAAACACATTTTTAAACATGCACATACGCATGAATATTTCCTTTGGCTAACTTACAAAAACCCTCAATAAAAGTGCACATCCTGAAAAATGTCATGTCAATGGCCCCACACCACCCCCTGTACACTGTATGCCCTGCACCCCGAGTGGTGCTTACCGGGCACTGTGCCGTGAAGAGGATGCCCAGGACACAGGCACGGGAGACCCCGATGCCTGATGTGGGACAGGATGCTAAAGGAGATGTCGAGTGGCCTGTAAGCCTCATCATGAGCCGCCCGTTTGGAGGCGAGCGGAGAGCGATGCCTGTCACAAGGCTGAAAGCTGGATCGGCCGAAGCTGGGCTGACTCAGGTGACAGAAAGGCATAACATGGGCAGCCCATCCTGAGGATAACAGTGGGGGCAGTACAGGTCACCGTTGTCGTGCTGCGGGCCGGTGAGGCGAGGCGCTCTAACGTTACTCGATTAACCTGGTGTTAGAATAATGTCACCAGGGACATCACAGATATACTATGCAAGCAATCTGTCACAGACAACTTCAGCACTTTACACACATCGCAACACGCCAAGCACAGCAGCTACCAAACAGCGGACACATTTTACAACGCTGCCTCACACTGCAGCCCCTACCCTCTACTACTCAACACAAGCAGGCAGACACGTTCACACAATTCATTTATGGAGGTGTGACTGATTAGACGCTATTTATTCTACAGAGATGTGCTTTTATTTACAAAGCTGGATGTGAGGGGGAACAAAAAAAAAACAAGTCTGTCACAAATGATCAGTGTTAGTCTAGAAAATAGAAAAACATGCATGTCACTTTCAATCCATGTTTTTGCATTAAAACTCTGTATTTCAGGCTTAATGAATATGTAGACATACAGACCCCAGAGAGTGGAGCTCCATGGAGGTTTTGCTGCTATTAAAGAGCTGTTGAATTCAATTACATCATCGATTTGGAAACGCCGTGGAGTAACATTCCCTGGTCCAAATACATAACACACCCTACAACTGAAATCTAGCTTACCACTGAAATATCACGCTGTCTCCAGAGATGCAATCAAGCACGAGGATAGTAACCTGTGATATACTGCAAATAATACTGTACCAACTGGCCCAGTGTCTACTGTATAATTTGAGTGTATACATACATAGCCTCACTGTCAAAGCCTTCAAAGTCCCACTTAGGAAAATGCTGTCACTCTCAGATAGACAGTCAAATGACACCACCTGCTACTATTTCTTGCCGCCTCAGATACTTCTCACTGGGGTCAGCCTACTTAGCATCAGCGCGACAGATTCAGCCGAAAAGTCCATGTCGGTTTTGCTCAGCGGACAAGCGTTTGTTTAGGTCAGCCGACGAGCACCTTACCCAGGCACAGTGATCAGCACCTGTTACCAGATAATGGTAACACTGTATCTGAGGGGGGAGAAAAGCTCCTCAATCCAGCGATCCATCAGCATTAGGATAGGAATCGGGCCGTAACTCTTTAAAAGCTGTCCTCTGGGACACAACCGCCCATGTGTCTCCTGATGTAACGAGTGGTGCGGCCCAGCGGAGGGTGCCCACTAGCTGTCAAGTTCCATGACGCGGCCCAGTCACAATGACACTAGTTGACACTTTTATAAGACAAACTGTTGAGATATTAAGCAGTCTGGGGCAGAGATAGATCAGCCCCACATCTGCATATTCTTAAGCAAACCATCGTTGTCTATGCTGAAAATGACCTTAAAAGGAAGTGAAAGAACATGCAAAGGACGATGTAAATGCTAAGGTGGCGACTTATTCAGTTATTCCTGTCAATGGCATTTCTCCCTTACCAAATTAAAACTAATTGATAATGCCATGAAAAGATATGCTAATCCTTATAACATCAATGATAAGTGTTAGTAATTCAAGCGTCTCATCGGGTCGGTTTTGTCTCACAAACACAATTATTATTGCACACATCCACGCTGGGCGCAGCTCCGCAAACAAACAGGAGGACAAAGGCAGAAGCCCATCACCATGCTGCCGCCGCACAGATCTGTGTCCGGAACAAGCAAGCACGTGGCCGGACACGCCCCCATCCCTCAACAAAGAAGGGGTCAGCGCTGATTACCGCAGAAGAAAACGGAAACCCATTCAGCGCATTCGACGGCCGCCGCCCCTGAAGTGGATGCGCGCGTCTTCTCTCCACTGGGCCTGCAAACACAAGGTCCTGTTTCATTAACCCCCACTGAGAAAGCACAGAGCTGGGGCCAAGGGTAGCGGGGCTGGAGAGGCACACCTGGGCGGCAGCGTGGGAGACACACTCCAGTAATCTGCATGCCACTCCACACACACACACACACACACACACACACACAGATCATATATTCCAGTCATTGTGGGGATTCACCATTCATTTCTATGAAAATTGCCCGTAGGTGTGACTGGTGTGTAAGTGTGCTCCTCAATGGGCTGGCACTCTATCCTTGGTTGTTCCCTGCCTTGCACCCGTCGCCGCCTCAGTCTTCAGACCCAGACCCCTCCCCCCCAACCCTGAAAAGCAGTTTCAGAAAATAGATGGATAAATCAGCGCATCCTTCCTCAAGAACCACCTATCCAGGACAGGGTCACAGTGACAGGACATCCTGGACAGAATGCCAGCCTGTTAGGCAGGCAGACACACCAGTTACCATAACCAGTTGCAACTATATCCATGATACGCATTTCAGAGGTAACACCAGAATCACAGTACTACACTACAGTTACTTTTAAGAGCGGTGTACTTTTAAAAGTGATCCAAATAGCACATTACAAACATAACCCCGCCCAGCTACAACAATACTACAACAAAACAGGCAGATGCGAAGCAAATCAATTCAGCACGCACGGTGGGCTCAGTGCCTGTGATCAGAAGGTTGCAGGTTCAAGCTGAGCCACGTCTGCAGGTCCTTGAGCAAGGCCCTTAACCCCCAACTCCATGGGCGCTGCAACAGGTGACTGCCCTTTGTGGGCAGCCTGCTCTCACCAGCAGAGAGCAAGCTGGGGGAGGCGTAAAGAGAATTTCCCCTATGGGGATCAATAAAGTATCAATTATTATCATTATTATTATAACAACATCTCAGTGCTGTCTGTACATCTCACTTCTTTGTCAATTATTGGTCTCAGTGGATTTCAACTTATGACTAGATCTTGAACTAAAAACTCAATCTTTTCTAACCAGTTAGTTAAATTAGTAAAAGAACCACAAAACTTTATATTAGGGATGGGTCGATCCACATTTTTTAGTCCCAATCTGATTCCGATACACAACTGCCGATACCGATTCCGATACCGATTCAAAAGCTCTTTTTACTTTGTTATACTTTATATATTATTTTTTTTAAGCTAGTAAATACAGATGAAAAAATAATTAGGCTACTACAAACATACATAATGTACTGTTCCACCTCGTTTGTACATCTTATTTTAAGCGTTTGAGGCATTTGCAGTTCAATATGAATATCATGAGAGCAAGTATACACAAGTGGCGAATGCTTAAAATGCAACACAATTTTTCTCCCATTGGCGCCAGCTCAGTTACACT
>JAODKC010000001.1:32951552-32972320 GCA_026777985.1 Mormyrops attenuatus
TTTTGTCTCGCACAGTTGCGTGCCCTTTGTTAAGTGGGATTGTCCATTAAACGCTATTCCCACCTCTCAAAACTTTACTTTACAAAGATTGCAAATCGCTGTGCTACTGGTTTCTGTTAAAAGCGTAAAATACTCCCAGATCGTCACGTCTTACACTCCTCGTACTGCGAAAGGTTTGCGCATGACGTCACAGCAGGCAGAAGTCACTGCACTCACACCCACTGAGTAGCAAGAAAGACTGAGGGGCAGTGTTAGTGCTCGACTTGAATGCCGCGAAAAAAAGACACGTGTAAAATGGGAAAGAGCTGTCGTGCGATTGATTGTGCAAATAGATTTAACACGAAATAGGAGCAATCATTTTAGAGATTTCCAAAAACTAAATAAGTAAGTATAGAACGTGAATCTGTGTCAGGTAGCTTAGCATGGTCTGTGTCAAGTAGCCTAGCATGACCTATGACAAGTAAATTAGAACCTTCCTTACCTTCCCTCTTGTTGTTAAGGGCCACCATATTCTTCAGCATGTTCTTGTCAACAGTCAGCATCCCATTGTCAACACACGACTTATAGTTGGCATCGGAACGGGAGCGATTATGGCCGGGTTTGAAGGAACTGGTGCTGTTGTTATCATCCTTGGCATGGGCAGCCAGGTCGTTAGTGGACCGTGCCCGGCTGCGCTTGCCCTGACGAAGCCCAAAGATGCTGAAGGAAGGCGCCTGGTCAGCCCAGGCCAGGCTGTGTGGGGACACCTCCAGGTGCTCTGCAGCTAGTAGCCCCCACAAGGCCCCAGAGCCAAGCTTTCCTATGGCCGACACCTCCTGCAGCTTGGGTTGCCGGCCACCGTGCGTCGACGCCCCCTCAAGACAGTGTAGAAATTCCTCCGTCGCCTCCAGGGCAGGGCTGATGTCCTCCACTTCCAAACCTTCCATCATTTCCAAAGCCAAGGATGTTGATTGACAGGCAACAGTGAAGAAACAATCAATGTTCCGTTACTGTGAGGGTAGACAGGAATGAATCCAAAGCTTCCAGGCCGTACAGGCTGAGCATCTGCTGTCTGTGGCCAGGAGCAAAATGGGCACGCCTGGTGCTACTCAGGGACTGGGAATCCACTTCATGGGAAGCAGCCCTTTCCAGACGTTGCCAGTATATTAATGAGTAGAGTTCTGATGAGTCGGTAGTGATGGTCAATAGGGAATTCCCAGAAAGTGGCAAGGGCCTTCATATGGTATGGGTGTCCATGGTCATGCTGAGGTCTCTTACGTTCTCACAGAGGCTCATAAATAAAAATGCATCCTGTCTTGGAATCTGATGAACTGTGCAGACCAACCTGGGCTTAATAATAAGACAGCACTCCAACTGATGGCTTGCTGATGTCATCATAGGCACATTTTCTCTCAACCTGCATAACAAAATACAATCAAGTAACACTTCAGAACATATTTGAAATAAGGGAAATTTTCAGCAGATCTGACTAGTTTTCAGAAAGTGAAAGTGTAACCCAAAAACAATTAATACCATGTGCTATGACTATAATCTATGATAATACAATCGCCAAATATACATTTTCCAAACAAAATGTGCTAAACAAATAATGCTGGCAAAAAAAAATATTCTTACTGTATCATAATAGCCATACAAGTTTATGCACCCAGTCCAACACACCACAACTGATCCTATCATCAAGCTAACAAAAGTGCTCCAGGAACAAGGAGTCACCTCTACTTTGCAGGATTTCCACAAGGAAAACACCACACAACCCCAAAAGAACAGGGCATTGGCCAGCTGACTGCATCTGGTTCACCACGCCTTTTGCATCTCCCCACTCAGTGACAGGCCATTGATTCTCCTTCCTGTCCTCTTGCTTAGGGTTTTTCACTTTCTTAAAGGCATGAATTATTAAAAGCCAATTACATCACTGCCAGCCAATCCCAGAGCCGCCAACTGTCAGCATTTCAGGGAAGGCAGAAATTCTCAGTGCTGATATGAACCCAGAACAGAAGAATCTATCATGACGTATACCCCTGGAGAGAAACAGGGTGTGACTCCAGACTGCGAGACACAGCATCATTAATATCCCTGCAAGGGCTGCAGAAAGACTATGTGCTTGCACCAGAGTGCAAATTCACAGTGCTTCTTAAATTAACAGTGACACACACTAATCTCTATTTGTGATGCGAATGGTGAGAATAAGATCATATTACTGATTACACAAAGTTTCAGTGTCACTTTAGTGTGGACACTAAAAATGCAACTCCGTAAAAATACAAGAAATGACACAGCATCTGCGGAAATGCCTAAAAATAAAATTGTGAGCCAAATTTGGATATTTGAAGAGTGTAAATCATGACCAAATCAGACTAAATGTCCTCCATCAAACAACTACGCACAGCCAGCCCACTGGCAGAGAACCTTCTTCAGCCCATTCTATTTTATGTATATGGTTTGCAAAAAAATACCCTCAAAGCACAGCCACTGTTTTGGGGGAAAAACTATGTTCATGAGCAATTCTACCAGAAGCGATAAAAGGACCTGTTTCACACAGGTAGAGGCTTCAAGCTGCCAAACTGCAAACTGGCGTACGGGAGCGCGCTCATGTTGATGTACAGGCATTCTCCCTTCCCAGACGTATACAGTTGCTCTGTGCTAATATTTGTCCAGCTGACACCTGGACAAAATGCAGCACTACCCATTCGCCATAAATATATCACATCATATGTGAACTTTTAAAATAAGATTACCTCATGGTTTGACTGTTGGGCAGTTAGACAACATTACATATGATTTTTTTGGAGGGTGTCAAAACAGGTTAATATTTTTATACAATAGTAAACCTCAGATGACAATTAAGAAAGGAAAGTTCATTTATTGCTGTTAGCTGATAAATAAAATCGTGGTCACAATTTAAATAAACATATTCACTTATGCGACAGATTTCCTTGGATCATTTAGAAACTTTGACATCTGACTTATATTTACATATTTAAAAAAATCTCCAATAAACAATAAGTCTTATTACATAAATTCAATCTTCGTATAACGAAGATATGAATTAATTAACGAAGATATTCATAATTAACAATGAATTGTCAGTATCACTAGCCCCACCGAATCCTAAACGTCTTTGGGAACTAAATGTCAGCTTTTGCGTTTGGTGCACAATGACCTTGTTATTGTAAAATTTATTTCAGTTATTCGGAATTATTACACTTGCCTGCTCCAAGACTAATCCCAGTAGCGGCATCCTAAATGCCATGTCTAGCTAGCCCGCTAACTAGCTACACTATATCATACCATTAAACCGCTGAGGAAATGTAGCTAGCTAACCGCCTTTAGGTAAAATACTTAATAAACAAAGTACATATTACACAGTCAACATATTAACGGATTTTCAAAGATACAATACAATGGACCTAGCTACGAATAAATTGCGGAAATAAAGGTCAGTGTGTTTTGAATCAGGAGTCGTTAGCTATTTAGCTGCACAGATAGCATTCCGGCGTTGTCTTAGTTGGAAGGCAGGCTAAACTAACGGTATCCTTCACCATTAGCAATGCGTTTAAGAGACAATGTTAACAAAATTCAGCAACATCATTTGTGCTGACCAATATGCAATGCTATGCTTTTTCCGGTTAAATTAATCGCTTCCAATTTTTAAATAACATAGTTTGTAACCTAAACCGTGACTCACCTGATTGTGTTTACAATCTGTCCGTTTCAGTTCCGTCGGCAAAAATGTTCACCGGTTGAAATATTGGCCGCTGCAGGAAGGTTCCGCCGCTGGCCGCGTTACCTTGCGGTCAGAAGTACTACTCGTTCCAAATCCGTGTCACTGTGTTATTTAATGATAAGAAAAAAATACCTGGTGTATTTCTGCATGTTTTTTTTATAAATATTATTAATTTACATAAAATCTAAATAACCTAAACCTAACATTATGTTTTATGTGTTCAATTATGCTTTGACGGGTAATTTTTTTTAACTCGTCTCACTTTATGCTGGAAGTGATGCGTGTGTGTGTGTGTGTGTGTGTGTGTGTGTGTGTGTATATATATATATATATATACACATGTCTGTGTGTATGTGCGTGTGTGTGGGTTTATGTGTGTGTTTGAGTAAAGAAATGCAGCTAGTCAAAGAGAGCTGTGTAAAAGTATACATAACCGCTAATCAATATGCTGATATTATTTTCTTAAATTTAAAATATCCATAAACAGTCAAGTACACATTACCATCTGGACCTTTTATTGGTAAGCTGTTATGGAGGGTGGATGGATGGATGGATGTAAACACTGCATTCTCCCTACAGCGCACTGTTGCACTTTGACCCTATGAATGATTGTCAAGAGTTCCTAGATTTTGTCCTTTCACTTTAAAGGTTGTGAAACAAATGAATGACAAGCTCAATGCTGCACTGTGACAAAAACATGAGTGTGTTCACTGTTTTGCTACCTCAAAGTGCAATACAGCACAGGCAAAGGGCAGGGACTGCTTCTACTTACGGTGTCATTAAAGCTTTTGGACAGTGGAATGAATATCAATAAGGTGGGAGCAGGTGCAAATATGGAAGCCACTCCATATACTCTTCATTCTAATGGACGGACCAAGGGTGAAAGCACCTCACTTATCCCCTTTTCTCACCTCAACATCACTGCTCCTATACTAGTTAATTGCTGAAATATTTTCTACATCAATACACTTTGCTCATAATTATTGACCCACAATCCAGATTATTGTAGGCATATATGATGGCATACACAATACAACCACTCTTTCCATATCCATGTAAAATAAACAAAATAGCTTTATATTTGTTTCCACTTTCCACTCTTATAGTTATTTGCGTACATGTTTATAATGTTGTAACCTGCTATGGACAAAACCAATAAATACTGTGTTAAAATCGTAAGTGGTTTGAAATAAATTTGAGTCAAATGGGATAGAGTCACTGGGGGGGGGTTTAAAATAGAGGGAAGGCAGTTTCTGTTAATGGGCCTAACTAGCAAGCCCAGACCCTGGCCGCTCCATTGTCTCAACCTAACAGAAAGAGAAACATTATTCAAGTCTTCTTTCAAGCCAACCAGAGAAACACAATAATTATGGTGGGCACCCTGGTCAACCTGTGCCCCTCCCTAGCCCGTACACACCACTCTGTGCTTTCATTGTCTTTGTCTGCTGTAAAAAAAAAAAGCCTTCTTTAATGAAGAAGGAGAGAACCCAGGCTAATGGGTTCAAATAAGTTCCTTTCTGGCATAATGTTGTTGAATAATGGCGGTATGAGTTGCAGCTGTAGACTTCTGTTTGCCTTATTGTGTATGACCTAGATAGAACTGCATGTGAACTCCTTCAAATAATAATCTGCCTGAGAAATGCTGCTTTTTGTTCAGAGAGTCAATTAAGGACATCAGTGGCTCCAATGGCCATTGAATGGACCAGTTGAGAAAGGAAAAGAGCTCAGAGGTGAGCCTTGTAAAACACCCACATTATTAAAATACAAGACAGTAGCATTTTGATTAATGTCAAAGGATGCACTTTTGCATTATTTTTACTCAATGTCAATGTATTTTAACTCAGCAATCAGTCACCTCTCATTAACCATTTCTTATATGATGCCATAGAGGACCTACAAATGTATACTTTATGTAATCTGAACAGTTTCATAAGAGAAAGGGTAAGATAAAGTTTTTGGGTGACAATAATGACTGATTTGATGGTTGACCTGTCAATAATTAAATGGCAATATTCTGCTATATAGTTTCTGGAGACATAAGGCTGAAACATTTCTGCTCTTTATCAGCCTGGAAATTCTTTGCAGTGTCAGTTCAAGTTAAATTGCCTGTATATTGAATACAAATATTATCTTTTTATTTTAAAATTCAGAAATGCCAAATTTAGCATGGGCACTCAGTAGGTGTCCTTATTGCCTCCTGACTCCAAGGCTGGGGGATCCTATACCTGCCACACTCTAGGTGTGAGGACTTTCCATGCTCTCCCTATGTTGTGTGGGCTTCCAAACCATCAATACATTTTCCATAGTATGTGAGTTTGTTTATACATCTCTTCCGGTTCATTAGTGATTCTGTGACACTCTGCCTATCTCACCCTCCTGTCTCCTCCCTAGTGTGACCCTAACAAGCCACGCCGGTTAATCATTTGTCTTACCTCTTGTTCCTGCCCTTGTCTTAATCACTCCAGCTGCCTCTCATTTGCTCCCTCATCAGTGTTGTATAAAAGTGCTTCCCAGCCCTGTGCTCCCTAAGCCTATCATTGATGCTGTGCCATCTTGTTGCCTGTGCCCAGTCCTCCTGTTTTGATCCCTCATGATCCCGTTTATTTCCAGTTTTTGTTTATTTAGTTCAATAAAACTCTTTTAGTTTCCCCACCATGTCTGCCAACAAAATATTTTGTCCCTATAGTCGTGACAGATTGGAAGTGTAAGTACATTTGAAAACTACTCAATAAACATCATTAGTTAGATTAAATACATAGGTAGACAATAAATTCTAATTAAATTTCCATGGTTGATGTGGTTTGCCATAAACTTTATGAATATATAACGGTACTCAATAATATTAATATGATATGTGGCATTCAAGTCTATATAAATATTTTAGAATCTCATCAATAAAACAATATAATGACTTATGATATAATGGCTGCATTGCTCATATGGAAGGTTTGCCTACTTGGTTAAATAGTACAGGTCTGTATGAGTAATCAGAATTAGCTTTATAGTTTATACCATAGTTTTTCATGAATATATGAAGTATTTGTATCTCGGCACCTTTTTAGAGATGAATAATTGGAATGCTAATAAGAACATAACTTTACAGTTAAAGTCGATACATTTTGCTTTCTAAAATTCTGCAGTGCTGGAAAAATCATTCTATTATTAAGTTTAGAACCCAAAGCTTTTATCTACTTCTCAATAAACCTCTTTGGTTAAGGACTTAAACTCAAAGGTCTTACAGAGGTGACCCTCCTGCCGAACCGCATCCTGTCAATTTTGATCAGATGTCCAGTTTGCAGGAATAGCCTAATGTACAACCCCCTATTTTATGTAAACCACAGTTGTAGTTGTGGCCAGTTGGTTTGTAGGACTTCTTGGTAGTGCTACACCACTTAATATAAACTGTTCCAATGTTTTGATAGAAAGTAAAAAAAAATAACCCAAAATGACCATCCATTTGATATTTTCTTATGTTGTGCACACTGCATAATTTTCATTATAAGAAATAAGCCTATATCTGACATGCCAGAGCATTAAGCACAGGTTATTCCTCATATCTTTCTGTCTTTTCTGTTTTGTTGACCCCAATCTCTCTTTCCATCTCTCTCCGTCCATTCCCGTCTCTCTCCCTGGTTTTTGATTATGTCCTCCTACACTGATGACTAAATTATGATTGTGTTTAAGGATGGCCGTGCTTTCATCTGCCCGGTGTTTCTCTGTTCCCTCCTCTCTGGCACAAAGGGGCCGCTACCTCTGTTAGTCTGCTTTCGATGAGGAGAGTGATTGTTGTGTCGCCATGGAAACCCCAGCACAGGCTTGTTTTGTTGTCTGCTGAAGCAAATTTTTTGCTAGCAGAGAAAAAGTTGAGTTGAGGCATAAAAGCAGAGACATTCCATTCCAGGATTTTGACTGAAAATGCCATAAACCTATATATTCCTCACTGCTACAGATATATATCAATCTATTGCTGTTCATCCATAGTTTTTAAATAACAAATTAAATAAAATATTTCTCATCTATCCATCTACTCAACTGCTTTGCAATTACTTATTATGCAATATAAATTATGTTATTAGTACTATAATTTCATGTTATCATCAATTTTACCCTCTTACTCTTTCCTGATTAAATTACTTTAACACTACTTGTGTTCACTGACATCTTTTATGACACTTTCGATTGTAACCAATTTTACAAAATCCATAGCAAAGTATGCTGGCTGTAGTACAATTTTAGAGCAACACAAATCAAAAATGGTAAATCATAAATAGCCACTGCATATCACTAAGTTGGGAGCGAAATTAACATGAAAAAACACTTTTAGATAGAAATTGTTTATTGGGCAAAAATATGCTAATGGTACATGATATAACTATATCAAAGTGAGGAACCTACACATAATAGAACTGCTCTACAGGTGGAAAATACTCCATGACATATTTTATTTTGTCTGGAGGGATAAGAAAGTCATCAAGCCAGCTTTGCTATTGTATGTATCTTTCTCCATCAGCTTAGGTTGGGGAAGCGGCCACACAAGTCATCACAATACCCCACTCTCCGTCTTCGCATCGGCACAGTCCTGGAGACTAACTGAAACATGACAAGAGGGCAGCTAATAAACACATAGATAGATAGACACAAACAAACAGGGCTGCCATGAATAAACTCTCAATGGTTCAGTCCTGGATTAAAATAGTAAGCATTGCACCCATTCATTGCTAATGATCTTGGCTTTCAACAGCACAGTAATCTTTGTGGAACTCAGACTGGCAAATGAGACTCCGTTCTTCCAAGCAAAATCCAATTACAAGGGGACAATAGGGGCAGCCTAAAAGCTTTGATACCTATTGGAACCCTTTTCCACCATCAGTTGCCTGAGGGTCCACGCTTTCCCCCCATGTCTCCACTTCCGCTAAAATTAGGCAGTATGACTCCACCTGATCCAAAAGGCTAATCATCTGAAGTGCATAGAAACCTACAAATATGTAGTGATGCGGACATAATCAAGTATAGTTGTATACTTTGTGGGGGCATAATAGTATGAATAATTTCTGCTTATGTGAAAATACAGTTTGTCAGTAATATCAAAATTACAGCCATCAACCAAATTCTGTTGTTGAAAACGGTATCATACAGAGATAATTAATTATGAAATTACTATCACGTGATCTTTAATGATGAAATGTTGCTATTTGCTTCCCCAGTGTCTCAGAGTATGTTTCAACACGGTCTTGGAATTAAGGTGGGAAACCTTACATGTGTATCCCTCTTTCAACAACAACCAGATACTAAGAGCAATTGTTTGTGAATGTTGTAAAAAGTGTATTTAAAATACTGATAAACACAGCTAGCACAGGATAGAAAATGAAAAAAATACAGAATACTGTATATACTGAATTCTGATTTTCGTATGGTACTTCTATACCACCTTGTGGTGAGAAAGGTCAACTACAGTAAAAAAAAAAAAAAAAAAAACATTAGGAAGCCAATCTGAAATAACTGTCCTGTTCTTCTTCATCCATCAAGTCATAACAGAATATGGAATGCTTGTATAGAATGGCTTGACATGATCAAAATGTTTAAGTGTGAACAGGAAACATGATACATGTTTCCATAATACATATCACTCAATCTGAATAGCATAATTAAGGTTTCTTATAATAATTGTCAAACCATTAATATTTAAACCGCTTTCAGACTAGAGTTGTCACGATTACTCGATTAAACTTGATTACTCGATTATTTAAAAGCATCGATTAAAAATTTCCTACACGAACACTCGGCAATATGGCGGAAGGTAGCTGCCGCATGTAGGATGAGGGTCCAAATTTAGAGCGACACCATCATTTGTGTGGAAGCACTTCACGTTAAAAGTGAATGAGAACGCAGATTCCTCTTAGTATTGCAAATCAGAACCTGAGTGTCACGGCAGGACTGCGAAGCAAATACATCTTAAAAGAAGACATTCAGGTTTGAGGGACTCACCCAATAATGAGAGGTTAGTCATAGATATGTCCCATTTAACCTCTCGGAATAACCTAGCCCCTCTTTGTCATCACTTTGACTTAATTTATTTTGTTATTGTGATTCCTGTATGTCAAAATAATCACTGCTAAAACGAAGGTTACCCTGTCGCTTAGCCACATCATTTTACATGACACCGTACATAAAACCAATTAACATAAATGATATTTGTTAACGTATTGCGTGTTTTGAGTAGGGCTGTTCGAGACTAGAAAAAGATCAGATTGCAATATTGAGCTACCAACTGATTCTCTCAAATAACTTGGTTTTGCCGAACGTTGCGCCAACAGACACAAAGCAGTGCCAGCAAGTCACTTGCTTTTGCTCATTGTCACTATAAAATACAAAATATTTCCATACAGCGGAATACGAATGGCTTTTCGTGACCGGTTCTTGTTCGCCTTTCTCCTCTTCACTCATTTTCTGCTTAGTTTTTCAAAAAACCTCCAGTCAATGAATCCGTTTAACAGAAAGGACGAAAATGATATGGTTGTCTCCGATATCGCGTACGATGCTCCTGCAAAAGCAGCGGCGGTAAACTTCAGACATATTTTATACCTATACTAGAAAATGCTGATAAGGAAACATCATTAAAATTGCATAGCTTATTATATCAATTATATTATACACAATTACTCGATGAATCGTCAGATTAAATCGGTAATTACTCGATTATTAATATAATCGAGTGACAGCCCTAACCGAGACTAGTCCTTGAAAAAGTAATGTACAATGCAAGTGCAAGAAGTTTAAAAGGGGTTACAAGTCTAATTTTATAAAGTATAAAAGACAACTGAAAGGATCAATGCTTCTAAAAAAAAAAAATCTAAAACCGTTCTCTTGTGAAATTAAAATGCACCTTGTTTAGTGTGCTTTTAAAAATGAAACAAACACAGACCAGCTTTCGGCAAAATCTTATTTATTTTGTTTACCACTTAAGGATTGCAATTTGATGCACTATTAAAAATGGCTTCTTGAAAAAACTTCTTGTAAGAATGGGATAGTGAAAAGCTTAACCTTATATCCACTGAACCATTGAGACTATTAAAAACAAAGAAAAGAATTACGTACAACTGTTCTCTAATCAGTAGCAGAAATCAGACCAGTTTCTAGTCAAGGACTAGTCTTGTTCTTGAGTGCAAACCTGAAATGGTGACATTGACAGATTTACGAGAAAAAAAAAAAAAAAGTGACACACTGCAGCGGGAGACGATTCATCTTCACAGTTTCAGGCAGGTGCTTCTACTGAGGCGTGCCAGACATACATGATATACTGACCACAGGAAGAGTTGTGCAAAGAAACAACTGAGTTTTCAGACTTGTTTTTCTAGAAACTTGTTAGTGCTAATGATCCTGTCCACTGAACAGTGTACTCCCATTCTTAGAGGAGAGTATATAAAAAAAAATGGTCCAAAAGCACCAAAGGGGGGGGGGGGGGGCTCCCTTTTATAATGGGTAAACTGGGTTATAGTGGGTCAAAGTGCATTCCTCCAGGGAAGGTGGAGGGCCCAGGTGGGAAGTGGGTCAATAAGCAGAAGGGACATTTTAGCTTAGTTTTTTTAGTTTCGAGTTTTTGACAGAGCCCGTCATGACCTCATCTGTGGTGTTTGTGATCGTTTTCTTCCTGAAACGATTCCGTGGTGTATCCCTTGCATGGGACGGTGTGTGGTCACGAACAATTAAACGTCTGTGTGTGCATGTGTGTGGTGTCTGAACAGCTCAGAGTTTGGGCTGGCTTGATAGCTTGATCTTCAGATTCTCTGCCAGCTTGTCCAGGAACTCAAAGGTGTTCAAGTAGTCTGAGCGCAGGACACTGCATGGACAAAGGGGAAATATATCCATTAAAAAATACTCAGATCGGGACTAATAAATAACATTCAATTCCATAAATATCAAAAATCAAAAGTGCATTAATTTTTTGGTAGGAAAATATAATAATTTGTTGTTGTTGTTGGTCAATTGGTAAAGGCCCAGAACACTATAATTTAACTGGCTACATCTTATACATTTTCAACATTAACTGCTTTCAGTTACCATTACACATGTCAAATACCTGGGCCGATCCACATTTTTGAGTTCCAATCCAGTTCTGAAACACAACTGCCAATACCGATACAGATTCCGATAGAAGAGCTCTTTTCACTTTAATATAATAAATATCATCTATCTATACACACACACCTCATAAATATTTTAAACTAGTAATAATAAATGAAAAAATGTATGCCCAAAAAATTTTGTAGGCTAGTAGAAACATACATAACATACTGTTCCATATTGTTTGTACATTTTATTTTAAGAGTTTTTGAAGCATTTGTAGTTCAATCTGAATATCTTCCAAGATAGTACAAGCATGTGGCGAATGCTTAAAATGCCCCACAATTTTTCTCCCACTGGCAACTTTGCTGTGACAGCATCCCCTCGTGTATCACAAGCTGTAGTGAGCGCACAAAACAGCCCAAGCCAGCGACTTCCAAAGCATAAGATGGTTGTTCATATTACTTGCGTTGTCTCGCACTATTGCGTGTGCCTTGTTTAGCGGGATTTTCCACGAAACGCTTCTCCCACCTCTCAAATCACTGTTTTTATGAACATTACAAATCGCTGTGCTACTAGTTGTTGTTAAAAGCATGAAATACTTCCAGATCGTCACTCTCTTATCCGATTTTCTTACGCTCCTCATACTGCAAAGGGTATGCACGTCGTCACAACATGCGGAAGTCACTGCGCTCACACCCGCTGAGTGGCAAATAGACTGAGAGGCAGCGTTAGTGTTCAGCTCGAATGCCGCAAAAAACATCTAAAAACAGTAAAGAGCTGTCGTGCGATTGATTGTACAAATCAATTTAACAAGATACAGGAGGTATCTTTATACAGACTGCCAAAAACGAAATCAGTAAGTATTGGACATGCATCGGTCACATATGGCCAATACCTGATCCGTCTAATAGGTCTGGATCGGTGCCGGTTCCGATCCGAATATCTGGTCAGTGCATCTCTACTGTTTATGTTACTAAAATTAATGAGAAAAAAAATCTTCCATGGCATTACTGTAGTGTTTATACAGTAACTGCTACCAACACTTGAATATGAATAAACTCATAATCCTGTATTTGCTCTCCGCTACACATTTCAAGCAATTCTGTCACTTACAACTGTGTTATTAATTGCTGAAAGCAAGTATCCCCAACAACAGAAAAGGGTAGATTATCAAGTGTAGTAAACACCATGATTTTCCAAGTAATATCTTGTGATTTTTCACTGTCTGGACTGAGTTTTTGTTTGCTATCAAATGCTTGCATTACTGAAGGAGTAGCACAATCGGCAGTATTACAACCTTCTTGATTAGAATGGATTTGTTTTTAGAAACTTCACACTCTGCCATCTTATTTTGGGGTAAACAATCAAAATTTGTTTTGCTGAAACTTTTAATAGGAGACCTTCCATGCCCAGGTTTAGAGAGCAGTGTTAACGAAATGCATTTATAACATGGTTTTCACAAACGTTAAAATAATTCCACGCTTCCACTCAGCAGACATTTTTCTGAATTACGCACGATGCTCAAGCATCACGGGCCACCATTTTAAAAGGGGCTTATCAGCAGTAAATATCAGCTCATTTCTATCCATCGGTCAAAGGCCAATTGTTGCTGAATTGGCTAATAGCGATAGTTTGGCAACACAATCAGTGCATCTCTTCTTTTTTTATTTATGCTACATTAACTCCACACAGAAGAGGATAAAAATCAAGACATGAGCATCCATGTCTTTCAGACTTACTTGGGCAGGCCCTTAATGCAGGCAGCCAGGTCCTTGGTCATGAAGCCAGCCTCAATGGTCTCGATGCAGACGGCCTCCAGCGCGTTGGCAAAGACCCGCAGCTCAGCGTTCTTGTCCAGCTCTGCCCGATGAGCCAGCCCTCGCGTCCATGCAAATATGGAGGCTGGGGGTAGATCAGAGAGACTGCGGTGGTGCAAGACAAGGTGTTTAAGGCTGGCATAAGCTTGGGTGGCCTGGTGCTGCCTCTATTTTCATAAAAGCCATATAATGAAAAGAAGTACAAGTCTTACATTGCTGGAGGTCCAAGTCTTTGCATGTGTCAGCAAATATAACATGCAAAAAGTACTATTCCTGGTGCCCTTTTCTGTCATCTCTGATCTTACCAATGGGGTTGGTGGATGTCTCCTTCCCTTGCTGGTGCTGCCGGTAGTGCCTGGTCACTGTGCCATGAGCGGCCTCTGCCTCCACGGTCCGTCCATCAGGACAAACCAGCACACTGGTCATCATGCCCAGAGAGCCATACCCTGAACGTACAATAGTTGGTGTATGAAGAGGCACTCAAGTGACCATATTCACAGAAACAAAGCCATACAGCAAACTAGGTCAGGGGTCAACCAAGAGCTTCCAGGGGGTCTATCTGAATGATGTCAATATGTAACGCAGTGCTCTTATAATGCAATGCCTATATGCATACCCACCCTAGCAGAGTTCATTTATTTATTTTTTTAAAAAAAGAAACAAATAAAAACATAGACTTTAATGGAAAAGAATCACAATCAAAGTCTTCACAAACAAAATAAATTACATTTCGTCTTAATGCAGCCAAGAAGGTAAGATGAAAATGAAATGGGACAAAAAAAAAAAAAAAAAAACTGATGGAAAGTGAATCACCCATGCTGTGCTCGATTGACTTGAAGTAACGATTGACTGTTCCACAATATACTGCACTAAAGTACACATTAAATTAGAGCTTTCACAAATCTGATTATTCAAAAGCATTGATCAAAATTTTCCTTCTCGATTACCCGGCAATATGCCGGAAGGTAGACGGCACATGCAGGATGAGGGTCCAAATAAAGAGGCATCATATGTGTGGAAGCACTTCACGTTAAAAGTGAACGAGGATGCAGATGTCTGTCAGTATTGCAAATCTGAACCCGAGTGTCACCATGGCAGGACTCCAAAGCAAATACATCTTAAAAGACGACATTCAGGTTTGAGGGACTCACCCAATAATGCCAGGTTAGTCATAGATATGTCCCATTTAACCTCTCGGAATAACCTAGCCCCTCTTTGTCATCACTTTGACTTAATTTATTTTGCTTATTGTGATTCCTGTATGTCAGAATAATCACTGCTAAAACGAAGGTTACCCTGTCGCTTAGCCACACCATTTTACATGATACCGTACATAAAACCAATTAACATAAATGATATAGACAAATGTAGAGCTTATCTGCCTTTAACTTGAGCTACCAACTGATTCTCTCAAATAAATAACTTGGTGTTGCCGAAAGTTGCGCTAACAGACACAAAGCAGGGCCATCAAATCACTTGCTTTTGCTCATTGTCACTATAAAATACAAAATATTTCCATACAGCGGAAAACGAATGGCTTTTCCTGACCACTTCTTGTTCACCTTTTCCTTTACTCATTTTTTGCTTAATTTTTCACAAAAGCTCCACAGTCTGAATCAGTCCAACAGATAGGATGAAAATGATATGGTTGTCTCCGATATCGCGTACTGTGCTCCTGCAAAAGTAGTGGCGGTAAACTTTAGACATATTTTAAAACCTATACTACATGATGCTGAAAAGGAACCATCATTAAAATTGCAAAGCTTATATATATATATATATATATATATATAAAAAAAATACATAAGCGATTACTGAATGAATCGTCAGATTAAATCACTAGATTACGTGTTTATTAGTATAATCGATAGTGACAGCCCTACATAAAATAAATGATCGTTTAAATGCTGCATTTTCACTTCTGTAAACTACGCATCTCAGATATTTTTTGCATAAATCTCAATTTATGTGTGTTGGTTTCACTTAAGTTGAGAGCTACCTGCATTTCCTGGGTCAAAATACATACAAATGGTTAAAAGAATAAAACTATGTTCACCTTGTGCTACAGAGTCTGACTGCACATCCCCATCGTAATTCTTACAGGCCCAAATGAAGCCCCCCTCGGACTTCATAGCCTGGGCCACCATGTCATCGATCAGCCGGTGCTCGTACCAGATACCCTTGGCTTCAAACTGGGCCTGGTACTCCCTGGAGTGGAAGAGGACAGTCAGGGTCCTAATACCTGACAGGGTAGACACAGATGCCTGGTCCTGCCCAACATGTTGTGAAATCTCACTTTCCCCATCAATAACAACGGGCCAGCCAGTAACACCCAAACATAAATGTCTGAAGAAATTACTTTTCATAGATGTCCTGGAAGATGTCCATGAAACGCCCATCATACTTCTTGAGGATGGTATTTTTGGTACTGAGGTAGAGAGGCCAGCATTTAGAAAGGGCCATCTGGAAGGAACTGTGGGCAAAATCCCGGATGGACTTGTCCGTGTTGTACATGCCCAGTGCCACACCGCCAGTGCCTTAGGACACAGAGCAGAGGACAGTGTTAATAGCGCACAAGCTTTGGGCTCTGCATTCACAATTACATCACTGTTAGTCCCAGAATGACATTGTAAAAGTGCTATAAATAGTGACAAAATATACAGAAAAAGACAAGATTTCATATGCTATACATACATCATAACACGGTGTCTCATGTTTTTGCTCTTGAAGGTATTTTACATATGTTAAGCCAACAGGAGTAAAGGTGCTTTTCATCAAGCAGATGTCCATTAAGAAATTACTAGTAAAAGGACAACCGTGGCAGGTCTGCTCCTTCAGTGGCAACCTCTCAGCAACTGAGGTTCGGGATTAGGATGCGTGAGCTAGTGACCCGCTGCCACACCTCATGTGGGTCGATGTACCTTCAAAGTCGTGGACGACAAAGGTGACAGGGTCTCCGCTCTTGGGTGTGTACGTCATCTCCACCCGGCCTGGGCCAGGCACCACAAAGTCTGTGGCCTTGTACTACAGTAAGGGACGCAGAGATTTCCCAATTTAAATATTACATTTTGACATGAAAACAAACACTGGTGACCTATTTAAAAAAAAAAAAAAATCCTGAAACCTTGGTCATAATACCACCCTAAAATGGAAGGCTCTACAAAGTAATCATTTCCTTGGCATTGTAGATGACCTGAATACCTCGCTTTATGGGGTGAGTTGTTAAAAACATACTGCCCAGTTTCAGGAGGACAGTGGCATTAGTGCAGTCCAAAGAGCACTTAGATGTAATCAGTAATCTAGCAAGCGTAAAGGCAGAAGGCACACACCAACTCCCAAGCCAACTGGAGATTAATAGTCTTCCAGCAGACCTTTCAATCAGAGGCTAGCAGTGGTGGGGGAGTGGCACCTTTAGCCTTCCTCACGCTGATTCATGTGTCCTTGTTCTCAACGAGAAAGTAAGTTAAATCTTTCTCATCTATAGGCAGTGTGGTGATGAACAATGTTAATTCATTCAAAACCATGTAAGAAAAATAGTTCAGACAGTGAGGAACCTAGAAAAGAAAACTGTGATCAATACAGAATTAGTCAGCAATAAGAGCAGAAAGAGGCAGAGGATGAGAAATGATTAAAGAAGTGATGGATAATGCAGAATGCTAGTCAATCACAGTGTGGATGCATACAGGCATGTGTGCACACTCTAGTTAGCTTAGACATGCTAACTAGCCTAATTGCATGTCTTTGGACTGCAGGAGGAAACCAAAGAACATTGAGGAACCTGGCAAACCAGGCAGAAAGTGACATTTCATGCGTGCAGGTGCACCTGGTCTCCATGTGCATGTCTCCCAATGATGATGGGCTTAACCCAGCCAGGCACCAGCCGGGGAATGTTCTGGCAGATGATGGCCTCGCGGAAGACGGTGCCACCCAGGATGTTGCGGATGGTGCCGTTGGGCGACTTCCACATCTGCTTGAGCTTGAACTCCTCCACCCGCTTTTCGTCGGGGGTTATAGTCGCACACTTGATGCCAACGTTGTAGCGCCGCACTGCCTCCGCTGCCTCCACAGTGACCCGGTCCTCTGTAGCGTCACGGTTCTCTATGCCAAGGTCGTAGCTGTTGAACAAATTTCATAAGGATGAGAAGGTCCCTGCTACCACCCCCCCACACACACACAGCGTATCCATATAAAGCTGATATGCTTGTTTGCAAAATGTTTTTTCATATTACAAGTAGAAGCTATAATGAAGGCAAGATTGCCTGCGACGACAATCGGAACTCAGTTATTCCTGCGCCCAAAAATCATTACATTTAAAAACAACTATTTACAAGCCATGAGCCTAAGGTCTCTGGCCCTGCAGGACTGTAGTTTGACACCCCTGGGCAAGGGGAAAAGAACAGTGTGCCATCTTGTGGATCCATTTGGTATTGCCAATACTGATTACATCTGACCCCTTTTTTAATTTTCCTACAAAGGTATCAAAAATGTCAGTGTATCAGAACTCCTGTGCAAAGTTACAAAATAAACCTAGAAACACAGGACATTATATTTATTGTATGATAATATACAGTTGAAACCAGAAGTTTACATACACTTCAGAAAGACACAAAAACTTCTCACTAACATTAAATCAGAGTAAACTTTTTCTGTTTTAGGTCATTTAGGATCACCAAACTTTTTTGTATTTGTTAAATGTCAGAATAAAGAGAGAGATCATTTTATTTTTATTACTTTCAAAAAGTCAGAAGTTCACATATAATAAACTTAGCGTGTCCGTAAACAACATAGAAAATCCCAGTCTGAGCCTGTGAAGCTTTTGATAGGTTAATTGACACCATTTGAATTAATTAGCGGCACACCTGTGGATGTATTTTAAGGCACACCTCAAACTCAGAGCCTCATTCTGTGACATCATGGGAAAATCAAGAGAAATCAACCAAGACATCAGGAAAAGTATTGTAGACCTCCAGAAGTCTGGTTCATCCTTAGGAACAATTTCCAGAACAATAATACGCGAGTATAAAACACCATGAGAGTATACAGCCATCATATCACTCAGGAAGGTGACGGATTCTGAGTCCCAGAGATGAATGCGTTTTAGTGTTAAATGTGCAAATCAACCCCAGGATAACAACAAAAGACCTTGAGAAGATGCTGGCTGAAACAGGTAGGATAGTATCATTATCCACATTAAAATGTGGATAATGATACTACCGGCATGAGCTGAAAGGCCACTCAGCAAGGAGAAACCCATTGCTTCAAAACCACCATAAAAAAGCCAGACTACAGTTTTCAGCTACACATAAGGACAAAGATCTTAATTTTTGGACTCATGTCCTGTGGTTTGGTGAAACTAAAACTGAACTGTTTGGCCATAATGATCAACGGTATATTTGGAGGAAAAAGGGGGAAGCTTGCAGGCCTCAGAACACCATCCCACTCGTGAGGTATCATGCTGTTGGGCTGCTTTGCTGCAGGACAGTCTGGTGCACTTCATGAAATAGATGGCGCCATGAGAAAAGAAAATTATGTGGATATACTGAAGCAACATCTGGAGACATCAGCCAGGAAGTTAAAGCTTGGATGCAAATGGGTCTTCCAAATGGACAATGACCCCAAGCACACCTCCAAAATAGTTACAAAGTGGCTTAAGGGCAACAAAGTCAAGGCACTGGAGAGGCTATCACAAAGCCCTGACCTCAATCCTATAGAAAATTTGCGGGCAGCATAAAGTTTCAAGGCAATGCTACCAAATACTAAGGAAGTGTATGTACATTTTTGAAGGTAATTAAAAAGATTCTATTTAATCCTTTCTCTCTTTATTCTGACATTTAACAAATACAAAAAATTTGGTGATCCTAACTGACCTAAAACAGAATAAGTTTACTCTGATTTAATGCTGGGTGGTGAGGGGAAAAAAAAAAAAGGTTTGTGTCTTTTTCTGAAGTGTATGTAAACTTCTGGTTTCAACTGCAGAGTTACTGTGCTAAAGATAAAATATCCTAACCGCGGGAGTGTTAAAAACAAGATTATGTAAAAATTAGCATTTATTTATCAGATGCTTTTATCTGAAGCCACAAACATTTTCAGATAGCAGGGTAGGTCTGTCCTTGGAGCAACCAGGGATTAAGGGCCTCGCGCAAAGGCCCAATGACGAAACCACTCAGCCGACCATGGCATTTGCACCGCAAATTTCTCATTATTGGCACAGCTTCCTAAACTGCTGAGACGCACACTGCCCTGTGGAGGCTTTACACAAGCAAATATCTACCAAACATCTGGCATAATCACAAAATGAAGTTGCAGCACGATCATTTAGCAATACATATTTAAAGATTAACCACTCTGCATGGATTATGAACCACCCCTACTGAACAGGTTTAAAACATTAAAAAAAAACAGTTCAAAACATTTATAAATTTAGATTTGCAGAAAACAAGAGCTCACTGAGGACTAAAATAGAGTCAAATGTGTGCACACAAAAGCACAATCAAAAGTATGACCTAAGTGACAAAGCAGTAAATATACAATTAAAAAAAATACTTGTTTTTGTGTCCCTCTTAAGAGTCCGTTGTGGTTAGAGTACCAGCTACAACCTTTTACCTAATTTTACCCTCCCCCACTCCTGCTTCAACAAAAAGAGGGCTGTCTATTCACTAAGACTCTTAGTGCAGAATTAGCATGAAAATTCAGAATTTGGATGTGGTTTATATACACTTCCATGCATTTTCTCTGGTATATAACTCTAGCCAGTGCTTGGAAGGATGTGTTACACAGTTGTGTTTAATTTTTCAAACAAGTCTAGACCTCAGCATGGAACAAACTTAACATGATGCAGTTACCCTCTTAATAAATGACATGCTTCCAGTGTAAGGAAAATTAGTTCAGCATCTCCAAAATTTACATCTAAATTGAGGGGTTAATTTCATAAAATTGCATTTAACAGAAATGGGAACTGACAAGCGTGCCGAAAGTCCAGGGTGATCTGGCCTCGACGGTTGGAAAATATAGACAACTAGTGGAAGCAACCTTCACTTATGTTTAGCCTAACAATAAGAGGGGCACCAATGTGCTGATGCGATAAGACGCGGGGAGGGGGGCCATGTACTAGTGGACTAACTGGAGCAAATGTCAAAACCTAAAATATGTTGCAGTCATGTAAG
>JAODKC010000001.1:32972420-33011059 GCA_026777985.1 Mormyrops attenuatus
GACTAACTGGAGCAAATGTCAAAACCTAAAATATGTTGCAGTCATGTAAGTTGGGAGAACACCGAGAGAAGGGGGGGGATGACCCGAACGGGCTATAAAGGGACAGAGCCGACAGACATGGACGAGCCACTCCCTGTACATGCTGAACGTATGTCAGACTGTTGCTCCCGACTGCAGGCGATCTGAATAAACTGGTGACTTGCGACCACCCCTCGTCTTAGCTGTGAGTCTCTTCTCATCAACGGACCCGGCGGAGCGGTGCACCCAACAATATTAAAATCTGAAATTCCCATTCTGACTTAGGCCAGTTGCATATATCCAAAATAAAATATATATATATATTTAATATCAGTAGCAAAACACATTAAACACACAGCAAATGACAAGTTAAAATTAGTGATGAATTTCCATCAGTTTCATAGGACCTATTTTCTACTGCAGAAGGAAACTAAATTATTTCTAGGGATGCAGCCATGTGTGCAAGTGCACAAAATAGCTTACACATTCAAAAATTAGTCTAACATTAAAGATAAATTTGACAAGGGGGCGATTCAAGATCTGGAAAGCAGATAATTAACCTTTGTTTTCATTACACTGGCCCTACTACAAATGTTGAAACTTGACTTTCTAGAACTCAGCCAAAAGGTAAGGGAAATACAGAAAAACTAGGGCAAAGCACACATTGTAGGGTAACAATTGTTAGGCACATTGTACAATAGTGCAGGCCACAGCAGGGTTACACTCTTGCTTGACAATGGGCTCACCTGTGCAAGTCCAATTCTAGGTAGGGGAAGATGAGCTTCTCTTTGATCAACTCCCAGATCACCCTAGTCATTTCATCCCCCTTCATCTCCACCACTGAACCTGCCTGGATCTTCTTGGACATCTCTGAACCTTGCGGAAAAAGAAAGGAGTATAGAAAAGAGATAGAGAAGATTCAAATTTGGTTTGGGAAGTCTTCCCTGGGGTTTTGTACTTACGAAATAACTATCTCCGATTTTCAAATGAACTGCCAAACCAGTGAATCAGCATTTTTTTACAACGTACTACTTTAACCCTTACAGAACCTTTAAGCACTACAAATAACCACACCCATTTGGCTACAAATCTTACGTCAATCTCTTTCATTCAATTTATTGGATATTCATCGTCATGCGAAGTTTCCTAGAGTTTTAGTTTGCTATTGTACATACAGATTTAGGCAAAACTCCAACTATACACATTATCAAAAGATCGCAGTTTCATTTCAGCACAGTTATAAACGGGATAAACAATGGATTTAGAAGAATATACGAATGCATCAAGTTACACAGCATCAACAGCTTGACGGAAGGAAGCAAAATAAGAAAAAATGTACGTAGTATTATATGAAACCAAAAAGAACATTAGATGTTAAATGACCTCGATGGAAATTGACAGATGACATCTTATTTCACCGAGCATAACATTAGTAAAAACATACGGTCATGACTAAGGGGAGAAAGACATACATCCGGCTTAACAGTTGCTCTTAAGCACCGCTTTTTTTATTTTTTCACTGTTCCCTTTTTGTAAAGGATAATGCTTCCAAGTTCTCAGGTTAAATAACAAAACTTGACAATAAAACAACGTAGACAACACGGCAAATTAGTCATTCGTCAAATCCACCGTGTTATAGCCTTACCTGCGTTAACTTGTCTAATGTGTTTAGTTACAGATGTTTAAGCACCAGAAACAAGATTTTGAACAACTTGATCCTTAATTCCTGGACTAGCTAAACCAAGGGCTTGACAAAGGCGTACCTTGTACTGGTGCTGAGAAACCGTTCGCCCCACTAAGTCAACCGTTGAGCCAATCAGAAAGAGGAATGAACGCGGAAGAAACGCCGCGAACCAATCATGACACAGCACCTCTGTCGGCAGATAGTATATCTATGGGCAGATAGGGGAAGGCCTTGATGGGGCAAGGAATGCCAGCTATACCAGCCAAGCGCTCCGCTTTACCTTACAAATAGCAGATCTACTCAGGTGCCGAGCTAATTAGTAAGTCAACAATCTGTTAGAGCAACCGCTAAGGCGATTACCTGAAAATATATTCAACTTATCTAGAACTTACGACATAAAACGCTTCGGATCAAGTCACGGAAAAGGTGTAGCATTTTCGGCTATATACGCGTTGCCGGTTTTAATACTGCAGAATGCACATAACATTCACACATAGTTACATAGTATATGTAGTTAACTAGAAAAAATAGATACAAACTAACCCCCAAAACGCAGACGCCGAATCTTGTTATTATTAAACATCACAGTGAAAGAAAAAAAAACAAAAACAATGAACAGTTGGTGGCGCGCGTGCACAACTCATTTATACCTTGGTAATTACCGTAATATTCGAGAAGTAAGGAAATTTAATTTTAGAGAAGTTAAATATGCGCCAGCGATAAGGTCTTTAAATAAATGACAATCGGTCCGTGGTGTTGAAAGTTTCTTTAGTTTACAAAATAATCTTACAATTTGGAAGAATTTCATTTGAATTCTAGAAGAATTTTCAGGTGGTCTCAAGTGTGTTTATATAGTTTATATATGGCTTATTACGCGAGTATACAGCAGCAGTACTGTTGCAAGTCGCAGTACCAGAAAGTCTAGTGATAAAGAAGTTCAGCTTTCAAAAGGAAAAAAGGACTTTTGAAACCAGTTAAGAAGGTCTTCTAGCTTAAGCTAGAGTAACTGTTAGCTTCCTTGCTTTACAGTACCGTGCAAAAGCCTTAGGTAGTCAAATAAAATGTTTAAAGCGATTTATCTCGGTAGTAAGTGTATAACTGCTCAAAAAAACAGAATTTAACATCAGAGCATATGCAAATTAAGAGGAATACATTAAAGAATGTCTTCTGTTCCTCAAATAATTACTGATTTCTTTCTGGTCGACTAGAAGAACCTTGCTTCAGTTCCCGAACCTCATCACTGGCATTTCAGCCATTCCATGTATTTGTTAAATTTCACCACTAGCTCAATTAATTAATGTAATTAGTTTTTGAAAATCAGTGAGGTATTGAATGGCTATATGAGGTGTCCCAGCGAGACAAAAAATACATGGGTGGATGTATTGCTGCAAATGCTTGGGTGAATTTAGGAATGGTGTTGAAATGGCATTGATAGACTTCTATAGGCATGATATTATAGATTTACACCAACATGATGATCATTTAAACATTTTCTTTAACTGCCTAAGACTTTTGCATGGTGCTGCGTTGTAATATATAAAGTGTAAAACACATTGGTTATTGTTCATTATGTAACGTAATGAATTAAAATGAGCTCTGACAGTTTGCAGCAATATGTGAACTTTTAAAACTTTTTTATTGTCTTCGAAGTCTCTAGAGTTGCGGTTTACAACATAAGGGCAGCCAAGCCGAGTAACTGACAAACCGCTAGTGATTTGTTCAAGTCTGTATGAAAAGGGTTTGTCCTACTTCCCTGTAAACAGGAGTAATGCAGATGGATTGATTGTAGCACCCAATCATGGTAGAAACATCAAGAGAAACTGTTATTCATTAATGTATTCACATTCAGTTGAATTATGTTTGACATAATTGTGATTAATAACACACAAATTTCACATTTTATGCACAAGAAACCCCAGTTTATCTTACTAAATTGACACAACCGACATAACCTTGCAAGCATTTCAAATTATGCTAGATGAGTGTAGAGTAGACCTACCCAGTCCCTAGCGCCATCAAATTAACAAAATTGGAGAATTAATTCTACTTGACCTTTTATGGCTAACACCGTACCAGACAAAATTGTATACAGCTAAGACACATTTGAAGTATGCATAAATATTTCTTAACATGCCCAGTCTGAAGCTTTATGAATATCTTATTGTACTGATTGTCACTCAGGTGTTTCAACTAGCAATACTGTATTGAACATGTCTTGCATTTAGGTAATTAAAACAGATTTTACATAAAGGGGCAATTAAATATGGATATGAATTAAATAAATTTGCAGTGTATTTAACTAAGTTTCATTTATAACAAATAGAGTTGACCTAATGGTCAATTTTTCAGTAAAAAGTCAATCTGCTTGGTTTTTTCCAAAATTACTACATGCAGTACCCAGTATTGCCCATTGATGTTGTTTTCTTGATATATGCATATTTGTCCAGTTGTACAGTAAATATATTAAATAGAAAATCTGTCAGTGACAGAAGTGCACACTGAAATGTAATCTAAAATGAGTCCATTCAGGTAGAGCAGGAAAGATTTTGCAAGCTTTAATGTGAGGGAATCTTTGTTTCCTCAGACTCTGGCAAAGGCTAAAAAAGATGGTTTGTGATTCTTCGTCTTTCTAAAACAGTAAGATGTGTTGTTTTGAGAACCATTGTGACCTTAATGAGCTTTAAGGTCTAATGTAAATGTTTACGTTTCTTTTTTAGCCTTGTGTTCTTGAACTTGCCATGGCCTCCAGCCGCAGCAAATGAAGGAGAACAGGAGGTGTAAAACATAATGGTTTGTGAGGTCAGATAGTGCAGCACATTCTGGATGAGTGGGGGAGGACTTACAGCACATGTCAGAAGTTCAGTCATGAGACAGTTGAATTTATCAGTAATCTTACAAACAAGCAAATTAAACTAGATGGGCATAGTGAACACTCCTGGGCAGAAAAATGGGCAATTAGGGTTTGGCCGTATGTGTAATGTGCAATTAGGGTTTGGCCGTATGTGTAATGTGCAATTAGGGTTTGGCCCACTTCTTTGCCCAGGGGTGCAGCATAGCCATTTAATGAGTTGGGTTAGTTTGGCCACTTACGATGACAAAAGGGAACATTAATGATGTGATGTTCCCTGTTGTCATTTTAATAAAGAAAATGGATGGATACAATTTCTAATACACTGATTTGGCTGCTAAAGTATATAACAAATTTATTTAAAAGTTAGGCAGCATAAAGTGACCAAAATCACCCAACTTATTAAATGGTTAGGCCTACATTATGCTCATCTAGTAATCTGCCTATAAAACAAGTCGGCCAACGTAGACGACACGGCAGATTAGTCATTTGTGAAATTGCACCCTGTTATAGTCTTACCTGTGTTAACTTCTCTAATGTGATTAGTTACAAATATTAAAGCATTAGGAACAGATTTCGAACAACTTGATCATTTCCTGGACTAGCTAAACTGAGGAATTGACAAAAGCATACCTTGTACTGGTGCTGAGAAACCGTTCGCCCCACTACAGCCATGGCCAAAAGTTTTGAGAATTAATTTTCACAAAGTTTGTTGCTTCAGTGTTTGTGGATCTTTTTGTCAGATGTTTCTATGGTATACTAAAGTAAAATTACAAGCACTTCATAAGTGTCAAAGGCTTTTATTAACGATTATATTAAGTTTATCCATAGAGTCAATATTTGCGGTGTTTGCCCTTCTTTTTCGAGACCTCTGCAATTCACCCTGATTGATGCTGTCAATCAACTTCTGGACCAAATCCTGACTGATGGCAGCCCATTCTCGCATAATCAATGCTTGGGGTTTGTCAGAATTTGGGTTTTTTTGTTTGTCCACCCACCTCTTGAGGATTGACCACAAGTCCTCAATGGGATTAAGGTCTGGTGAGTTTCCTGGCCATGGATGCAAAATGTCGATGTTTTGTTCCTGATGTTCCTGATTTGGATGTTTTGCCTTATGGCATGGTGCTGGAAAAGGCATTGTTTGTCACTATACTGTTCTTGGATGGTTGGGAGAAGTTGCTCTTGGAGGATGTTTTGGTACCGTTCTTTATTCATGGCTGTGTTCTTAGGCAAAATTGTGAGTGAGCCCACTCCCTTGGCTGATAAGCAACCCCACACGTGAATGGTCTCAGGATGCTTTACTGTTGGCATGACTCAGGACTGATGGTAACGCTCACTTTTTCTTCTCTGGACAATCTTTTTTCCGGATGCCCTAAACAATTGGAAAGGGGATTCATCAGAGAAAATGACTTTATCCCTGTCCTCAGCAGTCCAATCCCTGTACTATTTGCAGAATATCAGTCTGTCCCTGATGTTTTTCTTGGAGAGAAGTGGCTTCTTTGCCGCCCTTCTTGACACCAGGCCATCCTCCAAAAGTCTTCACCTCACTGTGCGTGTGGATGCACTCTCACCTGCCTACTGCCATCCCTGAGGAAGCTCTGCACTGGTGGTGCTCCGATCCCGCAGCTGAATCAACTTTAGGAGACGGTCCTGGCACTTGCTGGACTTTCTTGGGCACCCTGAAGCCTTCTTCACAACAATTGAACCTCTCTCCTTGAAGTTCTTCATGATCTGATAAATTGTTGATTTAGGTGCAGTCTTAGTAGGAGCAATATCCTTGCCTGCAAAACCCTTTTTGTGCAAAGCAATGATGACTGCACGTGTTTCCTTACAGGTAACCATGGTTAACAGAGGAAGAACAATGATTTCAAGCACCACCCTCATTTTAGAGCATCCAGTCTGCTATTCTAACTCAATCACTATGACCGACTGATCTCCAGCCTTGTCCTCGTCAACACTCTCACCTGTGTTAACGAGAGAATCACTGAAATGATGTCAGCAGGTCGTTTTGTGGCAGGACTGAAATGCAGTGGAAATGGATTTTTTAGATTAAGTTCATTTTCATTGCAAAGAGGGACTTTACAATTAATTGCAATTCATCTGATCACTCTTCATAACATTCTAAGTATATGCAAATTGCCATCATGAAAACCGAGGCAGCAGACTTTGTGAGAATTAATAGGTCATTCTCGCAACTTTTGGCTACGGCTGTAAGTCGACCCTTGAGCCAATCAGAGAGACAAATGAACACCTGACATTAAACTAATCAGGAGGCAGTCATGCTTACACTGTAATGAGCTTGTAGTCAAGCAAGCCACTTGCTGGGATATGACATATTTCCCTCCTTGATCAGCTGAGTTAGAGTAGATGGTCAGTCATTCACCAATTCAGCTGGAGATGTCTGAAAGACATCCAGCAATAGCCCTATTCCCATGCTGAACTTGAAAGATTTTCATTAATGCTCTTGCAGATTTCTGCAGTTCTGAGTTGTGATGAATGGATGAATATTCATCCATCTATCCATCCATCCATTCATTATTTGCCACTTATCCGAGGTCAGGTCATGAGGGCACAATCTAAGCAGGGATGCCCAGACCACCCTCTCACCAGCCACCTTTCCCAGCTCCACCTGGGGAATCCCAGGACGTTCCAAGGCCAGCCAAAAAATATTATCTCTCCATCCTGCCCTGGGGTCTCCTCTCGGTCAGACATCCCCGAAACTCCTCCCCAGGGAGACGCCCAGGAGGCATCCTAGATAGATGCCTGAACCACCTCAAGTAGCTCCTTTTGATGAGGAGGAGCAGCAGCTCTACTCTGGGCTCCTCCTGAACGTCTGAACTACTCACCCTGTCTCTAAGGCTGAGCCCAGACCCCCTGCGATGGAAACTCTGCTTTGTGTATCTGCGATCTCATTATTTCAGTCTCTACCCAAAGCTCATGGCCAAAGGTGAGGGTAAGAACATAGATCAACTGGTAAATTGATAGTTTTGCCTTCCAGCTCAGCTCTCTTTACCACAACAGAATGACACATCATCTGCATTACTGCTGACGCTGCACCGATTCACCTGTGGATCTCATGCTCCCTTCTTCCCTCACTGGTAAACAAGACCCTGAGATACTTCAACTCCTCCTCTTGGAGCAGTACCTCATCCCCAACCTAGATGGGGCAATCCACCCTTTGCTGGTCGAAAACCATTACCTCGGGCTTGGAGGTGCTGATCTTCATCCTGGCTGCCTCACACAAACCATCCCAATGCATGCAGCATGTCACAGTCCAATGATCTCAACAGGACCAACATTTCAGTTAGGTTTTTTTTTGGAACATGCATTTTGCACATTGTTTAATTTCACATAAGGTAAATTCACTTCCTTCTCAGTAATTGACTTGAATCCTATTCACACCGACATCTGCATTGTACTCTCTGCTTTCTGCTATAGGTTGCAGGCTCATATGAAGGCTCTTATGGTAAATGGATGGTTGGAAGACAGATGTATGTCATGTATTTTACATAGAAATAACATGGAAAAAAACACTTCCATCAATTGCTCAATAGATGGCGACATTTTATGTCAAGTTCTAAGAAGTTGGCTATCCGGAAAGCTTCTCGTGCACTTGTAATTATTTTATGCTTTATGATCATTTATCATATTTGAGTGGCACAATTTTAAATATGTATAACTATGTTAATTGGAATTTATCATTACTGCTTTTGATACAGAATTTAAAAACGAATAAAGTTCTAACTATAATAGAACATGTTCTATAAGTAATGCAAAAAGATACTTCATCCGACTAAGTCAGTGAATCATATCAAGTCCCTAGTACATTGTGCCAAAAAGTTGTTGACTCCATCCTTTGTGTAGCCTAATCCCTAGATGCAAAAATCTCCTTCAGGTCGATGATCCCCACACGTTGTTGATGCTTGGTTATAAGAGGTCTCTATGCAACCAGTGTTTAATTGACTCTGGCTGATGCGCTGCAGATAATTGTGGGGGTACCCCCAGAGGTAACCTGAAGCCCATCGCCGGAACACCGCACGCAGATGCTCTTGCTCACGCGGCTCTGCAGGTTTGCGCGCTCCCTCTGTGGCTCAAGGGTAATAGAGGTAAAATCATCATGAAATTCTGATAGCATTTTTTTTTATATAAAGAATGAAAAATATTAGTAGGTTCTATACAAAATAGCTGGAGAAATGGCGATGCAATATATATTTTCATTTGTCAGTTTTAACAATATCATGGAATTAGGTTCGCTTGTCAGGAGCGAAAGGACGGGTGGTGCTTCATTGAAATAGTGCTCATTTACGGCAGAAAAAAATAGGAGGAATAAAATTATAAACTAAGGAAGCACCAACCAGTAATATCTTGTTTTAATGTATGAAAGCTCTTATGTTATGCATATTTTATCTTTAAAACTTATAATATTACCGTATAATTGAGGTATATTAAATATATTCCATGCGCTATTTTTTCCGTACAAAGTGGTTTTATTCTATTACATACTGCTGGTTCCACCAATGTGCCTGGAAAAGTCAGCCTCGGCTGACACTTAACTTACACATTGTAAACGTAGAACAATTTAACCTCATATTAAGCTACAGATTAATTAAACATGTTCCATCCACACTTATGTATTAATGTTTTTTGAGGCGCGTAACATTTTAAATACGATTTTAAGATGGTTTAATATTTTCTAATCCACGCACATACAGTACAATAAATGTATTGAACGTCTAGCGACGCCTGTCTGTCCGCACATTGAGCAGCCACCTTTCTGCGAACCCCCGGAGAAATCACGTGACGAGACATCTGCTGGTGGTGGCAAAAAAAAGTCAACACGGGTTCGGGAAAACCAACAGAGGAAGGAGAAGAAAGAGAAGAGAAGAAGACGGAAAGAGAGGGCCTTTACACTGACAAGATAAAATAACTGCCATTACACAGCATCAGTATACCAAAAACCTAACAAATTATCGTTTTGGTCTTTCAGTGGAGCAAGTGGATACGGACGCTCTGATTTAAATTAATTACTTGGTCGCTCCTTTACCAAACATAAAATATTTTTTTCTTAGCTGATTTAACAGATTTTCTTCGAACTTATTTTGGACTAAAGTGCAGGGTCTCAGACCTGACATGCCAGTTTCCTTTTGTGGGATATGATCATAAAAGTCTCAAAGTGGAGCCACGTGTGTCTCGCATCAGCGCGCTCCTACAGGGGCTAGGATGTGCGCCTGGTACCTCCCGGTTTTTACCCGGTTTCGGGTCTGAATCCGAGTCGACTGCCCCAGGACGCAGAAACAGGAGAGTCCCCTCCAGTCGGTCCAGGATGCCGGTGATGAGAGGTCTACTTGCACCGCAAAATACCTTCCTTGACACTATAGCTACTCGCTTTGATGGCACCCGTAAGTAATTCGTTCGTTTCAGTCATTCATCCCCCAGGGCAAGATGATCAGCTGTTAATATTTTACGTTCTCTTTGTTCCTACCCAACCTGCAGTTGTATTTGTTCCAAAAACTCCACTCTGTATAGTGGTATCAATATAGCGATTTTCTTTTATCATGTTCTATCAATGATGTAATTGTATAAAATTGCCTCTTCTGTTATGATTAATATAACTGGAAATGTGCAGAACATATTAAAATAAATACATATATTAGGTACGTTTTCAAAAGGTTTAAGGACTGGGATACTATAAAAAAAATAAATGAAGTGCGTTTGGATTGAAGACAAAGTTCTAGAATAGCGGTTTCTTTTGTGTTGCTGCCTTGCTGCCGGATTCATCATTTGCGAAAGACTGGTTTCTGTGTTCTTAAGAGGTGGGTTTATCTTTTGTACGAAGACCCCTTTTATTAATAGGTCTATATAAATTACCGACCCGAACGGGTTAATAATACAAATTACTGTTAAGCGGTGCATTCTGTTATTTTATATAATTGGTATACAGTGCATTGCACTACAGAGTATTAGAAGTTAGAGTGATATTTTCCGCACAGAATTAACACCTAATTTCTGAATTCAAATACTGTTTTTTCCTCTTGATCCTTTAACACTACGCCTAAGACGAGAGGGCGCACGTGGTTTCGTTTTTGCCTATAAGAATGACTGTTTTTCAAACTAGAGCAGGTGTGATTGTGGTCTTATCGCCGCAATAATGCAGTGTTATAGCGGTGTATGGATCTCACTGCATGCAGTTGTTTCTCTCTTGCTGGTACGGAAGCGCTGAGTGTGAAAAGGGCAGTCAAAATGTGGTATTTTTTGTGAACAAAACGTTCATTTTGGCTGCCGAATAAGGTAATTCTTGTATTTTTGTGTGTAGGATTTTCAATGTGGTATTTTTGCCTCTTCAATGCATTACTCTATTCCGTGCTTAAATAAAAGTCGGCAAAATTATTTGTATGAAATAAAGGAAAGTGCTACTCAACGTTTAACTCTACGCAGATCGCGTTAAAATTGACAAACCTTTGTCAGCGAAAAAGGAAGCTCCACGATCTTGTTTGCATTTCAGTTGACTGAACCAGTCATTCTGGTACCAATGGCATATAAAGCTTCAGCATTATGTTCTCGAATCCCTCTCTAGATTCATTTAGGATTCTTTTGAAAATGATTGCTTTAATCATTCTATATAACTTCAATTAAAATTTCCTGGCATTCCGTGCTGTACTATATTTTCTTTATCATCATCTATAATGGAACAGTACATTCACATAAGTAAATTAAATTAAAGCTTCAGTAAAATACAATGTCATCGTTAAAATAATTGTTGTGTGACAATTTCTGTGGCCATAACGGAGAAAGGAAAATTAAAGGAGCCTTTGACAAAGTCACTTCAAGGAATGCCTTGGTCCAGACACCAGCATTTTCCCTCAATAATCATTACTAAACTTTTTGTCTTAGGGTAACTTTTATATGGGACGGACAGACAGTTATTTTTTATCGGTTTGGATCCATGTTTATAATATGTGAATATTGCGTTAAATTCTACATATAATGACTGGATCAGACTCGCTATGCTGGCAGCACAAAGCAGAGCAACTCCAAGAGAAACATGCTAATTGCTGAATGTCTATTTACGCTTTTTTCCCTCATCGCATAGAGCAAGAGGATGCATCAAATATCCTTATCAACTAGTTTTCTAGTTATATGCACTGTCAAAACCAGGCCTACAGAAATAAATAATTAAAAAAGAGAAATAATATAATATTAAGCCATTGGCACGGCTTAAGAAGGAACGTAGCTTATTTTTCCTTTTCCTAAGCAGCACTGGAACCGTACTTGCTGAGCCAAGCGTGGGCTGACTGTCACCAATTCCCTCTGCTCACGACGTGTCGAAGCTCCTTTGTGGCTGTTCTGCTGTTTAGTGCTTATAGGGAGTAAGCGATGCATTGTATGGAGGGGAAATACGTGTTTGTTATTTGCGTTTGGGTTTGTATGCAACCTGTGCCGTACATTAGGCTGGTGCCCACAGCTGTTAAACACACTCATTCGAGAAACATCTTGCACAAAAGCAGGCCCGCAATTCTTGGCCTGGCTGGCGATGTTGTGCCGTAAGGTAGACAAATGGGAATGTACTGTAGCATGAGCCGTTTTGATTCAAGTCCCAGGAAGCAACATGCTGTTTTAGGCTTGAATTATGTATGTATTGTGAATTGCTCAAGTAAAACAGATTGTAGTATAAACGGGTAGAAATGTTGAGGCAACATAGATGAACATGTTGGCAAGTTGGAAGTTGCAAATAATGTTAGTAAGGAGAATATAAAAATGTATGGATTAATCACGGCAGTGATTGTGTATTGTCAAACTTCAATTTCTAGAGTGGATGCTTATTGATTGTCATTTCATTCATTGTTCTCTGAAAAAAATTGTTGTGCTGGAATGAATGCATTGAGCATGTCATGTTCTTCACTGAATGTTCCCAGACCCTACATTTTAAGGTAAGTACTGACATCACAAGCCAGACTTCTGTACTCCATAGGTTAATTTTTGTTGATGTCAAAAATATTCACTACAAGTGTAACACAAAAAGTAAGGCAAATTATGGTGTCTTTACTGTATAGCTGAACATTCTGGCCAGACTATATGCTGTACGTCTGGATACATACCTGGGAAGTCAATTATTTGAATAAAGGAAAAGTTTTATTTCTTCTCTACTAAATGGTACACTGGATCTAAGGTTGTGCAGAGTTACATTAAGCTAACTTCCTTCTAATAATGGAAATTGGGAAATAAATGACAGCACTGGACCTTTTTGTGCATAACACTGGTTCATGTCCACTGATTTGCCAGTAAAAGTTCTGAAGCCACTCAGCAACAG
Organism: Mormyrops attenuatus; assembly: GCA_026777985.1. Classification (NCBI taxonomy): domain Eukaryota; kingdom Metazoa; phylum Chordata; class Actinopteri; order Osteoglossiformes; family Mormyridae; genus Mormyrops; species Mormyrops attenuatus. Next base: position 32,985,279 of record JAODKC010000001.1, read on the forward strand.
CATTTCTAGTCTAAATCCCATATAACATGCTTCTGTGGCTAATTTCACACCTCAGGGTTGAATCATACATTTGGAGATGCAAATTTGACTTAATTATAGATCATAAATATGGCAGCTATAGCAAGCGGCCCTGAAATTAATACTAATAGAACCATATATTTGTGTTCACGATGACGCATCACTTCATATGCAATGGAGGGGGGGCAAGGGATTGATCCACAGAGATTGCTCTGTGTAATATTGCTTGCCATCAGAAGACTGAGGTTCCAGGCAACTAAATCCATTGGCCCGGTATCACAGCACAATGACCCTAAGAAGCTGGATCAGTGATCATGAGCCATGAACACCAAGATGTAGGCCAATCAGCTTTAAGTTAGTACTAACTATTTCAGTCAAAAATTTTGGAGAATCATGGCATATCTTTATTAAATTTGTTTTCTCTTTCTTTTTCTTATCCTCAGTTTGTTCTCTCCCAGTATTGCTCTGGAGGGCTTTGAAGACTGTTCAGGAAAAAATATATTGAATAGGCTTTTTTTGTCTTGTCAGTCTGTCATAGCTCACTTGAATAAGTGAATACCTCTGCTTTTATTTTCACCAACATGAGTGAGATCTCTCAACAGTAGCCTAAGTTTTAATGAAAACTGGAAATAAGGTGCATGACTGACAGCATTCTCAGTATGTAAGCATGAACATAAGCAAACTGCAGGTGTTAAACATTTTCCTTGGGAAGATCCACAGAAGTAGTTGTGTAGTTTAATGTTATAACCTGTGTAGTACCTACTCAACTATTTGATGTGGTTTCAGCAGTATGTAATGAGAGCCAGGCAGGAAAATATGATTAGGTGTGAATATTTTGGAAGGATTACAAGCATTTCAGAGCAAACAAGACTGTATAGGAAAGGCAAGATGTTAATGTGAAAAGAGAACAGCAATGTTGTGAGGACCATGGATGTAGTTCAAAAGCAGTGCTTCAGCCATACTCTTAATGTTTTTTAAACAAAAAACAGCAAATCAATCATAAACTCAAAGAATTTAATGGAACAATGGAAATTTCTACACATGCAAGAATATCTCCAGTGATAGGTGGCCCAGCATTTTCCAGAATTTTGTCTGATTTAAATCAACCATATGCATTCTGATATTTGAACCTTAATTAGACAATGGAAGAAATCAATGAAGAAAATATTGATGACTTGCATTTACAATTCTGTGACAAATGGGGTGTGCCCACAATCATGTTAGGAGAGAGGGAGTCAGGCGACTGGATTTAGCTGTATTGATTTGTTCCGTTTCCCCTTAATATGCAGTAATTCATCTTTTACTCTGGACCCCAGTGTTGATGTCATTCCCAAGACTAATAATTGCTACTTTTTCCATTTGCTTGTATTTTCAATCCCACAACATGAATTCCTAATTTTTTTTTATTAATCAGCCCGGCTTCTTTTTTGTTTATATTTCTGTTTTATTAACTAATAAATATAGTCCATGTCTGTTCCTGAAATAAAAAAGCTGCTAATTGCTACCAAGCCCTGTCTCTTGGAAAGAAGTTCTCTCTAATGGTGGATATGATGTAGTGAGCCGCTCATTAATAAATGCAGTGCCACTGAGATTTAGATCATTTTTTAAAATTTAAATCTTGATATAAAGCTGCCTATCTAGTGTATCCCCCTCCTGTTGCTGGGATTAAGGTAATGGTTACGTCCCAGGCTTCTACCACTAAATGGGAAACTTGCACAGCCAAAACAACTCACACTATGCATGCACCTACTTTGCTAGTGAAACGCTGTTATTTTACCTGAGGGGATCATCTTGATATGCTTATATCATATCCACATGTTCAGACCCTCAAGCATCAACTGTAATTGGCTTCCATAGTGATTCCCTTGCGTTAAGCGCAATGTGTCTGATATTTTTCAAGCAAGCTCAAAGGAATTGTCTGAATCGACTGTTTTTTATACCATTTTTTTACTATATGCCTTCGGTTTTTTCATAGTTTGATCTGAGAATGCAAGTGTGGGAGTAAGATTGTTTTTGAATATAGTCTGTGAAAGTAAAAATTTCCCATTTGTTTGTAAAAGGTAGTACTGTATATGGCTTTGATTTCCTACTCCAAACCCTATATGGTAGCAGTGATATTATTGTGACTGTGTTGGAACAACATTCAGACTCTTCAACAGCACTGTTCCGTCGTATATCACTCTCTCTGAGCATCACTCCTAGTCGGCCTTCATTATAAATTAGAAGACCCCACTCAAAATTGATGGCTTGCAGTCTTTAATTGAAAGTGTTCCTCTTTTAGCGCACATTTCTCAATTGCTTGCAGATACTTCAGTGAGATGCACTATTCCGGTAAATTACATCCTGCATTAGAAAGCAAGTGGCTTGAGGTCTTCTACTATACAATAACACCTGGTACAGTATTAAGCTTACAAAAATAAATACATTGCACATCAAGTCCCATTCCCATCTAAATTCTAAATTACAGTTCTAGTTCTAAATTACAGAATTGAAATAGGTATTTTCATGAATCATTTTCATAGTTGCACACTTTCATGAAGAAGGCACAATGGCTCAGTACTTATATACTTTCAGACTCGTAGGGTTAATAACTGCTCCTGATTCTGTGTGTGCAGACATCTCCCTGTTTTTGTGCCGCTACTCTAGTTTCTTGTCACAGTCCACAACAGGCAGCTAAGTGAATTGGTGTTCTCACCTGCCCATAGTGTGTGACTGTGTGTGCGTGCCCTTTGATGGGTCAGGGTGTCCTGTGCCTTCCAGGAGAGGCTGCATTGTTTTTGTTACCCTACACTGGATAAGAAGCATGGAGAATGGATGGATGGTTGTGCGCTACCAGTTCCTTATTTGCAATATTTTTCACAGTGGAGGTATAACACTGCATTGAATTAATAAATATATATATATATATATACACACACACATACACACACAGCCGTGGAAAAAATTAAGAGACCACAGCACAATTTATAGTTTCACTCATATCTCAATTTATGAGTGTGTGTCTGTGAATTATAAATATTTTTTTGCAAACTGCAGTCTGCTTCTTCCCTGTTTCTCATTAATGAAGGGCTTCTTCCTTGATTTACGGGACCTCAGTCCTGCTTCTAGGAGCCTGATATGAACTGTCCTGGCAGTGAACTTCACACCTGCACTTAGTGTTTCCTGTTCCTTTTGATGGTCACTTGATGTCATCTTTTGATTCACGAGAAACTGTCGGATAAGTTTACGGTCATCTTTCTCATTTTACCACCGCTGGTTTCTGCTCGTTCCCAGTGTCTCCTGCTTCACCTTATTCTTGCGTACTGCTGTCTTACAAATTTTGAACCTGAAAGCATCCTGCTGCTCAGTGTAGCCTTCTGCCGGCAGAACCACAATTAAACCAGCATTTAAAAATGCAGATTTGTTAAAAAATATAGAGTGGTCTCTTAATTTTTTCCACAGCTGTATATATATTGCACATTAGGCCACATATTTCAGTTTAGATTCCTCAATTCTAGAATTACAATAACATCTTTCTTTATGAACATTTTAAAGGATAATATGTATGAACAGTATGTCAGCCATATTTTATTAAGATTATACAAGGCAGGGTTGACATAACCGAAGATAAGAAAAGATTAGATAAGAAGGTGCGCGTAGTAAAGATAAACAAACATCAAACATATAGTGAAAAACAAAGACAAAGTGCAAAGATGGTATGCATAGTGCAGACAAGTAGACATAGTGAAACAAATTTAAAAAGTGCACAGTACACAGATACTAATTATTTTGTATAAGAATACTAAGGAAATAAAAAATAAAGTAACGGATGATATAAAAGCAATTAATATAATAAATACAACAATATAATAAACAGACAGCTTCACTTCACACATTTAGATGTGACACCAGTCCAGAGGCATAGTATAATAGTATCATTTAGTACTATTTGTTATTGTATAATTTAGTACTAATAATAATTTAGTTATTATTAGAGACAATATAAAGATGATGCCAGAACCGTTTGTTAAAGTGGTAAATTTCACTCAATTTGAAAACCTTCAACATATAAAAATATATATTCAAAATATAAAGGTTTACGTATAGCTTCACACATCCCCAGGTCATTCATGTATAGGATCTTATGGTACTTTTCTTATTGCTTTTCCCCAGCAATTTCTGTCAATTCTGCCGGCTGCCTGTGTTTCAAAGGTGTCTGTGGCCCCTGCCGCTCCCCCCCCGAATAAATGTACCTGCAGCTAGCAGCAAGGGGCTAATCCTCTTGGAGGAGGAGGGTCTGATCTCCACCATCGAGTCGTCCTGCAGGCAGACAGCTTGGCAGAGCATGACTCCAAAAACACTGACAGGAAGGATCTTCCCTGGAATTTGGAAACTGCTGACATTTTAAAATCTTAAAACTTACATTCCAACTGTACATGCAGGGAAAAGAAAAGTATTTTTTTTTATCTGGCTATTGCTTGTATAAAGTAATAAACCACAAAACGCACTTAATTATGGCTTTGTTTTCAATCCAAAGGAAAAATCTGAGACATTTATCACAGTCGTTCTTCTGTAACAACATATTCTAAGCAATTAGTATGAACGCATTATGTTCTCTATTTAGAGAAACATTTAATAAACAAACATGTTAACTGGTTGTTCAGGTTGAGAATGGTCGTCTAAATTGTGACTCCCGGCTTCTCTGCTCCCTTACCCTGGTTTTCTGTTGTCATCTTATCCCATTGTCTCTTTTCACCTGCTCTGTTTCTGGGAAGGAATAACAATATATGTTTTCTCAAAAAGCAAATATTACCATTTAGTGCAGCATGTATGTACCTTCTGCATGAGTGTGCGCATATTTCATTGTTTCAGTCTGATTCTGTATGCGTGAGTAAATCAAATCTGTAAAGCATGAGATCTTAAGCTAATGTGTTAGTATGGACATATGGAGGCTAGGTCTGTGTATTACAAAGCCATGTGGTGTACACAGAAACTGTTCCAGTGTCCAATACATGACAATATTTGTAAATATTCCAGTGTACGGATCTGTGTGTGTGCATGTGCGTGTGTCAGTGGATAAGTTTCTGCAAGAGGCTCAGGCCAGTTCGCCTTATCTGTCGGTGTGTGTCAGTACGCACGAATGCATCGTGCGTTTCCTTCCAGAAAACAGTGACCCTCGTTCTATCCCCGGTAAGCCTGTAAATAAGCTGCTGTTAAGGCAAGAATCATCCTTCTAGTCTGCTTGCATTCGTGGACATCTGAGAGGGACATAGAGTTCATGGGATCTCGAGGGAAAACAGCACCTCATCTTGAGGGATTATTACATGGTCCTCGATGGAAGACTTGGTCACATTATAAAAACCCTACTGATACATGGAAAGCAAACTAACAGCTCTAGAATTGGAACACTACAACAAGACTACTTTAACTTGCATGCAAGACTGACTTAAAGGGTTTTCATAGCTGCTATTTCTATTTGTTTTCATGGTAAAACTCATTCAAAAGAAATCTATCATGTAATTTAATTAATAATGGTATTTCAATCAAGAATGTCAGGCCTCTTCAGCCAGCAGTTTTTGATAGCAATTCAAAGACAATATGACAGGAGTGGGAAAGAAGCTCAGTTTAAGAGGACAAGTGAGAAGAACCAGAGTATGTAATGAACAGAAAATGAAAAGGGACGCATTTGTATGAAATGACTCAGGTGTATGTTTGAGTATGAGAGTATGAGTTCTGTGATGATTCTTCAGTCGCAGGTGCTTGATGGTTTTTCATCGTATAAATAGACAGGAGACCAGCTGTGTCCTCCACGGTTAATTGAAACATAGCTATTGGAAGGTTCAGCGATTAAGGGGCTGGACTTCTGGAGATGGAGTGGGGGGAGAGTGGAGGTCAGACATTAGTCTTTGTCGGGAGCACGTTAGCGGGTCCCCGAGGTGCTTTGTGCTCCGTGTTCTCCCTCTCTGTGGACAGCTTCCTGTTTGTCTGTATTAGTCAAAGACACTCTGCAGCTGCGGTACAGAATCAGACAGAGCAGCAGCTGTGGTCCAGGTAAAAGGAGATTTGTGCACTTCCTTTGCCTTTCTGTCTGCACCCATCAGAGTCTCTCACTGCATATTGGGTTCCTTCATCCCCACCCTACTAAAACTCTTCCATGTTCTTGTTTCCTGAGCTATTTTCTTTTTAACCCCATACATCAAAGATAGCGACACTGAACTGAGCCACCATAGATAATCTGTAGCTAGATGCCGGGGTGTCGGAGAACCATGACAAATTCAGGGGGCCCAGCACTTTGTAGGGCCCCCCAAAAAGCCCCCCGCTTGTTAAAATCAACTGAGTGACTGAAAGTGCCAACTCGAGCAGGGGGGCCCAAGGTGACATTTTCTCAGGGGGCCTGGGAAGTCAAACTGCTCCCCAGGTTGGATGAGAATTATAACTGGCAATTCAAGAATACTGTAAGAGCTTATAGTGGATACACATTTGGTTGAAGACTGTGGTGTGATGCAAGGTGTGTTGGAGTGTATGTGATGCCTCTGCTTTATATTTAAACACGGTGGATCCTGCATGCTTAAAGACGTAGGGCCATCGCGGAGAAGACTATGATATGAGCTACAACTCTGCTACTGTAGGCCCAGGCTCACCTTAAATCCCCAGCTAATACATGGATGGTAAGACCTTATCAGCTACCCTCATGGAGGCAGATACTGTCAGACACTGTGGTGGCATGCTTAGTCTTATCCTGCAGTACCTCTCTGGGCATTTGTTGAGTCTTCATAGAGAATAATGCCAGCTTTTCATTTTGACTGTGTCGGTTTTAAAAAACACCAATGCCTGCTTTCGTAATCAGGCTCTCTTTATTTTCCCCAAACATTCAAATGTCTAGTAAATATTTTATGGGGAAGTGGTTCATCTCAGTTTTTCATTGTATAATACATATAATTACATAGAAAAAGGATACATTTCAGAGCATAAGGAATCACTACAGCGTTTACTGGCAGAAGGCAGTTTCATTTCCAAAGCCTCATTAGAGCCTAAGTGGAGTTTCACTATTGTTTCATTTGCTTCCTTTGTATATTTGGAATAAATAGTTTAAACTCCAATCAAACCCCAGTATATGTGAGCTGAGACTATGCTAATATTCCCACTTCTGTCCTCAGGAACAGAACTGAGGACTAATGTGTGTTTCAGCTCTCGCATGACGTCCCCGATGCATTAAATGATCTTTTCAGTGAACGCCCGGCACTCCAGCTTTCTTAAGGCTCGGTCAGTGAAGCTTCCTTATGGATGTGTGATTAGATGTGTGTTTAGATGTGTTTCGATGTGTGTTTAGATGTGCTCAGCCTCCCTTTCCAGAGCTCCAGAGGGATGGTGAAAAATCCCTGTCCTGTGGGAGACGTTCTCCAGCAGAACATTTCCTGGCAGACACGCTGGATTTCACAAATTCTTGTGCATGGCTTTAATTCCTGTTGCCATGGAAAACACGGGTTCTTGAGGTTTCCTGTGTTAATTTTCCCAGCAACTCTTTTGATGCCGAGATATATGAAACACAGGATAGATACATAAAAGTGTAGCTCTGATACTGATTCTGGATGCAGGGAATGCAGAAAGACTAAAAATGCCTCGGAAATGCTTCATAGAGAATAAAATTCTTAATGCTTAATCTAGATACTTTTCTCCCACAGAGGAAGATATACGAGTTTAATATTGAATTTGAGGTATTGTGGTATTATTGGATTATTTTATAATTTTATCTTTTCCAATTATGTCCTACATTCCCGTGGTCACGTCTCTGTCCTGTTGGCCTTGCTGATATGGTTGTTCTGGGAGAGAAGTGGCACAAGCTTGTTAATGTCTAATGAGATGAAATGGAAGAAGTGCGAAGGTTGTAATGCCTTCCGTTTGTCACGAATAAGACCCAAAGAAGCAACACAGCAATCAAGGGGTGGCAGAGCCTGGGAAGGTGGCAGAGGGAGTCTGCTTTACAGTAGAAGCTGGTGGCAAAGGTGGAATGAGGGCTGCTATTGGCACGAATTCAGAAGCAGGCCACTCCTATTAGTCTGGTTTAACAGCAGCTGCCTGATCCTACCAGAATATGGCACAACACACCTTTGTCCTTTTTTTACTCACTCTAATCAGCACTATATCAGAGTTGCAAGATTCACAGTGTATAATTCAACACTTCTACGCCAACAGCAACTAGTTTTTCAGTAACGGAGAATGATTCAATGAAATACTGTGCGCAACTGAATTAATGGTGTCTTTTCGATAACTTGCCATGTTTCTTATATGAGGAAAGGTTCATGACTTAAGCTGTGTTATGGTCATTCATCTTTAATATTGAATGGCTTACTTAAAGCTCTGTGTGGCACGGCTGGCTTGTATTTTGGTACTGTACTGTCAAACTGAGTATATCGCGTAGGTATCATCCAGAGTCATGCACTGTCTTCAAGCCAACCTGCTTTTTCAAACGGTGCAGCTGAAGGTCTTTTCAAGTAGAACAGTCAATTGTTTTCACAATTGGAAGAGTGGGTGCTATATGTGAGGAACAGAGTGACCATTGTGTAGTTGTTTGAAGTAAGAAATCAGAGAGATATAAGCAGAGATGGATCCGTGGGCCAGCTGAGCTGTGGGGACAGCAGGACGTCTGCCTCCCTGCAGGTTCCTGCCTTTCTCACAAAGAGAAACGAGAGTATAGATGATGTGAGCTACTCCAAAGTCCATTCCGAAGCTACTGCCAGGCTTGAATGGGATGCGCCTTACTGGTCATAGTTCCCCACATTTCAGTATCCTGATTTCCATTGAAATCGCAAATAGAGATCTGTTTGCAGGGTTTTGAATCTTGCTTTAGTGCCTCTTCAGTATTTTGTAAACCTTCTTGGCTTGATCGTGCCCTATATGTCATATGTACCTACTCTTTGTAAGCAGTTGTCCATCTCGATCGTGTGTGTTCCCTGCAGTGAGGGAAAAGTGTGATGCTGTATATCTGCATATCAGTAGTCATCAGATTACAGTCCCCCATCAAGGTGCAGCTACTGGAGCTGAATGCTCACCTAGTAACGAATCAGATTATATCAAAGCCTGGCTTTAGACTGTATTTATGTGTAACCCAGTCACAAAAAAATACAAAGATTATGTGAATCACCTGTAGATTGATGAACACATTATTTGGTATTTCACACTGTATAGTGTCTCAGCTCAGCTTGTTGATGTCTTTAGTTTTGGTTACTTTGAGATGAGAAAATAAACATTAACATGTCGCAGTGACTGTTTGCTCTGGTGTCTTGCACTCCTGCTCTAATGCTTGTTAGGTGTCTAATCCAATCTTTAATTAAGCTTGCTAAGCTCAGTGGGTGAACCAGGCTGGCAGGTCAATGTGCTCTAGAACAGAGTGCATTTTAGATTCTGCTGGTGTTTCTTCCATTGACTTTCATGAGTTGCTGGGACTGCAGTTCCCAGCTTACTGGTGATGATGGAGCGCGTGCAGAGTGACCCATGCCAAACCAGGAGCACCATTTCATGCTGAGTTGTCTTGTTTTACCTCTGTTTGTAAATACTGGCAATAAGTTAAAGGAATTATTAGGGCTGTGGATTCAATCTCATTGTTTTTTATTTAAAATTTGAAAAACTCTTTTGAATGAGTAATAATTGTAAGATAAATCTTTATATTTATGAAAATACAAATACAATATGACCTAATTAGTTATTTAATCTATCGCTCCTCCAACTACTCATCCTGACCGAGGGAGGGGGGAGGCTGGAGCCTGTCCCAGGCGGCATATGGCACATGACAGGGGTACAGCCCACATGCTATGGCGGCCCATCGCAGGACACATACACACACAATTACACACTATCAACAATTTAGAGACATCAATTAGCCCAACTACACGTCTTTATACTGTTGCTGGACTCCCATACAACCCAGGGAAAAGACACACACACACACAAGGGCCGGAACTAGGGGGGCGCAGTGGTGTGCTACACCCATCCTAATATTCTCGTCTTGCCCCCCGCCCCTCCCAAGATTTTTTTCTCGTCCTCCCCAGATAATATATACCTCTGATTAGCTCATGATTTGTAACCCAAAAAATACAGAGTAGAGACACGTTTTCTTCTATGCCAATCATTCTCCTGGCATATGATTGGCCAACTGGGTTAACAAAAGTTTTTGGGCTTTTTCCACATTTGCAAATTGTAACAACTATTGGATTAAATAGCCACCATTAACAGCCGAATAATGATTAGCAGGGGCTGCAGGAGATCACACCACAGGCGCCTTTTTACCTTGTTTATCCACAATATCACACACACACACGTTTGTATTCATATCTTTGTGTGGACCATCCATTCATTCATTTCTATGGGCAAACTATACAACAAAAAAAATAATAATGAAAATGGAAACAGTGAAAAGGACACAACATTCCTGGCACAGTTTTCCAGCCCATGAATAATGCACGGCTTCCAAAACATGCGTATATGTGCCCCACTATTGGCCAAAGAGGACTGTGGTACACCCAGGCCTCCTATCAGTTTGGCAGGCTTTTTACTGATTGTCCCACGTGGACCACAAAATGAAACAGAGTCTTGTTTACAGTTAGTATCAAATTTGGACAAGAAGCCCTTTTTTACGTGCGAACGGCTTGTGTGCTCACCGAACGGCATTTGCAAGAGACACCTGTGAATTCCAGTGGGTTCCCCTAGACTCTGCCTTTCTGATGTTCTGTCAGCTGACATTGACATCTCAATAATGGAGCCATTTCAGGATAAATGAAAGGGTGTGGGTGGAGGGGGCTCCTGTTTCTGAGGAAATTCTGCTACAGGCACACTTCTGTATTTTTATACGTTGATTAATTTTGATTTAATTTTTAACCAGCATCAGCATGGGTCACCTGAAGTGACACTGCAGAACCACGGATATATAACAGTGAAGAAAAGAACATAAGATAAGAACTTTCGCATGCATAACGAAGAAGGTGCTGGTAGTGTAACTGTTGCTACAATGTCTTAAGAACGTTGGTAGAACGTTAGCTTGGGCCCTCTGGCCAAAGCCCCTTCCCCCCACCTGGCCTGACAGGCCCATACAGAATAATGCAGAAGCAGCCTTTTCATCTGCGTGGCTGTGGGGAAGATGAAAGCTGTGCTTTGCGGAGCGACGGATGGGTAACCCCAAATGAATGCCAAATCAGCACACCATCAGGCTGCCTTCCCCCAAGCCTCTGTCTCCACATCCCCTTTAATGCCACATGGGAAGGGAATATGAAACCAAGATTACCTTGGTTTGATGTTGGCCATTTTTTTCCTAACTTCGCCATGAATCTCATTCATTTTTCCCCTGCCTCTTTCTCTGCTACTTCGGAGAAGTGAACAAAGAGTTCTCCCCACCCTAAATGTCTCCCATGTGACCAGACGCCTCCTTAGTGGAGCCCGACGTGGCTACCGTCACACTGCCAATGTGGAGAGTGAGATGGCCTGTGAGAGACTAGAATCCATGGAGTTCGTCCCTCATTCCCTCTAAATGAATTAATCTCATGTCAGTCTGGGGGATTACAAGCTAATTTAAATCTAATTAGATGCTAAAGTCTGCCCTTACTCCACTGTGAAGAAACATGATTGTAATGGATCTGTCTCATCATAGAAACACACAGGGACCTTCCTGATTATAAGACGAATTTTGATGATGCTGCTGTTTATTATTTACGTGTGATAGTTTATATACTTTGTTTATGTATTTTTAATGTCACCTCATTTATTACCATAAAAACCAGCCTTGTATTATTTACTGTTTACTATTTATTGTTTATTTATTGTTTGCTTGTTTATTGTTTCTGTGACTGTCCGTATCTTCGTTGTTGGTTACTGATGCTGCTATGAGGAGTGGATTAAACAGTTTTTTTCTGGTACGTACAGTCGAGCAATCACAATAAAGGATTCTGTAGCGTGGGTGGCATGTGGAAACCAGCGCCACAATGAGGTGACATCTCCCTTTGACCAGTTACATGGAGTGATTGACAAATGGCGTTGAAGCTGGTCCTGCGATCGGTCCTAGATAGAAGCTGTCTTGTGTGAAGGTTTTGTTCTGGATGATTAGCTGATGCTGATCGTGACCTTTAGCCAGCGTTCTGATGTAAGATGGATCGAGCTCAGGCCACGTGGTGTCTAAATATTGTACCGGGTCCTTTTTCCACCTCATGTACTTAAAACATCATGTTAAATGCTGTATCCTTTTCCATAAAATTTTATTGCATATAATATCATCAGGAATGTGAAATTTAAAGCCCAGCCCCACTGGTTTACACATGAACACCCGGTTCTTTGCAGCTCTATGTCCGTACTAATACGTTAGCATTTTTTTCAGGAGTTTTCGAAAGAAAAGATCTGCGTCCGCACTACTGTTATCACTAGCGCTGAAAAAAATTCTGCGTTCACACTGCCCTGTGTAAAAGGCAAATGACGTAGCTGTAAGAGTGGTTGTTAATGTATATATATCTGACATTTTTCATTTGCACATTTAACCAAAGCTTTTTATAATATATTTTTCGAAGTGGCCCACTTTATATTTTGTTTGTTGTAGCTTGAGCACAACATGTCATTTGCATGTTTTTTTGTAAACCAACATTTTTTTATAGTTCTTGAAATGGCAAAGTATACATTTCGAATCATTTGTTTTAACTTTGATTAGTAATAAAGTTCAGTTTTTATGAACACATTGTTGGCTAATCTTACACACAATTATGTATTTAAAGTAAATCCGTGCATTTTATTTAGTAAAAGCAAAATATCACAGTACTGTAGCGTCACAAACACAAAACTGTACATTAAAGGAACCATCACAGTAACAACACAAGGATCCAGAAATTTAGGCACTATAACGTCTCACTCTCTTCCCCTCCGTTTCAGTGCACTCTAATGTCGATGGCTGGATGTCTTTATCATAAGCTAGAGCTGCACTTAAACTTGGCTCAGGTACAGTCTCATTTTGAGCTCCACAATAGTTGTAAACAGCATAGGCCTACGATATACACAAAACACGATTTAGCTACACACAAGTAAGCAAAACAACATATGCCAGGTAGCAAAAGTACCCATGAAGAATAACCAGTTAGGAAAAGAGACAACGAAATGAAGAGAGCTAATCAGGAAGGGGTTACAAGCTAAGTACCAAATGGCGCTCACTGATGTAGGTATAACAAAATTTTAATGTGTATGAGCATCCGTTACTAATGCATTTACAGAAAGATTAATTGTCGGAGAGCGGTGAAATTTCTGGAAAAAAAAATCTGTGGTAGTGTGGACGGAAGGCTAAATCTGAAGAAAATTTTTGTGTTACCAAACGAAAACGTATTAGTGCGGACGGTTCCTAAGCTTCATGAAATGCTCCTCACCTTACTGGTCCATGCAGCGCTGATTAAGCAGCAACTCTTCGTAAGCAGCTACAAATCCATTCGCATTCTAGGCATACACAGATACTGTTATCCACCATGTGTAACGTTCCTTCAGAAACTCGTAGGCCTGTATGTAACAGCCAGTTTGCATCAGACAAGCAGCATTTCTGAAATTGAGAAATACCTTAAACGTCTTTTTAAGCCAGCCTGGCAATTGTATTGATTATAGTAAATTTATCGCAAAGCACTTAGCGATTTTGGTAATGAAATTAAATGTTTTGGTATTATTTTTATTATTATTTTTATTATTATTATTATTATTATTATTATTACTGTTATTATTATTGTTGTTATGATTGTTATTGGAGAACACTTTTGTCTCATACTTACAGTATTAAGGGTTTGTATCCTGTATATGTAGTGTGTGTGTGTGTGTGTGCAGTACTTCTTTGTTCCATGTTCTTCTTCATGTCACAGAACTTCCTCCAGAACTCCAGTTTTGTCTGTCAGCGCAATGACATGCTGTCAGGTTAATTGGTGTCTCTAAACCAGTGTTTCTCAACCTGGTCCACAGGGGCCCCCAGACAGTCCCCCAGCCGGGAGGGAGAAAATTTTGGACTGTCTGTCAGGTAGCTGGGAGGGAGCAAAAACCTGGACCATCTGGGGGTCCCCAAGGACCAGGTTAAGAAACACTGCTCTAAACTTTCCTAAGTGAACCCCTGCCTTGTGTCTTGTATTGCCTGGGAAAGGTTCCAGGTTCTGACCCTGACCAGGATAAGAACTTGGAAGATGGATTATGAGTATTATTATTAGCAGTAGCATTAGTATTGTTATTATAAACAGCATTATTCTACACACTCATGGCACTAGGTTATTCTCTCTGAGTTTAGAAAGGGGCAATGAATTGGTTAAGCTCAGTCTCATCAAGGCTGTTGTAGAGACCCATCAGAGTAACGGACTTCATCAAACCCTGTAGTGCGCCCACGTATGCTAACATCACACCAAGTGACCATCCTGTCAGTGTACAATTACATCGTCTCCTAGGATTTAAGATGTGTGTGTCCACATCATGCAGCCGTGACAGGGACCTCCTTTTTTCTCTTTGGCAAACAGCGTGCTGAGCTCTTTGCCCCATCAGTCTGTCCTCTATCTCCCCACCCTGGGCACAGCAAATGGCAAAACAAGCAGTGACAAACCAACAAGATAATACAAAACAAATATCTTCCATGATAGAGATATGACTTGTAGTATGGCGTTTTGAATTTGGATGTAAAATCCCACATTATTACCAGCTGTTCAGCTGTGTAAAGGATGTGCCATCCCCTGTGATAACCAGTGGGGTGCACAGCGAGTCTAACATATTCGGGGTTACTCGACAGAGCCAGGTTAGGTAACCCTGCTTGTTGCACTGGTACCATGATGGTGGTTATCAGCACAGTAAGTTGATATGACTGTTCACATAAAAGGTGTGGTACCAGCATTGTAAACTAAGTACGTGTTGCAGTGTTTATAGTGGAATGGAACATTAATCTGATATACATGCAAACTAGGAGCTACTCTTTAATTAATTGGTAGGTAATGTGCCCTCACCCCACTTAGCAATAGGCTGGTACCAGATACTAGTATCGGAATAAAGACCTTGGTATTACTTGGTGTCAGATGTAACAGACAATCAGTGGTATCATGAATCCGTACTATTTAGCCATAGGGCAGGTTTTATGGAGGCTTTTTTAGTGAAAGGGCAGGATTTACACCTGTCTTAATCCGAAAGCCAACACTTAGACCTGCTCGGAGCAGCTTAGGTGTGCAGCGTAAATCACCATGGCAGGACGCCACGTTTAAAAAGTGAGGTACCCAAAACTCAGAAGTAAACCTCAGGAGACCTGGCTAAGCCGTAAACTCACTTCGAAATACAGCTCCAGGCTGTATCTCCAGAATCAAAATCCTTCTGTGCGCCAAATACAAACTACAAAAAGGAATTTGTTTTGATGCAGGAGGCAACATGAAGTATACAATTAAACATACAATTAAAACAAAAGCACAAAAAATAATAAATAGAATAAAAAGGAAACAGGAAAAAATAGAAGCATACTATATATATGCACGTAGATTTATATATAAACAGTATGTATAAACAGTAGTGAGACAAAGAAATGTAAGATTCAAGCATCTTTGGGTTATATGCAAAACGTGCTTATATAGTCAATAAGAGTATAAAACACCGTGGATGACTGAATGAAGAAAGGCCCTATAGGTGGCAGTGTGCTGTGATGGGTCCATATTTAGGAGGGCAGTGGTTTAGGGAAATAGCTGTTCAGATGGAGATTTTTGATTGAGAATGAAAATGTCAAAACCAAATGATGCCGTCTAGGTAAATGCTTTCTTAGCAGATAGCAAAACATAAGTCAGTGTTTCTCAACCCTTTCCTTGAGGACCCCCGGACAGTCCACATTTTTTTCTTCCTCCAAACACCCAAAACACCTGAACCGACCAATCAAGGGGAGCTGGGAGGTGGGCGGGAACACAAATGTGGACTGCCTGGGGGTCCCGGGGGACAAGGTTGCGAAACACTAACCTAAGTCAATCAGACAGTTGTACACTTTGATCTATTTATAGCTTTAAGAAGAAAAGCACTAGGTAAACCTTTTTAGTAGGTTATCTTTCAATAATTGAAAAATCTTTTGAACTCAAAATGTCACGTCACTAAAACTTTAGCAGTAACCTTTTTTGGCTAGACTTTGAGGGAAAGCTGTTGCCCAGCTTCTGAGAAACAAAAAATGGTACACTAACAGGGTAGGGAAATATCTGGTAAGACCATGATGGAAAACTGTGTAGCTGAGGAAAACCCATTTCACTTAAGGGAAGAGCTTTCATGATTCATGTCGGGACCCTCTGGACAATTGATGAGTGACAGGTAGGGATTACCATAATATTCACATAGTACTTAATCATATTGGCACCTAATACAAGAGCATGCTTATAAAATATCCCAGTGTTGTCCTCTATTGACTGCTGGCTTTATCGACACATACCCTGAGTATATTCAATAGACAGAAAACCCTCTCAGGCCAGTAGGTCCAGTGATTTTTTAAATTACGCGTGTAAATGAGGTTACCTCGAGACAGGTTTGAATTAGCTGTGCCCAGCACCACCTGTCACTGGCTGCCAGCTCTCCATTTCGTCTGTGCCTGAGGCACACAATGCCTGCTGCTCTCATCACCAGCTGTGTCCTGTCACAATGCACAGGCAAAGCAGGCCTCCCGGGCTTTAACCTATGGCAGCAGAGAGCTACATGATGCTCATCCAGGCTTTCTAGACGCTATTATTTACAATAAAGTGACATAAAGGGAGATTATGAATGCTTTTTTATTAGACCTGGCCTTCCTCAATTTCAATCTCTCTCCTTATGTTACAGTAACTTTTCCCTTCATCTGCTTTGGGCTTCCACTACTCTTCTAGTCTCCTTCTGTTTATTGCTTAACAGACATCTTTATTCAGCGAATCACAGCACATGCTTCTATATTCACACCCATTTTTCACGGCAGATTCTGTGGTGAGGACTTTGTTCTCTGTTATCGCTTCTTACACCCCCACGCCACCTTCTATCATTTGTCTCAATGCTTCCTCATCAATAATGTTGCGTTTTAAATACATGGCTATGGTGTTACACAAAGATTCTCCCCTTGATTTAATTATAGCCAGGCTGATCTTCATCCCGCCTCCATTTCCCTGTGTATTACATTACAGTGACAAGCGATAGGGCCCAAAGGCAAAGCAAACGAAGCCTTGTGTGTAGCAGCTGTTCAGTGTCCTAATGCAGTCAATCAGATACGTGGAAATATATGCAAGTCAATATATTAAAGCTGCAAGTCAGTATATTAGTTGAATTTCAGCCTGGATTTTAATTTTCTTAGATCCAGTAACATTCCAGCTCTGGTATAAAACTTGGACCATGTAAATACCGCATAAAGGTTTATGTTCTTTATGAATCTGATTTACAGTAAATGGAGTAATTTTACGGTTCTGTTTCATTATGTTATATGATAGGTATTAGTGGGTAATAATTTAAAGATCTGCTAGCGTTTTGCTAACCTGCTGTCATGGTGTATGTGTATAGCTTTTCACCTTCTATTTTCTTTCATTTCTTTAACAGTTTACAAGCATCCGTTTTGCTTACTAATTGTTCATCCTATTTGATTACACTTGTAGGTTGTAGATTGTTTGTGAGTCAGCTGTGCAGTGATTCATTCTGAGAGAAATTAGCCATGCTCTCGTTGAAGCCTACATAATTGACCGGCAATTTATACACGCTCCCACTGCAGTAGGATCTTAAGCATCCCCTCCAGTTAATCAGTTCAATTAGGAATCAGAATTAAATTAAACAAATTACTGATTAACTCCTATTTGAAAAGAAAACTTTACTTCCCACCCTAACATCTTCGTCATTTTCCTGGGCTTTCAAAATCGGCTGATGCAAGGAGTGTAACTCCATTAATCTGTGACCACTGTGGAACATGCCGACACTATCAACTGTGTCATGGATTTCTGGCAATTAAAAAAAAATTTGGCTCATCTAGTCCTTTCCTCTATTCATTTTATAAAGAGCTTTTCAGGATAAGGTAAACATTAGCATGTTGTAATGATTATTATGGTGATTTATTCACCCAGCTAACACCTGTACACTAGTTATCATTCATCTGAAGAGATCTTTACTGATAATTTGTTTCTCAGTCTGTTATGCATGGTCAGACATATTTGGCATAGTTCTGTGTGTAAAATAATACACAGTAAAATCGCTTCATAATGTGCTTTAGATGAGTGGATAAATAAAGCAAGTGTATTCCCAGTTAGACACCTGTGTCTGGGCGTGAAAAAAGAAGCCAGTGCCTAGAGTTGGTGTTAAGTGTGACCTGATGTGGCGGTGCACATATACTTTGTTGATATGCTACTGAATGCCCGTGTGTCTACGAGGGACAGAAGTAACAGTAATATTGAAAGTCCGGCATTAAAACACCCGTAATTTATGTTTTTTTTATACCAGTACTCACTGTTTTACTCTCTCCCTTGTGGAGTGTCACCAGCAGTGGAAGTACAGAGAGAACATAAGGCAAGAAAAAAGGTATTCTTCAATAACGAGAGGTAATAATTATGTTGCAGTCATAGCACTGAAAAGATAATCGTCTTCATAGATATTTTCTGGGTCAGGGCAAAAGCATTGAGTTGCAATTTGTTTTCTTTCTTTCCCACTCAATTAATTTCAATTAAAATACTTTGTACATGTAACATATTACTCTTCATATGCAGCAGATCATCATTCTACTCTGTTCTAGAAAATAGACACGTCAGTCATGGACTGGGTTTAAAAATCAGCCCTGGGTTTCCCATGGTAAATTTGCCGGGGGTGGGGAGGCGTGTCTCCCCCATGATAACTTTTAATGAGTAATGGATTTCACATTTTACTGATCGGGGTGGTGGGGCTGTCCCCCACAATACATTTTGCCTGCCCATATAGCCACCGACCCCCCAGGAAAATGCTCAGTATGCCAGATGGCCAGTCCAGTCCTCTGGCAGAGGCACTGGGATTTCTACATGTTGTCCTAAACATTATCACCATCGGTAACTGGAGGACATTCATCTTATTTATCTTATAGTCTGACAGGTGGATCAATTTTCAGAAACTTTTTTTAGTATTTCATATGGCAGGATTTTCATTCATTTATTATGCATATCCTTCACCTGTTCAATTGTTTCTTGATATGGTGTTTATTGTTGAGATATATGTCAAGTCACAAGGATAAGAAAAAGGAAATTCAGCATTCCCTTTAAGTGGATTAGTATGAAGATATGTTAGTGATCCCACTGGTGATAGTTTGCAACCCTGCACTTTTACTTTTGATGTTTACTATGACTGCACAGGTATTAGGCCTTTGAAATAATCATATTTGTCAAGTGAAAAGGAAAAACACACTTTTTCATTGTGTGTGATTAGATCTCCGACTTCTGACACTGCCTGGATGGACATACAGGCATAATACTGAATTCAAGTTGCTTTCCTTTAAAGAATACGCCTCCACTTCAGACTTGTTTATGTGATATAGGGTCACAGTCAGCTGTACAGAATGCTAATCACAGGGCGCTCATATACAGTTTAGAGACATTCAGTCAATCTGAACCTCATGCCTTTGTACCATGGCAGGATGTTGGAGAGCTGAGAGTGAACCCACATGAACATGAAAACTACCTGCATAGACCGAAGGCAGGAATCAAACTCACAACCCTAGAGGTGACTGTCATGTTCCAAACACAAAAGATACAGGAGCAGGCATGAGGGCAAACCAATGAGGGGTTTATTAAAGGAACGGGAACAGGGCAAACAGACCGTGTGGGGTCAAACAAGGCAAAACTGGGAAGAGGGGAAACAGCTGGAGCACACACTGGGGCACCATCAATGACTGGACTGGGGAGCGCAGGACTGAAGGACACTATACCTGCATGTGAGGAAGCAGACGAGAGGCACTTGGGCTGATCCACACAAGGACTGTAACAAGAGGTAAAACTAAGCAAGTAACAGGTGTGGCTCATTAGAGCCACACTAGGAAGAGAACAAGGGGGCAGAAGTGCAGGGTGTGAAAGTACCGTAAACCGCCCAATGCGTACACTCTGGGCATGTGACAGACCAAGGAGGGGACCCACAGGGACCAAACAGGGTAAGAGGCCAAGAGGGACACCAGACACAACTGGACAAGACAGACGAGCAGCCACACAAGACGAAACCGAGCAAAGGAGAGTTAGGGACTAGCGGGAGTGACACGAGGCAAGACAGGGAACCAAGGGTAATACAGAAAGCAAGGAATACATCAAGCAAAGCAGGGCAGGCAAGTGGAGGGTCATCAGGGTCAGGAACAAAAAAGGCAGGGGAAGACCATAAACCTGGGAAAAGGAAAGGCAGGACAGTGGGACACAAATTGAAATGGGGTAGGAGGGAACAGGGCTGCGCTGGGGAGGCGGGGGGTCCTCTGGACCCAAGGGAGCAGTGTGTTCACCCCAGGACACAAGCCCCCCGGGCTTCACGAGGGCAGCAGGACCAGATGGAGCCAAGGGGATGTTAGGGCTGGGGCTGAGGAACTGTGGGCAGGGAAGGGGGGGGGGCGCCGCCAGGACCACAGGGCAGGAACCCAAGAGAGAAGGGGAACCTGAAGGGCAAGAATAGGGAAGGGGGCAGGAACAGGAAGGCCCTGAGTAGGGTAGAAGGGAGTGCCCCCATCTTCTTCCAGGAGACCAAGAAGCATCTGGCCCCTCTTGGGCCCCCATTGATACCAGAGGCCACCCCTGGACAGGAGTGGTCCAGGTTTGGGACGGGAACCAGGGTCCATGATGTGGGACTCAAGGCCTGATCCAGGGGATCCTACTCCAGATCTTGAGAGTCCTCCTCTGGGTTCACCCTTACTGAGCAGACGGCAACCAGGAAGTCAGGCTTGGGGCTGGAAACAAGCTGCGGTCAGAGCAGGAGCTAAAGGTGTGACAGGCACACGCAAGCAGCAGGCAGGAGCCGGAAACTGTGGCGCAGGGGCCGGGACCTTGGGAGATGGGCAGAGCTCTGATGGGAGCTCAGGAAATGGGCAGGGAACCTTGGGGGACAGGTGGAGCTCCTGCGACGGGGCAGACACGCCCAGGCCGGGCTCCCACGGCTGAGTGGTGGCTGAGAAAGCCAGCAGAAAAGGCAGATTCTGCCCTCTTTCAACTCCACTTATTGTGGGAACTGGAAGCTGGCTGGGAGGTCAGCGGGCAGATCGGCAGCCGGCAGATTGGAGGCATGCTTTGGGGAACTTGCAACCACTCCTTACCTCGCCCAACTCACGCCACATCGCCATAACGTCCTGAAGATTGGAATCTAGGATGAGATGAGTCTTCTACCCATGGACTGAAGCGTAGCTGCCTCAGGAATCTCCCATACTGCTGGCGTGTTCCATCTCATTTTATACATCTGGAGGGAAACGTACACCTCTGCTTGAATGTGGTCAAGTTTCCATGGCAAAGGCGACTTGCAAGATCCCTGTCTCCAAAACAACCAGAGAATACGATTCGTCGGGTGGAGGTTGGCTTGAAGAAAGTTTAGCATGTGAGGGGGCAGACGAGAGGCACCTGGGGTAATCCACACGAGGGCTGTAACCAGAGGTAAGATATAACAAGCACCTAGGGAGGCAGGAATGCAGGGTGTGACAGTCACAGTCAATGGAATATCTTATTTTCACATCTTTAAGTTGTGAGTATATTGTTCCTGCAGACCAATAGATAGGCCCTTCTTCAGTGTGAACTAGAAGCAGGCAGAGCTAATGCTGAGTCTGTTCTTGAATGCAGTGTTTTCAGGGTAGTTTTCACCTTTCAGACTATCAGACAATGTCCTTGGATCAATGCGACTTCGGGAATGAATAGACCTAAATAGAAGAGCACACCCTCAAATCATTTTCAGAGGCAAAGAAGTGGATTCTGTGACTCTGCAGAAGTATTCAAAACCTTGACAAAATCACACATTTTGCTGGATAACAAAATTATGCTTCTTTCCCCGTGAAATTTAAATTCAAAATAATAATACTCAGAATTAATTGTTTTAAGTTAACATGAGTTTTGCAATGAATGTGTGTGATTTTGCCAAGGGTCTGAATACTTTTTCAAAGCGCAATATATGATGCCCCCTGCGTGGTGCTGTGAGAAGGAGTGTTTCCTCACACCGCTCTCCTGTGTGGATTCCCTCCCACTGTCCAAAAACCATTGTCTGTAAATTAGCAGGCGTGTGTGAGTACAGCCTGTATCCCATTCAGAGAGATCCCCTGCTTAGTGCCCTGTGCTTACTGCCATTGGCTCCTGGTTCTCTGGTAGCCTATACTGGATATGTGGTGGCAAGGATGGTTTAGGAACTTGGACACCTTAGCCTTACGTGGGTTTAATTAAACTGCAGTGCAGTGGTAGTCTAATAATAACCCATTCCTTTGTCTTAAAAGCTAGACTTGTATCAAAGGGCTTCAATTGCCAGCTTACTGGAGGTGCCTGTATTTTGCATGTTTTTCAATTAGTTAAAATATTCCCTTCATTTTTCATATTCTGGTTTTGTTGCATCCAAAGGGTTTGAATTTCAGCTTTGATTTAATCATTATGGCCTTGCATTATTAAATTAAATTTCCCCATTATTAAATTTAAGAATTTATTTGGAATTGTGTGTTACTTTATTCAAGCAGCTCAATACACTCAGTGACAAAAAAGTTAAGCCCACAGAAGTTATGGTCCGATTTGGATGTAATTTGTTACACGTGCAGATCAGTGATGGGTATGTAAATGATTCGATTTGCAAGGAGCTGGCATGTCTAGTCACCAGACACAGGATGCCACACTGTGGACTACGGGTTCACTGTCCCATGCATAGGCTGCCGTTAACACCAGCGCTGAGACGGCTGCGTTTGGAGTGGTGCCGTAACAGGGAGGCATGGACTGATGACGAATGGCGTCATACTATGTTCAGCAATGAATCTCCCATGGACGACCGTCGTGTACGCCTATGGCACCGCCGAGGGGAGAGGACCAATCCTGCCAGTTTTGTGGAGAGACACACCAGCGTTACTCCTGGCATCATGGTGTGAGGAGCCATAGGGTATGACTTCAGGTCATCTCTGGAAGTGATTCGGGGGACCCTGACGGCACAGCGCTACATCAGTGACATCCTGCGTCCGCATGTCTTACCCCTCCCCTCCTAGCACCCTGGTACAGTCTTTCAACAAGACAACGCCGGTCCACACACGGCACGTGTGTCTATGGTCTACCTGCGCCATGTTGAGGTCCTCCCATGGCCAGCCAAGTCCCTCGATCCTTCCCCAATCGAACATGTGTGGGATCAGCTTAAATATCAACTCAGGCCCAGTGCCAATCTGCAGGATCTCGGGGGCCAGTTACAACAGCTGTGCGCCGACTTGCCACAGGAGAGGATACAACAGCTGTACGACTCCCTTCTGTATTGTATCGACGCATGTATCTAGGCCCGGGGGGGGGGTGCCACACCCTACTGACATAGGACCAGCAGTGTGCCCATACTGCCAACTCTGTTTGATCTGATATTATAATCATTGCGATACAGTCACATGTCCTTTCACCACGGGCAGATTCATTTCATCTCCACCACTCCATCTGGGTGCTAAACTTTTTTTGTCACTGAGTTTAAAAATACCCAAACTACAATAACTGAACTGTATATTAATTCTAATGCCTTTCAGTTTGACCAAAATTCTGATCCAAAAAAAAACTGCACTTGAATAACACTTGATGCACGTCTGCCTCTCTCGGCACTAAAGCAGTCGCTTTAGATCGCTGGCGGTCTGAAGTAGGCTCGCATCCTCTCATTGGAAGGCTGCTATGACATCTGTTTGATCTGACTCATGTACGAGAGCCACCCTTTGTCTTGGCCACTTTAAACAGTCACTGGGTAGACAACAATTGTGTGTTAAGGGCAAGACTTAAATTACCGAAAGGCTGGTATTCAGTGTTAGACAGTTGTAAAATGACAGGAATAATATTGTGTTTGAGATAGCTATTCCAGCAACATTCCCTATGGGCCCATTGAGGAAGGCCTGCTCATGATGATACACTCTAATTTCTGGATTGAGGATTCCACTTCAATTACTTGTGGAAATGCTAATGAGACATTTATGGAATGTAAGTGTCTGCATGTGCACTTGTGTGTATCTAGCCTGCTGACTACGTGCTGGAAGCAGTACAACGGGTCTGTGCAATTCAGCTTCCTCTCTGCACACAAACACATTCACAATGCCAAAACAGTCCCAGAAACCACCTGTGCATTTTCTGCCCTTTGATATATCCATGTTTGTTACTCTTTAGAGTTTTAATACTTTTATCACAGCCCAAAGAGACACATACTGAACTGAAAATATATATGTAGCCGCATACAGCATTACTTACATAGTGTCCCGTTGCTTTGCTCTTAAATAATTCAGATATGACAAACTTCAGTGTTAATAAGGATTAACACATCCCATAGCCTGGGTATGGTGTATTCACTGAATACTTCACTTTCTTTCTCTCTTGTAAGTGGCTGTCAGTGCAGGCTGACGACAGCACTCATGGCAGTGTCACAGAGCACTGCTTTTCCCTCTTGCAGACAAATCATGAACTGCGATGAATTAAGATATTAGAGACCAAGACATGAAAGACAAGCGCTTGATTAGAAGGAAACTGATGCATCTGCCCCTGTCAGCGACCCAGGCAGGAATCAGGGAACAGACCCACCTCAATTAGCACCATGCTCAACAAAGGGCGCGACCCAAGCACGGTGCCCTGGGCATCGGCAGGCTATCAGGACAGCAGAGAGGGTCATTGCAACCTGAGAAATGTTTACTAATGTTTAACAAAAATCAGTATGAACAGGAAATACAGGCACATGAGATTTTAGGTCGCAGGAAAACCCCAGAGCCAGACCATTCCAATTCTGCTCCAATTTTTTTTAGGGCCCACAGAAGAACCACCTCCCAAACTGCTTTCCGAATGTTTTGCACATACTGATTGCCCATCTGGCAATGGGAACTCCTGCTGTTATATTCATGTCTACAGTTTAACAGTATTTTTCAAAATGATGCATTAAGCTATTTTAAATATACTCTGTACTGGGTATAACAGGGTAGGCCTTTGTAGTTTATATTTGTCATTCCAAACATGTATTACTAACTTAGATTATATGAATTATTGTCATTATAATTCATATTTTGACCTTCTTTTCCTACTCTTTTCAACTACCTACCTTAATTAAATTAAACTAAAGCTGAAAATCAGATGACCTGACCTGACATTTTAGTTATAAATTAGAGTATGGACAGCGTGCAGCTCAGTGTCACCGGTTCAGGTCACAGGATCAGCATAGTGACGTCACCGGAGTAAGACCCTTAACCTTCAGTTGCTAAAGGGAGTGCCTGACCCTACGTTCTCAAAAATATGTCACATTGGATAAAAGCATCTGCTAAATGAATAAAATATAGAAATGTAAGTTCTGAAGATGTTTCTTTAAAAGAATGAATGAAGTCTGTTCAATTAGATGTACTTGCTGAAGACATTCTGCAATTCATTCACCATCCAATAAACTTGTAATTCCATAGAGCTGAAAATTCCAGCAACACCTGAATACCACGTAAATAATATTAATGAATCTTTGAATGGACGATGGAGAACATTGCTCAGGCACGTTCTGTCAGCGTCCGGGTGGCGGCGAGCGGGGAAGGAGGCGAGTGAGCCCAGGTTACGGGAAACGGGGTTTATTCGGGGTAGAGAAGGGTAGCAGACGGGACAGACGTGACACCACACGGACAATACATTAATGACAGATCTGGGGAAGACTGACTAGAACGC
>JAODKC010000001.1:33035673-33049273 GCA_026777985.1 Mormyrops attenuatus
GATGAGCCACACCTGTTCCTGGTATTTACTTGAGTACAGGTGTGACTCATCAGAAGCCAGGTAGGATAGAAAACCTAGCGGAGACTAGCTCTCCAGGACCGGAGTTGGAGACCCCTGCTAAACTGTTTATAATTTTCCTGCAATGGGAATTTAAAGGGTAAATGAGGTTATACTTAATAATTAGCCATTGAACACGGTAACTGGTCATTGAAATGGAAAGGCAGCTGACTTTTTTGTATTGACAGAAGGTCTTACAATTAAATGGAAAATGTATTTATAGCTGCCAGCCAAAATGACTAGAAAGGGGGCGGAAAACAGCAGAAATTGTTAACAGTAGAATGATATAGAATGCTATTTTGTGGCATATGACAGCATTGTAGAAAATTCTGCACTTCACAAAACAATGGTTTAGCATGCCATGTTTTTAAAATGTTGTTGAGTGTTCAGTATCTGAATATCAGAATTAGTTTTACAGTCAATTTCAGCAATCTACCAGCCTCACTGCACACTTCTCATGGAATTAGGGACAGAGTGAAGGGGATAATGACAGAGAGCAGTGCTGAGAGGGAGCTCTTTGCTGTCACAGAAATGAGTAGGTGGGGAGCACATCAAAATCCCACATCCTGCAGCACGCTCATCCCCCCTGCTAACAAACACTTCCTGCTCAGAATCTCTGTCTTCCTCAGATGAAGAGACTGGCCTGGAAGTGCACAGAGTCACACGGCCCCCGGGGTTCAACTCCAACCGGCGCCGTAGCCGGGCGGTGCTTTACCATCTGTCGGGACACCTGCAGAAGCAGGACAAGAGCAAGCTCAAGCTGAATAATGTGAGCCCCTATCTGAGTGGCTTGTGGGAGTTTTACTTACACAAAAGTGTTCTGATGGCAGAATGAAAAATGATTGGTTCAGAGAGAGAACCAATCAGATTGTAGAGGAGGTGGGTCAAAGCAACTACAGGAGGTAGGACCAAGACATTTGATAGGTTGGTCCCGCCTCCTCTAGTTGCTTCGACCCACCTTTTCTACAATCTGATTGGTTATTGCTCTGAACCAATAATTTTTCATGCTGCCCTCAGAACATATTTGTGTAAGTAAAACTCCCATGAGGTTTGAATGTGGCCTGCTCGCCTCAGCCTTATACTGCTATCACTTGCTTGAGTGGTACAAGTTAATTGCCGTCACACAGGCAAAACACCTTTGAATTTCTAGTCTTTTGATCGCTAGCCTGTGAGTAACATACACACTGACTGACAGCAAATTAATTTCAGGCCCCGCTTACTCTGGGATCCTTCATTTATTCCAACTCCCAGATCACAGAACTCCCCATTCAAACTGTTAGGCTCAAAACCAGTCATATCCATTTGCATTGACATCGATCCCCTTTACACTTACAATTTTATGACATTTTCTGTGCCTGAATAACCTGCTAACGAACGTGACCCATATGTCTGAGAGCCTGCCTATCTGTGTACGGTTTGTGTAAGTGGCTTTTCGTGCTGATATGCTTTGCATAATCTTCCGTTCCTCAATTCCTGTCATTCTACAGAACATGTTTGGGGAGAAGCCGCCCATTCCTGAGTACAAAGTGGCAGCAATTCAGAAATCCAGATTCATCCTGTTGCACTATGGGACTTTCAAGGCGGGCTGGGATTGGCTAATTCTACTAGCCACCTTCTATGTAGCTGTCACTGTACCGTACAATGTGTGCTTCACTGCTGTCGGCGGACGGGACGAGGGAAGCTCCGCCTCCCGGAGTCCCCCAAGCGTCAGCGACATCCTGGTGGAAATCCTCTTCATTTTGGGTAAGACTCCTGAGCAAAGACAGCTGTATTCGCTGCCAAAACTATTAGGCTATAAAATTACTGGCATACCACCATGATTGCTAGAATCAAGCTGCTGTTTTTACTATCCAGTTATCCAGACTTAATGAAGTCACTCAGGTGGTTGATAGATAACATGTTCTCGCAATAAAAATGTCATTCCCGACCAGTAATGACCTTTGTGAGCCGCAGCAATCCTGCTGCACGGTTTCTAGCAGGGATATAAGATACTGACAACAGCAAACAAACATCTTTTAAAGCTTTTTTAGCCCTGGGCCAAAACGAGCCCTAGTTCTGAGGATACATGGTTAGAAATGTAATGATCCTACATGCACAGACATGATTCCCCAGCTCCCTAGCAGACTCTGCATGCAAACAGGAGCTCCATGTGCTTGGAATGATAAGGCAGAGTTCTGCCGTAATAACCAGCCTGAATGAGATGTCAGTGTCAGTGGTGAACGTTTGGCTACCAGGATTGACTCCCATCATAGCAGAGCGCACACCTGCTACTTATCAGGATATTATGAACTTAAGAACATTACATCTCAAACATCAAGTGTAGCCCACACACATGCCCTGTACAGCACTCAGACTAAACTCAGCTCGTATTTCCTACCTGTGCCTCTCTATACTTGATATGTGTTTCTGCTGGTTTTATTTATCACATAATCTCTTATTTCCAGGTGAATTACTCTTGATGACTTAATGATCTAACAGCCATGTTTAATCCTGATTAAACGGTTGCATGTCTGGCTGTAAGTGGTCGAGATGTACACGCTCACATGGTATCTGTGTGCCGCAGACATCGTGCTGAACTTCCGCACCACCTATGTGAGCACGTCAGGCCAGGTGGTATATGACGCCCGCTCCATCTGTGTCCACTATGCTACCACCTGGCTGTTCGTCGACCTGATCGCCGCCCTACCCTTTGACCTGCTGTACGCCTTCAACGTGAGCGTGGTAAGCCCCCAGGGGCCCACCTGTAGTATGCTCCTGAATTTAGTGGGTCTTGTTACTGATGATCGCAAGGCAGTAGGCTCATTAAGCGCTGTGATTAACACTAATGTCAGCACCTATTACAGCATTACTGTTTATTCTGAGAATCAAAAGAACTACCATCATTATTTTTTTCCTGGTAGTGTATTAATTAGTTTAAGATATGTAACACATTTCTGTTCAGTGTGATTCTGGGAACATGCTGGAAGACTCCGATCAGATGGATTTTTCCACCAGACGTCACTGGTGTACCCATATCCAGTTGTAGCCTGGCGTCTTTCCCAGCTAGGGCTCCTTGTGGTGGAGAATCAGGCTGAATTGTTATCTGAGCAATGCTCCCTGTTTGTGGATAGATGAGCACTATTGCCACAGATGTACTTGCTGACATGACAGGACCTGATGGCTCTCCCCTCTGTGACCTCTGACCTCTCTGTGCAGTACTTTGGCGTGCATCTCCTGAAGACGGTGCGGCTGCTGCGGCTGCTGCGGCTGCTGCAGAAGCTGGAGCGCTACTCACAGTACAGCGCCGTGGTGCTGACGCTGCTCATGTCCATGTTCGCCCTGCTCGCCCACTGGATGGCCTGCGTCTGGTACTTCATCGGCCGTCGTGAGATAGAGAGCAACATCCCGGGCACGTGGGATATCGGTCAGTGGCTTCACTGCACATGGGGGACATGACGTGCTGCATGAGACCTTAGTAGCTTGTGAACCATCTATGGACATTTATGTGGTGCTTGTGAAGAGCTGATGGATAGCTTATGAACTGAAGTGTTGTCCAGTGACTTGTGGGTATGTTGTTAGCACGCTAAATGCAGCAAAAGCGTAACATGTATGTGTAAAAATGTGCTGAATGACTCCTACGTGGTACAGTCTGTGGGAGAGCTCTGCCGTTGAGTTGTGTAGCCCACAATTTCTGTTAGAGGTTCACTACAAGTCATAATAACACAGCTGAGATTGCTGCAATAATAACATGGGATAAGAAAAGATAAGCTAGGATCAATAAGTCATTCATGGTAGCACAATAGGCTGCTGTTTGTGTTCTTCAAGGGACTGATAAACTGCCTATGTATTAGTAAGAACTGGCCCATTGTGCTGCGTAGGCAGAACATATGTCATTCATCCAGCTCCCAAAATGGCTTGTCCTGGACAGGGATGTTATGAGCCTGGAGTGTGTGTCATAAAGTATATACACGCCAGGGTACATCTAGGAGGGTCAGGTGCATGCACTCCCACACCACGGGCAATATTTCAATGCACCAGTACAGGAGGTGAATTCTGTTTGTTGACTGCAGCAGGAAATGGGAATATCCAGAGAAAAACCCACACAAACTCACAGAAAACAAACTGCACACATACATGGAGCATTGGGGCAGGAATCAAACCCAGAGTTACCTTGAGCTGTGTAGCATTCAGCTAGTGCCATAAGGTCCTTCAACGCTGCTTCATTCTTCTCCAGCACCCACGAAGATTCTTTAAAAGGTGGTGTCTGCATGCAGATTAAGGACTTATGAGCAATAAAAAGGGTGATGTGAGTTTCTTCCGTCAAAGTGGCAAACAGCACCATGTGGTTCAGGGATTAGGTAGGAAACTGTTGTTTATTGTGCCGCAGGGCATGGGTGGACTGAATATAGAAACCACTTCGGCCAAAAACCACAGAAAAAAAATGTCTGAATGCTGTTCTTAAGGTTATCAGCCAAAATACACTAATGAATAACTTTCATCAATAACAAGGGTAAAATATACACATTTAACAGGGAAACCATGGTCACCTGACCCTCCTTCTTCTGAAGTCCTCCCTCCTATATTATTTTTCTGAGAGGTGCAGCCTCCAGTTGGCCCAGTATAATCAGACGTCTTGTGTTATATCTGCAGGCTGTGAAATTGTGTGGTACAGCAGGGTTGCAAACAAAAGATTGGCAAAAAGTATTACACAAAATGGACCAATGCCTGACAAATGAGGATAATGGAATAGCATTATATGAGAAACTCAAGGATCATACAGCAATCTGCTTTCGGACATTTATGTCGATGGGCTGACCTCGACTCACAATTCAAGTTACTGTGTGAAAAAGTTTTTCTTTTTTGTCTCAGCCCCAAAAAAAATATGTTTCGTACCCCTGCTTGGCAAATTCTATCATGGGGACACCTACATCCTAGAATGACCCTTAGTTCCTAGAATCACCCTTGCTTACAGTTGTAGGTTAGAAGCACTAAGGGCGAGATTTACTGACCGTTTGCGCCAGTGCAAACCCTCTTTTGGTTTTAAAACAGCACTGTCCAGATTTAGTAAAGAGGTGCAATGAAAAGTTATCGCCAGAAAGGCGATGATACAAATTTTGTGACTGCCCGTATTTTGCAACTGGCCATATTGCATGTGCATTTGTAGCAGTTCCCTTACGAAGTGCAAAATCAGAGGGAGGACAGTATTTAAATTAATCAAGCAATGTGATTTACTAAGGTCTGCAGTGGGCAATTTACTGCAAAAAAAGCATGTCCTCATTTAAATGAACTGACTGCATCTGTGTTCATAAATTTGCGCATTTTTAGTAGATCACCCGCATAAATGGCCACTCCCATTGGAGCCTTTTTGGATTGTGCTTCTCACGCTAATATGCCCTGCTTAGTAAATCTGGCCCTAAATCTCTAAAGATATGTATGACTGAAGTACTGCTTACAAAATGCCTAGAGAATGAAATAAGGTGAAACGTAGAGATATGATATTACAAGGTCAGAAAAAAACGGACCTTTATATATAAGACGCCAGCAGTTTTCATTCAGCTATCTATAAATTCATGCGGTTTAGCTAGTGATGGATACAATTTTACCTCCCTCCCCATGTGTGACACTCGGAGACTGAGGAATTGCAGATGATCTGTGGTATTGCCGCCATTCTCTCAATGGTAATAATGCAGGACAGTAGTAACAGCCAGCTGTCACTGCCAGGCCCTGCAGCCAGCCAACAGCGAGGTGCCAGAAGCTGGTATAATTAAACTTTTTCCATCCTACAACAGCTGTAGCCCAAGGTTGAAAGAGGAATGTGGGAAATGTTGCTGCTAATTGGAATGAAATCTAAGAACGAGCCTAATTAGCTCCATCACCAGGCACTACCGGTATTTTGAAGGACAGACAATTCTGTCAATAAGTCATGACACTATAACAGCAGACTATTATTCCAGATCTGAGTCTCCTTAGAAACCTTTCTCCCCCAGAATAATATCATGTCAACATAACCATTCACTCTTAGATTTTGTCTCATTGAACTAGTGTTTCCTAATTGGTCTGTGTTGGTTTGTGGGCTCAACTGAGTTCTCTCTAAATTGGGGCAGTTTATTAAACTAAACAAACGAAACATAATTCTAAAGATGAAAAAGCCTACATGTTTCGAATTATTTGATTTTTCCTCTTGAAAGGAACAAGGAACATTTTCATTATTTAAATAAATGGTAAATTAGTCAGGGCTTATAGATCGAATTACAAAACACGTTCTGTTCAGTTTTGTTAAAGTTTAACAAATACTGATGATGGTGTATTAAAAGAAGATCTGGAAACCATGCAGTTAACGTTCTCAATTATGAAATGCCTTAACATCTCACTAACTCAACTTGTGTTGCGGGTGCGTTATAGGCCGTAACATCACGTGTCGTAGAGGCTATAGGCGAGGGGTGGGCAGTATTATCCGCTATGGGCCGGTGTGTATGAAGGTTTCGGGATAACCTTTAGGTCAGCTGTTCAAACCCAGGTATGATGACTCTTCAGGCAATCGCCAATCAGTTCTCTAATTAGTAATCTAATTAGGGAGTTGCAGCAAAAACCCACATAGGCTGCAGCCCTTTCTGGATAAGATTGCCCATCCCTGCTATAGATGATATGAATTCCTGACCAGCCATCCAAACCTGGCTGGATCCCCCCCCCCATATACTTCAGTGTGTAGCTGCATTGCTCTGAGAGTGATTCATATGCTTGCCCAGCAGTAGCTAGCTGATCAATTGATGGCTATGGCCAGTTTCAGTTTCCCCTTGTAAAGTTGCCCTGGTATTTACACTGGCTTTATTTACTATTCCATTATGGAGACCTTGAGAATCTTAGATTCTCCCAAGTTTGCAGACCAGGGATCGTGAACCTGTCTTGTTTGTGTCCATGTCCGTGGGAGAAAAACTGTGTAAGTTACCTTTTTAAATACCAGCTCTGTGGTATAAATCGCATTTTTATCATAATGTCCATCAGAATTCGTTATGGTGTTGATCCCTGATACGGAAATATGAAACACTCCATAATAAACTCTGAGGGTGGAATACAGCACTGGGCAGCTGCTCACCTGTCCTCTGTGCTCTACTTCTCATTTGGGTCTATGAAGCTTGGCAGCTGTGGCAGATGTATCAAGTCAAGCTCTACTAAATTCAATCTGTAACATAGAGGAAGACAGCATGTCAATTGCTGTAGCAGATTACGGGGGAAAAGCCCCAAATCTCTTGTGATACTTTGCTTAGGTATTAAGTCATGTAGTTTAGCGACAACAGGCTGAACGTTGTCTGACACTGAATGCAGTGTTGATACTACAGGCCGATCACAACTGCTCAGTTTGCATCATTGTGCACTGTTCATGCTTGTGGTGTGGTCCCCGAAGAGATAATTATCCCATCACAATAGGAAAAGAGTCTCCTTTGAACAAGCGTCATTCGGGGAATGTTTGGTTCATTTTTTTTCTTGTACAGAGTCTTTAAAGACCCATTTAGATTCAGAAAACATACCTGAATCGATGCCTCTGTACTTCCCATGTCTTTTAAAATTTTTAAATGGAGCCTGAATCATCAGAATATTGGATGGATTAAGAAGGGTTTGGAATAATTAATAATATTACATACATTATTAAATGTATTGATATTTTGATAGCGTTTTCATAAAGCATTTTGATTTCAGAACACACTAGCAAAACAAAAGGACACAGTATGCATGTTAATCAATTGCAATGGTAATTAGTGTCAGGTACATGCATTGTATTTAAGGAACCTTATGATCTTCGCCTGTAGGCATTTTCATAATTTAACAACTAACTTGGTTTACTTTGTTACTCTTCAAGCCTGGCAATATCATAATTCTGATTAGCTGCAATAGAATTTTGTCAAAGTAGCTGTGAGTAGGGCTCGAGTTGTCATGGGAGGAGATGCACAGTCAAACAGTATCATAATAACACATCCAGAGTCAGTTATTGCAGGGCAGTGGATTGACTGAGACAAATGATGGAGCATCAAGTTCCAGGTTCCAGATATGAGTCATTTGAGTTTAGGACCTTGGATAGCAGCAGAATGCTTGTCCGCTGAGCTACTTCATTTCAGAACCTCGGACAGCTATTTAAGCAACTGTGATTCCTGTTTACATGTATTTATGTAGCACTTGCTTTTATCCAATGTGACATCTTAGGGTGATGATACACAGGGCAAATTCTTGTGCAATGCTGCTGGGCAATGCTGCTGACAGATGTTGCGCAGGCTTGTTCCCACTGATATCTGGCCACAAATACCTATTTCAAAACCTTGGACCAGCAGTTGGCAACTTTTGCCATCATCCAGATACAGATGAGCCACCCTTTGTCTCACCAGGTTGGCAGTTGCCTGGTAACAATGCTCAAAAAAGTTGCCCTTTGTATCATCACCTTTGTTGCAGAAGCAGGGTCAGCCAGTCTCAGTAGCATTTAGGGTTAAGGGCCTCGCTCAAGGTAATATTACTTTGCAGGATTTGAACCAGTGACTTTCCTATTATGAGTCATAACTCACTGAAGCACACATCCTACCCTATTTTGAAACAGAGAAAAATAAATTCTAAACTTAAAGACTTTTTTCATTTTTGATAATGATCCTTTTTTTCCCCAAATTTGCAATTACCATTTAGCATTCTGCTGGTCAGAAAAATATAGATGGTATATTCATCCATCCATCCATCCATCCATCTGGGGTGGTCTGGAGCCTATCCCTGGCAGGGGAACAAAGAGGGGGACATAAGACTGTACCCTGGATGGGATGTCAGGGTACATGTGCACACTACAGGCCATTTACAGGCGTCGGTCAGCCTAACCGCTGGTTTTTGGATGATGCAAGGAAACTGGAGCACCCAGAGCAAAAAGAGGATTGTAACCCAAAACCCTGCAGGTGCGACACAACTGTGTCTTATCAGGACACTATGGTTTGATTAATTTGTGGAATGAATTTATGCAGTTCATTTCCATATTCATTCCTTCCAGCTGGTTGGCTTATTCATTAATTGCTTTAGTGCTCAAAATTACAGCATTTTACCCATTTGTTTTTCTTTGTCTTATACGCACGTGTTTATCTGTTGTCTGTAAGTGGGTGACTGTCTCTCTCTCTCTTCTAGGTTGGCTGCATGAGCTTGCAAAGCGGCTGGGCACACCCTACTTTCTGTCTCCCTTGACCACGCTGCTTGGAGTTTCTGACTCGTCGCACTCCATGAGTGCACTTGGGCTGGCAGCCAATGGCAGTCACTGGAATGCCACAGGGGTGGAGTTAGGGGGTCAGGACTCCTGGAATGCCAGCCAATGGAATGGCACAGGTCCAGGGATGCCAGGTCAGACATCAACGGCAGCCGTGGGCCACTGGAACCGGACAGGGGCGGAGCTGAATGGCGGGCCGTCGGTGCGTAGCTCCTATGTGACGTCGTTGTACTTCGCCTTGAGCAGCCTGACCAGTGTGGGCTTTGGCAATGTGTCAGCCAACACGGACTCTGAGAAGATCTTCTCCATCTGCACCATGCTTATCGGCGGTGAGTTTTCTACCAGCTCCCATGGGTTCAGTCTAATACATGTATCAAATTCCATCTCAATTCTGGAGGCCTACTACAATTTATTTTCATGGTTTTGATGTCTGTTCTTTTATTTTGTGTTCCTCCTGTCTGGCTGATTTTTCCATTTTTTACTTATTTATAAAAAATGTTTTATAGCTGATTTTCCTAAGCTTCTCATCTAGGCTTAAATTATTTATCTTTCATCTAACATTATGATGATATTTGTGATAAAAAATGCTTCCTTGGAGTCTAGACTAGACTAGACTCCATTATTTAATATTTTGATTCACTTGCCAGTTGGCAGTGTGTCAAAGGACAATGTAAAATAACACACTACAGAATATGATTAAAAACGTATCGTGATAAATAAGCAAGCATAAAGAATGGAAGAGAGCCCTCATGTCCTACCACATCTGAATAGGAAGTTTAGACACAAAGCAACTTGGTATAAGCCAAGTAAAAGCCTTGAGAACTGCATAAGTGTCCGATAAGCGAAGTCTTTTGCCCTAATGAAGTCCTCGTGTGGGTGTCACCGTGTGGTCACACTCGGAGCACAGCATCCATTGCATTGCCAGTAGAAGGTGCTGAAAGTTGGCAGTGAATCGCTGTGCAGATTGGGGCATCCTAAGGCTGGCACGTCAGGGTGGCACAGGGTAAGCTGGCTCTTCACACAATGGGACTCCATTCCACCCATGAATAAATCTCTTCATTCGATGTCTGGACTAACTGCACTGAGTTTTTTCAATCAGATATGCTAATTATCATATATGCAAATGTTCAAACTATAGGGCTTCCAGTATAACCTGTCAAACTGCTGATAAAAACACTTCACTTATACCTGATTTACAATCTGGGATATATTTACAAAATCCGTAGGCAAGAAAGTGGTTATGATATAAACCGTTAGGTGAATGGATATTCAGACAGCTAATCTGAACGATGATAGACTGAAATTATTGCTCTTGATATATCAATGAGCATCAGACTGCCAGCTCCCCAGCAGCACACAATGACCCTGCTTCGATGCAGGTGCAAATGACGCAGTTTAAGGCTGTGCAATTTAAGAAGAAATATTTGCAAGTGAAAAGAAAGCAAAATGTGACCAGAAATGTGCTGTTAGTCGTGGTAACTCTGCATGCTACCCAATGCAATCAGACAGAATGCATCTCCTCATTCCCCTCTTTCCCTCCCTGTATCTTTCTCATTTTTCGAATATATAAAAGGTTCAGTGAGGGAAATCACTGAATGTGCCTTTATCTTTTTATCAGCAGAGAAGGAGGCTGGCTCCTGCTAGGAGTTTATATGGATATTTGGTCATAATATTGTTCATTTGTATCTCCACTTTGCCTGCTGGTTTCACAGTCATACTCACAGGTTATCACTTGATTTATTAATGTTAAGCTGTCTGATGCTGATCTATTCCTGGCACAAAAGCCATGATGTTCTGGGTTATCCAAGGGCATTTTAAACCTGGCTGGTTTTTCTCTTGCAGTGGTCTAGTTAAAGTTTGTCTGGGCTGGTATTTTCTTCTTCTAAAAGCTATCAGTGCCCAAATATAGACACACAGTGCCCAAATATAGACACACAGTGCCCACAAAAAGACACACAGTGCCAAAATATAGACAAACAGTGCCCAAATATAGACACACAGTGCCCACATAAAGACACACAGTGCCCAAATATAGACACACAGTGCCCACAAAAAGACACACAGTGCCAAAATACAGACAAACAGTGCCCAAATATAGACACACAGTGCCCACATAAAGACACACAGTGCGCAAATATAGACACACAGTGCCAAAATATAGACACACAGTGCCAAAATATAGACACACAGTGCCCACATATAGACACACAGTGCCCACATATAGACACACAGTGCCCACATATAGACACACAGTGCCAAAATATAGACACATAGTGCCCACAAAAAGACACACAGTGCCAAAATATAGACACACAGTGCCAAAATATAGACACACAGTGCCAAAATATAGCAAGACCTGGCAATATGTCTTTGGCAAATATACATTTTGCTAGATAACATTTTGAAGTTCCATTCACTGATTCTCATTTGCTCAGAGTTGCTCCTTTGAGGGACTTTAAATATTGAGGTCTTCATTAAATCTGAACACTTAAGCACTGGATTGATCCAGTCCTTCGCAGATTGGACTAATTTAGACTTTCTGAAGTTGCAAGCAAGCCACTTAAACGTCTGTAAACACATTAGCAGATGTAGACTAACCAGGAACTAAACAAGATATTAAATTGAAATATGTGAGCCCTGTGCTGTTTTTGTAATTGAAATCATTTCGGTGAATCATTTTGGATTTTATTATCCAGTCATAAATGATCATTTCTTCAGTGTAGCGTGATGCAGTGCCTGAACAGTTAGAGCACTGCACAGGGGGTATTTCCTAAGCTACCGGGTCACATGTAGCTAATCTATAAACTTGTTGCAGCTGTCCAACCTCCGGCATGCAGTGGTAGGAGTGTGGCATGTGGGGAAATAGAGAGGCTGGCTTGGAGTCAGGGGCAAGGGCTCGTCTGGCATGTAGGTGGACTGGCACATCACCAGCCAAGAGTGGGAGAGCTAGCTGGGGATTTCATGTGCCGGATTACACTCCTCCATGACACCCCTCTTCCCAGTGGACTCCCTCTGACAGAGAGCGATTCAGCTAATTACCCCCTTTCATGTCTGCGGTGCACAAGAGAGCAGCGATTGCTGTCCTCGAAAGCGGCTGCACCACCCACCTTGCTTGGCCTGATCATTACACCCATCCTTTAAAGCCAATAATAGCAGCGAGTCTGTGCTTTTGCTAATAGTGTAAAAACTGCAGTGTAGCCCTGGGTGGCGAGAGTGAGTGGTGCCTGCTATGGGGGATATTGCGAAGCTCCCTCTGTGTTTGTCAGTCTGCTGACTAGGTGCCCACAGAAGGGAAGGTCACATTACAGCACACTGCTGTTGGGGCTTGAGTAGCATCTGTCAACACAATGTGGTTCACCTACATATGCATAATCATTTTTTATAGCATATGAGAGTCAAATTTCATTCTCCTTTGGAAAATAAAGCAGATTGCTTCATTATGTTGTCATTACTTCAGCTTTTCTGCAAAGCAATTTGAAATTCTACTTATATACTGAAACAATCATCCATCCATCTTCCAGTCGCATATCCAGTATATGTTCATAGGCAGAGCGGTAGGGGGACTGATACCAATCCAAAGCAGCATAGAGCACAAGGCAAGGGGACACCCTGGGCAAGCTGTCAGTCCATCACATGGTACGCCCACACACATTGTGACCAATTTAAAGATGCCTGTTCACCTCCTGTGTGTCTTTGGACTGTGGGACGAAACCAGAGTACCCTGCGGCAAAGCCCACGCGACACAGGGAGAGCATGCAAACTCCATGCACACACAGCAGGAGTGAAGTAAGAAAACACCAGTCCTGAAGATCATTCCACTGCTTATTAACAGACCAGGATTTTTGCTAAAGCAGTTAATAGTACCTATTGTCTTTAAACGGGACAGATTAAGCTCATTTTCACTGTTCATAATTTTATTTCCAAAGGCACATTATTTTTTCATACTGTACATCTCTATTAACCCTCTGTCTGAAACACTGTTACAATGTAAAGCCCCACCCCTGATTGGTCAGCTTGCCCTACACGTTCTGCCCCTGTCTTGCAGTCTGCAGACAGATCTTTGCAGGTAGCCGGCCAATAAGGATTGTTTTACGAGGTGACCTCACCATGTCACAGAAGTAAGGGCCAGAATTACAATGAGGTATTTCAGGCACATTACAGAACAGTGGTTCCTCTGGTTGAAGTTACTGTCTTTGGCGTGTATTTTGGGCTTTAAGACTTTGCAGACCATTTGCATGCACATAAAGCTATATCCTCCTGAGACCCGGGGCCATTCATTTGTGTCCTCTGTAGTGGACATTTTGTTTTTGCATCTTTTCACTGATGTAAGAAAACTTATTTATT
>JAODKC010000001.1:33076602-33091542 GCA_026777985.1 Mormyrops attenuatus
CCCGCTCGCGCGCCCCCCCGGGGCCCGCCCCCGCCCCCCCCCGCCCGCCCGGGGCCGGGGGGGGCGGCCCCCCCACAGCAACACAACAGAAATAAGCACAGGCTGCTGATGAGCAAGCTCCCTCACACACACTGCAATGGACAGCCCAGCTCACACTGGATCCTGGCTGAACATAAAAAGAAGTTAAAAACAGAAAATTCCATTGGCATAGTGCAGAAATGAAAAAAAAACAATTCCTCCTGGATTATGAATTTAACAAGATCAATTATACTGTACAATGAACTTGTTTTGGTAATTAGTGAAAGAAGAGACCATTTATGTATTTATATTTTGTGACAACACAAAATTTCCTTGTCAGATTAGTACACAACATTAATGTTTAATAGAGCAAAGGTCTGCAAACACTGCAAGCTTCAAAAAGCAAAGTACCGCTGTGGTAGTAGTTGAATGCACAGACTTATTTGAGCGAAGCTGGTACTTT
Organism: Mormyrops attenuatus; assembly: GCA_026777985.1. Classification (NCBI taxonomy): domain Eukaryota; kingdom Metazoa; phylum Chordata; class Actinopteri; order Osteoglossiformes; family Mormyridae; genus Mormyrops; species Mormyrops attenuatus. Next base: position 33,077,084 of record JAODKC010000001.1, read on the forward strand.
CTCAGATACAGTATATGAACAAAAGTATTGGGACACAACTCCTAATCATCCTAATCAGCCATAGAGTCAGGTTTACAAACATTTGTGAAAGAATGGGTCATTCTGAAGAGCTCAGTGAATTCAAACATGGTACTGTCATAGGGAGGCACCGATGCAATAAGTCAGTTTGTGAAATTTTTTCCCTGCTAGATATTCCACGGTCAACTGTACGTGGTATTATTGCGAAGTGGAAGAGTTTAGGAACAACAGAATCTCAGCCATGAAGTGTCAGACCACGTAAAGTAATACGGGGGGTCACCGAGCGCCGAGGCGCAGAGTGCGTAAAAGTCGCCAACACTCTGTTGACTCAATAACTGCAGAGTTACACACTTCCTCTGGCTTTAACCTCAGCACAAAAAACTGTGCACTGGGAGCTTCATGGAATGGGCTTCCATGGCTGAGCTGCATGCAAGCCTCACATCTCCAAGTGTCGGATGGAGTGGTGTAAACCACACTGCCACTGAACTCTGGCGCAGTGGAAACGTGTTCTGTGACGTGACAAATCATGCTTCTCTGTCTGGCAGTCTGATAGACGAGTCTGGGTTTGGCAGATGCCAGGAGAACATTACCTGCCTACTACATTTTGCCAGCAGTAAAGTTTGGTGGAGGAGGGAAAATGGTATGTGGTTGTATTTCAGGGGTTGGGCTAAGCCTCTTAGTTCCAGTGAAGGGAACTCTTAATGCTTCAGCATACAAAGACATTTTGGACAATTCTATGCTTCGAACTTTGTGGGAACAGTTTGTGGAAGGCCCTGTTCTGTTCCAGCATGGCTGTGCCCCAGTGCAGAGAGCAAAGTCCATAAAGACATTGTTGGGTGACTTTGATGTGGAAGAACTTGACTGGCCCACACAGAGTCTTGACCTCAACCCAATCCAACACCTTTGGGATGAAGTAGAATGGAGATTGGGAGTCAGACCTTCATGTCCATCATGAATGACTGACCTCAGAAATGCTCTTCTGGATGAATGGGTAAAAATTCCCATATACACATTCCAAAATCTTGTGGAAAGTCTTCCCAGAAGAGCGGCAGCTGTTACAGCTGCAAAGGAGGGACCAACTCAATATTGATGCTTATGGATTTAGAATGGGATGTCATAAAAGTTCCTGTGGATGTAATGGCCAGGTGTCCCAATACTTTTGTCCATATAGTGTCTCTCATTAACAACATGAACCTCAGAGTATCTTTTTCAGAACAAATAGATAAGGTGTGTAAGCCAGTCAGGCACTCTGAAGTGCTGCATTCACAGCTGAGTGTGGGCTGCCGTCTACTGCTTTCACTCAACCGGGCATCACGCCATGTCCCCAGCAACCACCCGGCCATCCAAAGACTTTAAATCGGCAAAATGTTTATCATGTTTATGTTCAGAGGACCAATGGGATGCTGCGAACGAGAAGTGACGACATGTGGCGAAACAAATGGATGAGATACCTGGGCACAGCTCCCAGTACGATAAGGTTGGCTTTCTGCTTGTTGTTTCCAATTACAGCATTCTTCATGTCACTGGAAAACATAAGAGCAAATGACTGGAAGCCCACGTTTTAAAGCCTGGGACCTAGCCAAAAGTTATTCGCATCAGATGACCCTAAGCAGTATTTGGCAAAAACGAAGTATAAAGTGCAGATTACAAAGGCCCATCACTTGCAATTTGTGCTGTTAGAATTGATTTAATCGATTGCTTTTGTCTGAAAATTGCATGTTCTTTCATCAGTTTACAGCTGCATGTATCTGGTTTAACATCCCTGCAGTTCCATTGTTACAAAATGGTGAAGACTGAAATAAAACACCAGCTTCAGACATCTGTACCTAGATGGCAGTCCATCTTGGTCAAAAGAGCGATTTATGGGGCTCTTTACAAAAGCAACTTAAGAGTATTAGTGTATAATTATCAGACACATAAAGACTGAAGGCAGTGGAAAAATACAGCGATCCAGCATCTGTCACAGTAACCAGAGCACGAGCTGAGGATATAAATAAAGATGGCGAAAAAAAAAGTCTGAGTGGAAGCCTCATGGGGAACCCTGAATGAAGAAGTGATAAACACACAGGCAGGCACACAGGTGCACACACACGGACTCACACACACTCACACAACCTGTTTCCTGCTAACACACACGGCAGTTATTCGGCATCGTACTCACATGACTCCCTGAAGCACTTTCTGTGGGTCGGGGTCGAACAGTCTGTCAACATAATGGCGACTAGTGGCAGTAACCTCCTGCGCAGCAACAAGAACAGAACAGGCGTGAGTCTCTGCCTCTTCCATAATAAACACAGCCTGGTGCAAGGATCCCAGTCGAGGAACCTCACCAATACGGCTCCCCCTTTAAGCCATTGCTCATTGAACGCACGAGGTGATCAGCATGAGGTTCTGTCATTTGATAACTCTGTTTACAATTAGCATCACCAGCTAGCCAAGAACCTGCTTGATATCATGCAGCAGAACAGACTCCACTGACATTAAAGTCTGCACACTCTACCGCCACATTTCCCCATTCACTTTTATTCGTTCTTGTTCACTTTCCGTCATAACATTTTCATTTTTAGCAGGAACTTTAGTCCAAAGTGACATACAGTTCAGAAATACGGGTCAGCAAATCCCTATAGCAAGTTTAGGGCCTTCCTCACACTACAAGCCAAGGGATTTGAACAAACAACCTTCTGACTGCAGATGCAGCCCCTAACCCACTGAGCCACACACTGCTTAACAACAGGTTGCTACTACAAAATAGAAGAATTACAGAAATCATCAGTAATGCTGCAGTATATGTAACTATAATAAAAAATAAACGGAATAGCCACTAAGCCAGTCACACGTCCATCTGTGTATATATCACAGATATGGCAAGATAAAGCTCAAGACCATATGCTAGCAGACATTTTAGACCCCATTAAAACATATCACATTGGACCCAGACTAATCCAATTACATCCCAAAGTTTTTAGAGCCCATCACTCAGGGGCCCATGTATTTGTCCAAACTTTCCCTCCCTTTATGTCGTTCCTGATGCTATCCTCTACTTTTTGCCCATGAAGATCTTGTGTGGGTGGAATATCTGCACAGTTATAGATTCTCGATACATCTCACAAATCTCCTCAGTGTCTGTGACATAACTTGTCTTACTAGTGCCTACTTTAGAAAACCCTTGGCTGGACAGTAGTGGCCCATAATCAAATAGGAAATTTGCACTTTACAGAACAGTACTGTCTTCTTGTTAAATGACTTCTGGGTACTATCGTATAAACTCCTCCCCATCAACAATTTCTGAAATCAGTGCTGAACTTCAAGATAACATTTGTAACATTTCTCCACTTGTCTTGACATAGCCTTCAAGCCTGTACTTCATTATATGAATTAATCACTAGAGGATTAGGAATTACACAGTATGTTTTCAGTGCACAAACACCTGTGTTCAGGTCAAAATACGCATATTTTTAATCATGTGATTGATTGCAACAATATTAAATGTCATGAGCAGACTTCCTTGCGTACTCTCTTATATAATGTTATATATTCCTTTGAGAGGTGAGGAATTTATTTGGAAAAGTTAAACAAGGACATCAGTGATTTTAAGGTGCGCTGCAATAACCAAGCCACGATGTTCGCTCTAGACGACATTACTGAGAACTATTTCCATAATTAAAGCCATGTTTTTAGTTCACTCATTATTCTAAATGTTACCTTAAAATCAAATCTTGGCGCCACTTAAATGTTTTCAACACCGCACATACCTAAACGATTTCATATTCAATCAAAAGAAACTGGAAAATGCTTTGGTTATGATCAACTTAAACACACACAGTTTTAACTTTAGCGTCGCTTGGTTTGGTGCTTTTTACGCACTTTTACAAAGAAATTTGAAATCATAAATTTCAAATATCCCTAAATCATACATATATGACTATCCTTAAGCATGCACGTGTTCGGCGTTGGTGCACATTATATACAGTGTATTACACAGCACATTACACTGCACCTCTGAAAGGTCGCTGCCTATGAATGGGAGGCGCTGTCAGGCAGTGTGAGCACGGAGAAGCCCAGATCCGCCCCGGGAAGCCCGACCCACGCCAGGCTGCGCATCGGCACACCTAACCTCGTGTAGTCTCACTTCCCGATCGTCATTACACAGGCTGCACCCCGCTTTGCACCGTATTTCTGACTTTACAGTGCGATCCGATCAGTTATTCCCGGGTTGAGCATGCTGACAGCTTTAACAGGTGGTACGCCACAATGGGAAAACGTGCACATCAATAATATTACTCCCCATAACGTTAAATGCCGACAGTTCAACTTGTCAGCGATTAGCAAGCCTCGAACTGTGGATGAACGAAGCAGCGGGACAGCCAGAACAGCGCTTCATAACTATGACTTCGCACGCGTTATTAATAAAAGTGCCGTGTAGTTGTCAAAAAAAGACACTGCTCACCATTACAAAGTTGACGCTCAGGCATTTTACGCTATATATTCAGAAAGCCGAAAATGTCCGGCTCCGTTTATAATATGCAAGAGCGCTAACTTGTTAAATAATAAAAACGGCTAGCTACACTTAATAGTACTTCATGTTAGCAGACAACTTAATACCCAGCGGTGGGGTAAAGTAACGAAGCGCGCCGTGGTAAACTACGCTACTTATAATACCATTACCGACGCGTAAAAGCACCGCAACTGCTGTGTAACATCTGTTAAATAGTACAGGATGATCAAAAGCCAGGGCTTCACATGCGGCTAGCCGGTCATGTCTTGATCGGCACCGGTTCGGTGACCGGGCAGAGCCAGTCAGTGTCACATCACCAAGTTCCGAGCCGCGGTGCCAGCAGACAAGGATCGGCCGCTATAGCAGACATTGTTGCCACCTTCCTGCTGTGCGCCACTGGGGCGCACGGAGGACAGGCCCGGTGTGGCGGAATATGTGCAGAAGACTCACGGACAGCACGCTGATGCGGAGAGGGGCCTCCAGCATACACGCCATCTCTCTTCCCCCGGACGAGCGCCCCAATCGGAGCCGCACTTTCTACATACTAGGCCTCCCAGCCCCTCAGCTCGAGTGCTGGGGAAAAAAACGCCACCAAGCCACACGCTTTTTTTGTTGCAACGTTTGCTACTCTGAGGAGGGGAGTATTGGATTTCACAGGAACTAAATAACACTTATTTCACATTCCTATGCCTGCTTAAATTGCCAATTTTCTATCAAATTCGACATACACTTTTAATTATCGAATATTATTTTGAAGATTATGAGTGCCTAGTTTGTTTTAAACCACGTCGGAATCGCTCGTTTCATTTCGACAGATTATACAAAATAAATATCATGACATGATTATCATAAAATGAGTTCTCTTTACACGAATATATTTCTTTTCTTCTAAAACATGATCGACGATGTGCTACAATAATTCGGTTATTGAATTTTGTTTCAAAACCGGGTTATGTTGTGGATATCTTCAATCGAAATCGCTATTCTCAAACATCTACTAGATATACTTAATGGTCTCTGTAGGATTCCGTCTGCGCATGTTCTTTATTTTCCAGTAGGGTTGCCAGATCACTTTCCTGTAAGGATTTCTTAAGTAAGAAAGTGCATGGATTTCTTGGCTTTTTGCACATTTATTTTGTGAATGTTTTGTTTTATAAGTTTCTCCTGTAGCGGTGTTAAAATTTCACGAAGGTGGTTCGACTTACACGTAAATTGAAATAAAACAGTATTTGATATAAAACGACTCTACCCTTACCATTACTCTCAGGCGCCATGATGTGAAACCAGGATAGGATAATAATAATAACACTAAATCATTTTGATTGTCGCAAGGAGTTCTAACTTTTTTGTTTCGTATTAGGGCTACATCAGAAGCATGTCTGGTAACCCTAAGTGAAGTAGGTGAGTCTTGTGTACATAATCCACATCTTAGAGTGTATATGTTGCACGTGAATCCAGTCAGATCAGTCTTCATATTTTAAGACAGAGGTGTCATACAGAATGCTATTATAATCTAGAAGATTGACGATAATAAGGAAACGGCCAAAATGCCCATTCGCGTTATGAACTTTTATCAGTCAGTAATCTGGCTAGCAGGAAGTTCAGAGAATGTTACACAAGTGAGAAACTGTCTTTCCTTACTTTTGTGAAACTGGATCTTTTGGTGACTTTTGGGTTTCAGGAACGCGGCTTTATTTGGGAATATATTACAAATATTCTAGCGCAGATAGCTCGAAAATCAATCTAATGTCCCCGCTTATCAAGGGAAATTAGTGGAACGCTTTCTTACTGTCGATGAACCACAAAACGTGTTTTACTGTTTAATCACGCTAAACCAAATCTCTTTGCTATGTCTTTCTCTTTCCATTTGACAGAAAGCGCCGTCGTGCTCTGAATCTGAGCTGTAGTGTTAGGTAGAGGGAAATAGGAGAAGTGATTTGGAGGGTAGGAGAGGGTAGGAGATTTGGAGAAGTGTAGGATCTGTGACTGAGGTTTGAGTGGGTAGTGGGCTTTAATTAGATGCTATTAGTTAGACCATACCTTGGGATCTTTGAGCAACCATGAAGATTGCAGTAGAGGGTTGCTGTCATGGTGAACTGGATACGATCTACGAGACCATTGCCTATCTGGAGCGCAAAGAAGGCCTATCTGTGGACCTGTTGCTTTGCTGTGGAGACTTCCAGGCAGTGCGAAATGAGGGAGATATGAAGTGCATGGCTGTACCAGCAAAGTACAGGCAGATGCAGACCTTCTACAAGTTAGTATCACTGTTGGCCATTTCCTAAATTTTACAATACCGTCAATACTTTGTCTGGTGTATTCTTTTTACGTTTCATTCATGTTCATTTTTTCCCATCTCCCTGCAGATATTACTCGGGTGAAAAGAAAGCTCCAGTCTTGACCATCTTTATTGGAGGAAATCACGAGGCTTCCAACCATCTGCAAGAGCTGCCATATGGAGGCTGGGTGGCTCCCAACATCTACTACATGGGTAAAGATCTTCAGATACAGCGATGTCATTTCTTTAAGCTATTTATATTCCTCTGTATTAACCATGAAGACATTTGTGGGTACACAGTTATGCATGATTCTTACATGTTCTGCTTGACTAGGTTATGCTGGATTGGTTCGCTACAAAGGAATAAGGATTGGTGGCTTGTCAGGAATTTTCAAATCGCATGACTATAGAAAAGGTGAGTAAGGTCAAAAATTCCATCAATCCATCCATCTGCTAACCTCTCACCCTGGGGTGAATTTCAGTATGCATACCTCATCATACCTGTTATTGTATACCCGTTTTACGGCATCTTCCATTATCAAAGACCAGTTCCAATACTAAGAACACAAGTACAGAGGACATTAAAAAGCCAGGCTTGTTGGTCTTGCTCAACTCCAGATATCAAGGATACATTGGTTGCATCCTTGCCAAACAAGACCAGTCACATGATTCACTCCACCAAAGTTTGTTCTTGGAAGGCAAGTTAGTCGGTCTTGCCAAGACTACAAGTACAATCCTTGTGTTCGTGGTATTGAGATTCATTCCTGTTCAAGACTGGGGGGGAGCAAAAACATTAGCTGAACACAATTTTAACTATGTACATGGTTGAAACACTTTCACTTTCTTTCACAACATTTAAATGGAGCAATGTAATATATACTGTACGTGTGCCATTCTCTGACTTTGCTCTGAAAACCATGGTGCATTATACAGTTAGTACATGGGCTTGTTTTTCTCCCCGATGTAACTAGTCTTTTGTGTAAAACCGTATAAAATTAGTTCTACTGTCTGGGACTTATGGTGTGCTTATATTGTAGGACACTATGAATTTCCACCCTACAACCAGGAAACGCTGCGCAGTGCCTACCACGTCAGAAACATCGACGTTTTCAAGCTCAAGCAGGTGATGACTTTGCTATGGGTTGAAATACAGTGCTGACGCATCTTACTCTGTTAGTTGGTTCCACAACCCACTGCGATATTCCAAAACCCTGTATGTCCAAGATCCTTATATAAAGTGCCTATTTACAGCTATTCCGAAGTTGTCGTATACTTTAAATCCTAGATTACAGAGCTGATCTTTTAGGACCCATATCTTACACAAAGATTAACACAAAAACACAATTAGTGAATGCTAAAAACTAGAGATGCACTGATTGCATTATCGGTGTTGCCCGATGCAGCAACAATTGGCCATTGGTTAAAAACGAGCTGATATTTACCTCCAATAATTCCCTTTAAAATGGTGACCCATATTAATTTGCACACCTGCCTGTTACGTTAGAGAGTTACGTTTAAGTTAGAAAAATTTCTGCTGTGTGGAATTTTACCAGTGAAAACGGTGAAATGCATTTTGCAAACATTGCTCTGTTAAAATTTCATGGGAAGGATCTACTAATAAACATTTCAACACAACAAATTAAGGCAAGACAGCGGAGACAAGATTTTCTGAAAAAAATGATCCATTCTCATGAAGATGGCTGCAGCACTGTTATATAACACTTGTCTGTCAGTCATGCAAGCATTTAATAAAAGAAAATTCAGAATCAAAATCAAAAGATAAAAATCAAAAATTCCTTTAGAATCGAAATCAAAAGATATTACTCAGAAAATTAGTTAATCACATTTGATGATCAGCCCTTCTGTTATAAATGTTTCTTTCCTTCCTTCCTTTTCCCAGTCTGTATTACTCACTCTAATGATGTTCAATGTATCACAACACATCCATGTAAAGTGCCTTGGAATGACTGTTGTGAAACGTGCTATATAAAAATAAATTGGAATTTAAATATATATAAGATGTATACAGTTACAAAATATAGTGCTCTGGAACTGTTGTTACCAGAGGTGGTGTATTACTACCAAAAAAAACTTTTTCATATTTTTGGAATATAATATATTTATTTTTTAAATCGTTTGGGTGGAGTGTCCCTTTAAACTTATTTAAGCAGAATCTCCCAAAAAATATGTATCGGTGTCAGGGTTAGGGTTAGTTTTAAAGCTTTTCTTTTTATATAATTGTTCACAACCATGTAAGATCATCAAAAATCACATAAGATGTAGACTGACGGTACCTTAATCTTTTAAGATGTTACAAGTTACAGGATACTTTCTGCTTATTGAAGCAGACATTGATGGTTGATACTACAGTGTAGTCGCTTAATATGGTTTTAACTTGAAAACACACATACAGTTGATGGCATGCTGTCCCGTTCTTGCTCTTAGATCCAGCAGCCTGTGGACATCTTCATGTCACATGATTGGCCGCGTGGTATTTATCACTATGGCAGCACGGAGCAGCTGCTGCGCAAGAAGAAGTTCCTGAGGCAGGAGGTGGAGTGCAGCAGTCTGGGCAGCCCTGCAGCTGCAGAGCTGCTAGCCCACCTGCAGCCCACATACTGGTTTGCTGCCCACCTGCACGTCAAGTTCGCTGCCATCATGCAGCACCAGGTCAGTGTCGACCAAGAGGAGGAGGTATCTCCCATGGTACAGTGTTCTGATGCTTTCTGATGCTTGGAAAATCCAATTATGTGACAAAATTCCAATTATAAGTTAGTCATATATTTTTAACGTATTGCAATAGAAGGAACCAAAGAATTTTTTTTTTGCAGAAATACTTATGCGTCATCATATCATCGTGCCACAACAGCAGCTAAGCATGATTAAGTTGAATGTAATGCAGCTTTGTTGAAGTTGGTTAATTGGTATGTGTGTGTTTGTAGGCCCACGGTGACTGTGCCGCCCGAACTACCAAGTTTCTCTCACTGGACAAGTGTTTGCCGTACCGGGACTTTCTGCAGGTTTCTCTTTTTAATCTGTTGTTACCTCCCTTGTGACCAGTTCACTTACTTACCTTAGTTTATTTAATCTTAGTGTCAACCAATAAATATTAAATACACAGTAAATCATTATGTTTGTTGCATGCCTAGGCAGACTTGGTCTGCGTGTCTGCAGTCTGTTCCCATTCAGTTTTAATGAATTATGTATTAGCACAGTTTTAGTACAGGATGTGTTTGTACTAAGTACAGTGGCAGAGTTCAGCAGCCACATGAGTTGGCATGGGGAACCTTTGAAGAAGAGATTCAGATTCAGGTCCATGACGTGCTGGTATTTGCTCTTAAAATCTGAGGACAGAGTAGAGTCACATGTGCACCTCACTGGATGTTTCACATGCCATTCTAGTTAAACGCATTTCCAAAAACCTGCAGGATTCCATCCCTCAAGGTGCAGCAATGGCAGGTGGGGTGATGCCAGTCTCTCCCTTTCTTTATCAGGTCTTGGATGTAGCGGAGCGACCAGGTTCTTCCGACTGCTTGGAGTATGACCCTGAGTGGCTGGCTATCCTGAGAGCCACTGACAGCCTGCAGAACAGCACACCCAAGCCCTGGAACCCTCCACAGGACAATGGCCTGCACTCCCGGTGAGGGCACTTTGATAGGCTGTGATACAGCTGATGCAGGGATTGTCTTCTCAGCCTTGCATGCTCCAGCAGCTGCTGTTGATATTAAACAAGCTTTGGAACATTTAATCTCTAAGCATTCTTAAGGTGCTTTAAACTGCACGCTTACGTTCCAGCATGCATCTTCCCTGATTTGTGCCCAGGTGGGACTTCAGTGCATCGGAAGCCGCTATGATGGAGGTAGTGGCTTGTCTGGGGGGTGAGCTGCGCATCCCTGAGAACTTCAGTCAGACGGTGGCCCCCTACGAGCCGAGTCGCCCCCAGCCCCAGCTGCAGCCCAGCCACAGCACCAACCCCCAGACGACAGAACTGTGCGCCACCCTGGGTCTGACTGACATTTACATTCGGGCTGGACAGGGCGGGTGCCGGTCTGAAGAGAGGGGGGGCCCAGGCGCCTCTGAGGAGGACGAGGAGGAGGAAGACAATCAGAGCACGGGCAGTGTCGAGGAGCCAAGCGAATACCCCACTGACACGTCTGCTCTGTCCAGCTCCTACAACCCGGATGAAATCACCATCGAAGATGAGTGGGAGGAAGACGATGGATCCCGCAAGGGAGGTGACGATGGTGGCCTGAGCCCCGACGCCGTTGTCCCAGAGGGAGAGCCTGGGGACCGGGACACTGACAGCCCACCGCGAGACGTGGCCTCCAGGTGCTTAGTGCTCCCACCTCCGTGTGTAAGCGAAGCCCCACAGTTTTCCCTCCCCCTTGATGGACCTCCAGCCTCTGCCTCCCCTCTTGCCTCCCAGTCACCCTCCCATTGTAGCCCAGGAGAAGAGGGCCCCCAACTGGCCAGAATCCCAAAGCGCACCAGTGGGGAGTCTGGTACTACCACAAGCACTGGAATTACCCCCAAGATAAAACGAAGGAACCAGTTAATCTACACTGCCCAGGATGAGGAGGATGAAGCATAGCAGCAGAGCTGGCCAGACACCAGAGGCACGTGTGAGAGCAGTGTGGCCGCTTTCAGGAGCTCTTTATCGCTGCTGCTCTTATTCAATTCAGTCCAAGAATCTATTTTTTTTTTTTTTACAATAGGCAATAGTTGATTCTTTTTATACCATTTTGAAAATTTTATTTTAAAACTAAAAACATGAACTTTTAGGTTTACTATAAGTAATTTAGGTCCTTTCTTTACCCGACTGCTGCATCATGCTAAATTCTGTGCACATAAGAGTAGTTAGCAGAGCTGTACAGGTGCTTGAATATCACTTACTGTGTTCATTCATACCATCTGCCTATGTGCCTGTTAATTTTTTTGTTGTGCATATGTTAAATTAAAAATGCAGTTATTTTTACACCACAGACGCTTAATTTCCCTAGAACACAACTCAACCCAGAAAACTTTTTTTTTATGTTTTTAATTCAGTAAATCCACTTATACATGACTTAACCAACAACATCTGTGATCCTGTCCCTTTAAGAATATATGAAACATCACATCTTAAAGGACCTGAAGAAACCTGCCATTTGTCTGTTCTCCTTTCTGATGTTCATCTCCCAACCAGTAACTGGTTAAATAGTCATAAGCCTTACGTTAGTATATAAATAGCTGTGGCTTTTAGCTGTGAAAGGTGAGAACGGGCACACACTGCTTCAGTGCAACATCAATGAACCAGTGTGTGCACGCAGATAGTTCAGGCCCTTCAATAAGAACTGCATCATAATTCTATCTCCTTGGAGAAACAGTGCAGAGCCAGATCCACTTTGGGGCAAAAGAACAGGTGTGATTGTATGGTTATACCCTTCTGGGAGGAATTGGCACTGCATTAGATGGCACTGCAGGCAGCTCTCAGGTTGGGTCAATGCCTTAAAATGAGAGGTGTTTGTGCCGTTTTCCTAATTGGACTTTGAAGAATACTGTCAAGATAAGACCAAACTAATAGGCATAAAAAAATGAACATTGATACACATCATGCCAAGAATATGAAAACTATGAATCAAGAATAATTTACTATGCAAATGAAAAAGCAAAGGAGCAATATTATACATATACAAATGCATGGATATTAAAGTAGGCTTAAATGTCACTGCGCTCATTTGTGAAACATCTTGTTTCGCCGCATTACTAGATTTGGTGTAGATGGTGTAGATCAGGACACGTGTTATTTTGGTCCGTGCCTTTGCCACGGAGTCACAAAGTGTCATCTTTTATCGTGTGATGGTTTATAAAATAGATTCATGTCTTATTTACAATACAGATCCAAAACATAAGTTCAGGTTGCTTTTGACATCAAAACAATGACACACACATGCTTTATTCATTCAGAGGACTCACAATGAGTTTTCCTTCCCACTGATTTAATGGCAATAAGGCAAATATGAGGAATGCAATGATGTCAACAATTAAGAATGCATCCTTTACATGTCACATTGTTATCACTGTGTCTTGAAAATTGAGTGATTGTGGTCATATTTGTATTTGTACTGTATTTGGTACTGAGTCTCTGATCATTGGTCTATAGGATCAGCAGCCCATTCAAAGCACTAGCTAGAGCGACCATGAGCTCCCTTTAAAACATGAGGCACATTCAAAATATACTCTAACCGCTGGAACCTGCCTCCAGTGAATGGCGAATATACTTTGCACATAGTGTGAGGATACGAGTTGCACAGTGGGAGTCACCATATGCTTAAAAACATTAGCATGTAATTACGATTCAACGTGCCGCAATTGTCAAGCTTTTCACAGGCCTCTTCCTTCCTCGAGCTGAGTCACTGCATCATACTGTTAGAAATGCATTCAGACAAACTATAATAAGAACCCCAGATTAATAATTTATAATAACAAAGCCTAAATTCCTTAGAGGTTTAAAATAAAGGCGGCATATGTTTCAGGCGTGTTGCAAGAAAAGCGCCGTGTGGCCCAAAATCCATTTTGTTTGGCCAGCACAAAGAACAAGGGCCGTGTTCTCTCTCTCTCCGTCTGTCTGTCTGTCCATTCTTCATTCCTTTAGAGTACCAACATCTGGTACCATGCATCAGAGAGCATCCAATGATTTAGTGTCTTTTTTTGCACATTTATCTACATTTAATTAATATATTAGATCCCATTGTCAGGTTGTTCTAAGCTATTAATGGGGTTAAAATCAATATGCATTATCATTATGCACTGTACATCCGGCACTGTCGTAAAAGTGTAACAAACAGGTTCAGTAGCAAGGCAGAATGGAGGGAAACTCCATCATTAAATACCACATTCTACAGTAGTGTGCACATCTACAACGGGGGCAGGGAGCAGTGCAGAAAAACACCCTGACCTTTGCTGGGAAATACTGTTCCTTACTCTTCTTTGCCGTTCTTAAAGTAACAGCTATGACTGAATGAAGAGAAGTGATGCCGCTGACCATGAGCATAGTGTTATATATAGCAGGAATCACAGTGGCTGGGAGTAGGTGAGGGGGAGCAGAAGCCCAGAAAATGAAAAGAAAAGAAAAAAATGGGTGTAGCTCTTAATTTGGTACTTCTGAAGAAGCACATCTCTGATTTTTCTGATGTTCAGGGTCCATGATTGATTTTTAATATCCGCCAGCTATGATGCGAATGTCTGGGAATGCTCTGTAGAGACGGGATACGTGAGATTCCCGATTCTAAAACGGGACATCCTGCCCAGCAGACAACACAGCCCAAGCCGGCCAAAAGGAGTGTGGGTATGTACTGAAATGCAGAGAGAATCAACATTCACTTTCTGCCCCTGTCTGCTCCACCTGCTGCACAGACTTGCTGTCCTGTTATTCAATCCCTCCCTCACTTCTGACACTTGAGTCAACACTCCGCTTGCATAATCGAAAAAGGAATCATGAGTTAAATCAAACACAAAAAAATCTACTATTTGTGCCATTTATAATACAAAATCCTGGGCACTCCATTGCTCCCTCACATAGTTTGAATTTGGGACTGTCTACCACTCACATTCTGGCAGAGAACAATCTGGTGGAGGACAGCCTCCTCCTTCTGTCTCACTCCATCTCTTTGAATAGTAGCAGGGAGG
>JAODKC010000001.1:33094044-33119562 GCA_026777985.1 Mormyrops attenuatus
CCTACCTGGCTTCTGATGAGCCACACCTGTTCCTGGTATTAACTTGAGTACAGGTGTGACTCATCAGAAGCCAGGTAGGATAGAAAACCTACTGGACAGTAGCTCTCCAGGATCGGAGTTGGAGACCCCTGGTCTAAATTAAGCAGGACAAGACAAATGAAAACATGCAACTAAAAAACAAGAGAAATAAACACTTAAAAGGCAGCGAGTCACAACATATCATTGCGCTTATGTGCGAGAGACTCACCTATAGCCAGAAACAGCTCGTTTACGTTCATGGCGGTCTTGGCAGAAGTCTCCATGAACAGCAGGCCAGTGTCCTCTGCATAAGTCTGGGCTTCCTGTCACATGGCAATAAGAGGAGGATGACATAATTAACACAACAAACCAATCAGAGCCCCGGATTGGTCGATGCGACAAATTAATTTTTTACAAATGAGAGATTATTCATCCAGTTCATTCACACCTCACTTTTGCCACCCACTGGTGTACTGATGTACAGATTTCTGGAAGTTTCAGTAAGTTTAGTATAATTTAAGTGACAATAAATGGTAATATAAGCCCTATTAGTAATCGTCCAGCAGTGGAAACATAACTTTAAGCCAGAAAGTGAGATTAATTAAGTGGTTCGAGTTATTTACTCGTTTTAAGGTTATGAGGAGGCTTTTTGAATTATATCATATCAGTCAGTAAAGAACTGTGTATCAATCTATTGGTGTCCTTTTGACCTTACAGAATTAGATTGGCTAATATTACTGGTGTTCAGAAGTTGTACCTCCTTAAAATCTGTATTTGAGGCAAAATTTTAACTGTTCACTCAATTACTCTGCAAACCTGTTTCAGTGACACCTGTCAAACAAAACACCTTTGAGGATTATCATAGAGAAGTCCCTGCAGAATCTGTATGAAAGGCACCTCCTGAACAGCCGTGCATATGACCTCTGAGCCCCATCCAGCCCCCGACCCTGGAGGGCACATACAAGACCCGCTGCCTGTGGAGGACAGCGGACACCCTTGCCACAACTCGCTGTAATTCCACCATCAGGAAGGTGCTACAGGACTATGCATGCCTGCACTTGTCCACTGAAAAACAGCTACTTTCCCAGAACCGATACCAGACTGAACCAGGCACTGAGATCAGCCCGCCATTGATTCACGTCATACAGGTGCAAAGCAAGGTTTCTTATACACAAATATTTCATATTCATTATATTTTATACATATTATTATACCTAATATTATACCATTTACATGCTGTACTGTGCCAAAGTCTTTTAGGCAATAGAAATGTTCAGAGCTATTTGTCTGGGCAATAAATATTTACTTGCCCAGAAAAAAAGTTTAACATCAGAATATACAGATATTAAGAGTAACAATAAATACTAACAATAATTTATTTTTTCCAAAAAGTTAGCGGTTTCTCGAGGGCTGGCTAGATGAACACCACTTCAGTCCCCGAGCCTCTCCTCATGCGCACCTCAGCCATTCCATATATTTAAATTTTATTATAAGCTCACTTAGTTAATTGATTTAAACAGTCAGTGACGTATTAATTAGCTATATGAGGTGTGCTTGTGGTCGAGTCAAAAAATGCATGGATGTATTGGACGGTTGCTGCAAATACTGGGTGACTAGGAGACGTTTTGCAATGGTTAAACAAACACATTTTGACAGACATAATAGCCAAGCTTTACACCAACATGAAGATCATTTAAGCATCATTTTCTATGATTGATTAAGACTTTTGCACAGTATTGTAATTAATATGATTAAAATATTTATCCACTGACGGTATCCATGATATTTAAAAAATGAAATATCGATATCGCGTTGATAATACACACGATAATATCGTAAAAAATCCAGCGCGAGTAATTATCTGATTCACACTCCAACATACTAGGCAGTATTGCTCCTTAACTCTGGTTTCCACTGGTGCTCAACTCTGAGGTACTGGAGCTTGTAACAGTAAGCCCAAAAGGGGGCTTTAGCCCTGCTCGTCTTTTCACTATCCGTTAAGTAGCGTAGTTGTTCTTCTTATTTGCTTTTATACAGTCATGGTTAGACTCTCGTGTTTTGAGTCATTTGTCAGAAAAAAAGCAAAACACACAATAAACTAATTTGAAGATAAATTTCACAGGTAAAAAAAAAAAAATTATAAATATCACAGTAATATTATTATCATGAATTCTTTTGGCTACAATAATCGTGTAGTGAATATCTGATGACAACAATAGCATACGTTTTATATATTTCTGCCGGCTCTTTTTCTTTGGAAAAAAGGCATTCTCTTCTACATACCAACCACACATGCATCACCAAGGATCTAGAGCCCTGGCTTCCGATATACAGTACAATGATATCCACTGACGGCTGTATATATTTTGGCTTCCGTTTCCGTGGTGCATGTGAGTATATGGGTATCAGGCCGCATTGAGCACCTCATATTCCACCATGCGCTTGTCAGCCAGGTCGGCCTTATTTCCCGCCAGGGCAATGACGATGTTGGGGCTCGCCTGCCTCTGCAGCTCCTTTACCCAGGCCTTGGCTCGCTCAAACGTCTCCTGTAGAGGGAGGATGTACAGAGAGAAGGAGAAAAAGCGTAAAGTGGTAAGAAAGAATGACATCATAGAGAGCGAATGTGAAACAAGCAAGGAAGCAGAGAAAGAGTGAAATGTAAGAATAGCAACACAGAAATGTACATGGTGACGTAAAATTAAATAAAAATAGAATAGAGACATGGCAGACTAAATCTTTGAGATCAACTTTATACAGGAACAATGTTCATTGATATTAGCTGAAACTGTCATACAGTAACAATTATTTAAGAGGGCTGTGCAGCTAAGTGCTGATACACAGTGTGTGACAGTACACTTAGCATCCCAATCGTGAGAGATTACCGGCTTGGTGATGTCAAACACCACAATGGCCGCCTGTGCTCCGCGGTAGTACATGGGGGCCAGGCTGTGGTAGCGCTCCTGTCCCGCTGTGTCCCAAATCTCAAACTTCACTGTCGTGTCGTCTAAACACACCGACTGTGCTAAAAAGGCAGCTGAAAGCCAGACAGGAACATAATGAAAGCAGGAAATGGAGAAGTAGAGAGACACAGGTTTCATCGTGTTTGTCCTGGAGTTTTTCATTTAGACCCTTCAAGCTCATCACATAAAATTCAACAATATCAAGTAAAATGAATTATATTTATTATAAAAACTTCTGATGTCATTTTGTATTTCTCCACGCAAAAATTGAGAACCTAAACATGATGATCACTAAGATTCACTATAAAATTAGCCCTATACACTCCCTGTGTTCTTGTTCCCCACACCTGGTTGTCACCCACACTCACCTCCAATAGTAGTCTCCTGAAACTCGTCAAACTGGCCCTTGACAAAGCGCAGCACAAGGCTGGACTTGCCAACCGCCATGTCTCCAAGCAGTACCAACTTGAACTGACATATTTTGGTTTGGGTCAGGCTGCCATTGGGCCTGGCACTCCCCCTGCTGGCCATGAGCGGGAGTCCTCCTGGGTGGGAGGTCAATGAGGGGATCCCACAGCCTCACCAACAATTGCAAACCCTCAACAATTCTGGAAAAGAAAAAATAGTCAGTCAATTCCAGTTAGTAAACGTACAGCATTTCTCATTGCAAACACACACTTTATGCATTTGTTCTAGAATTAGGTCGTACAACCTATATCATCCCATTCTAAGTCTATACTTTCTTGACATGATAGTTTTAACTTAACCTCAGCACCTCTTATTTTGTATTTCTGGCTCATCCTGAATTACGCGTCTTGCATAAAGAAAGCATAATGCAAATTCTGCAAGAAGAAAACTTTCACTTTGCGGATTAAACAGAACAACAACATGAACCAAATATCACCAGCGGTGTGAACTGCATCTCATCTCAATCTTGGCATGGATCTTACACTTACAACAATAAAGCCTTATTTTTGCTTCAGCTTCCTTAATGATTACATTTCCTCGTGCTTGTATTAGAAAACGTTACACAGCTTCTGCAGTCTCAGAGTCTTGTTGGGTTCTCAGCAAAAAAAAGAAAACATTCTGCCCCAGCTGCCAGGAAAGACTAACTGCGTGTTTTAGATTCTTCTTAACAAGCTTGGTACACAGAAAGAAAAACCAGAATATATTACTTGATTTTTAATCAGAACATAACCCACGTACTTTTTCTTTGTTACAATAATATACTGGATAAACTTCAAGATACTTAACTGTACCAAATTTGACATTCGTTAAGATATTCAACTTAAGACATCACGACACGTGACAATACTTCGCAAAACTTTTATGATCAGGCTGAGAAATAACTAAACTGTCATTCCTGCCGCATGAAACTACAAGGAGCTTTGTCAATTCAGAAATCGTGCTTTCCTTAGATAAAGGCACGCTTTAAGCAAGCTAGTCTGTAAGTAAAAATATCTATGTATTTATAGATCTGGGTGCAGTCTATTAGCCATTACACTATTTGTTATGTTTCCTTAATTCCTTAAGATACATCTCACCGTACAGTCGCGTATACTAAGATGTATTAGCACGCAATGCATATGATATTATATTAATTATAATTTATATGTAACTAGCATGTCAAATTGACCCTGCGAAGCAGAATAACGAGAAATGGACTTCAATGCGGCTGCTGCAGCCTAAATTCGTCCTTTGTCACTGCCAGGCCAAAACCATACACATGCATAGTCTGAAAACTGTGGAGTGCGCTGGGGGTGTCCCGTCGGCTCCCCACTTAAACTATAAACTACGTGTATAAAACCAAAGTATGTGTCCCCCCCCCCGGCTAAGCGCAGGCTGTCACTGCTACGTGAGCGACAAAAACAGCGAGCAGTGATGTAACGGGATCTCCGCCGGGCTACCAGCGCTTAACCTTGGGTAACATGCTAACTCACAGGCAGCTTATCTGTCACATTTATTCGATAGGAGCTTATTTAGAAAAAGCCCGCGTAGCGACTTTCGGCGTAAAATGACTCCAGTCTGACCATAACCTCACTTGTTTTCGGGAAAAGCCCAACCAGCGGCTCCCCACCTAGAAGCGAGGGCCTGACTCGGAGGTTGTGACTGACAGCCGCTTATCGTCGTCGCGACATAAAGCCGAAGATTAGAAGGGCGACGGTAATTACCTGATAGCAGTCGTCGCTGCGCCTGTCGCGACCTCACAGCGTTATCACGCCTCTATGTCTCCGTCGTCGATATGGACTGGATACGGTGGAGCTGCTGGCACTTCCGGCAAAGCTGCGCAGGCGCAGTAATCATCCATGGCTTCCTTTAACCCGTAACCTGTTTTTTTTTTTTTCTCACATACCATTAGCCTCAGGTTTCGGTCTAGTATCATGTGAATTCATTTTATTATCCACATGCTACAGATGTTTAAAAACGAAATATACGCATATGATTTTACACGAAATATTTACCCATTGATGTGTTTATATCAATACAAAAAGCATAAAAATATTTGGGTGATTTTGCGATATTTGTGATGTGATGCATTAGGGGACACCTTGTCAAGTAAAATGCTGCGTAACATAGTCGTTTCTTAAATTTATTATTTTAAAATAAAGGTTTCATGGAGACAAAAAAGCTATTTTACTCCGTGCCACAGGGGTGCGCTGTGCGACTTCAACATTAGTCTTTTCTGTACGTACAGGGTTGTACAATGAAACCACGTGTTAAAGGCGATTTGGTTGATTAGCGTAATTTATTTCCTCTCTTTTTAATTGACAAATCGAATAAACCAGAACTGACATCTAATTGTGACTGAAAATGAAAAATTAAGGAATAGCTCTGGCACACCGCTAATGTCATCATGAGGAAAAAGCATGGGAGCGATACTGCGGTAAGTATAGTTCAAAGTCAGCTGCGTACTGCAGTTCGTATCTCCCCATATTTTGACATTGACAGAAGTTGCCATTTAAACCATATATGGATTTAGTTATGCTGAGGTTATATCGCATAAATAAAAGACAGACCTGAAACAGTAGATCATTAAACCGGTAATGCAGCGGACGGTGGAAACTCTTACCATGACAGTATTAGATTGACTATTAACTTTTCGTGACAACAGGAAACAAAATAACTCGTTCCGATCTTCTGACCTTCAGGTGCAGGGAACAAACGATAGTAGCGTGGTTAGCAAGCTCTCTGCTGCGACACAGGGCTATTTCCATGACCGCTTCATTAAAAGCTTTGTGTCCAAAGTCTCCCGTAGAGCTCCGCTCATTAACAGGTGAGTAACCAAGCAACAGGTACCCATCGCAGTGAATTAGCATATCATAACAAATATATGTAGCATGCATGTATGAATGAGTCATATTTGCACGTCTGAACCATGTAAATTGCCATGATTCCAACGCATGTTTTATTAGAACTCTTGTATGTTCTCTTAGCCTAAAACGATTTGAGTAGTTTTGTAATTAATTACACATTGAAGTACATTGTTCTATATATCATAAACAGAACAGTGTTTGCATTTGTTTCTCATCAGAGGATATTATGTGCGCTGGAAAGCTGTAGACCACAGTGTGAAGCAGTTTCTGCACGTAACTGAACAGTGTCCCAAAAGACAGGTAGGGGTACTTACGGAGTGCAGCAATGTCACAAACAGTGTCACTACCTTTAGTGAAAGTCTTTTTCACTTTTTACTAAATGAATGGGTGGATTTCCTGAATTTAATAAGCAAGAAAAAAAAAAGTTCTACGTAATAAAGCTTATCATCAATCTGTCTCTTAGGTACTGTCTCTCGGTGCGGGGTTTGACTCGCTGTACTTCCGTCTGCATGCAGAGGGGGTGTTGTCCGCAGCGGTGGTGTTCGAAGTGGATTTCCCAGAAGTTGTGCAGCGTAAAGCCGCCTTGATCAGCAGCACTGATCTCCTGAAAGAGTCACTGGGGGACTGGAGCCCCAGTCAACCAGCAGACACTGGTAACTAATGCTATTTAAACGGAAGCCATTGATTCCTGTAGGATACCTGATACCGTAGTCATGGCATCAGTACAGCGCAGTTCTGGGGGGTATTCCACAAAGCAGGATTTCTTCACCAGCCAGATAACTTAAGCCAAATGTAAAGATTATCTAATACAAATGTCACTTGCCTCTCTTCCTACTGGATGGTTTTCATGTTTGGTTTAAGTTATCCAGTTAACTGGGAAATTCTGTTTTGTGGAATATCCCCCTGGCATTGCAAGCCTCAGTGTTTTTCAACAGAAATAATGTCTCACGTTTCCGAGAGTCTTACAGCCGTACAAAGTTGTCTTGCTAACTAATTTGTTAATGGAATTTAACAGAAAGTACATAACCCATTTGATTCTGTTGTACTGACTCTTGTTATGGATGTAGACATTAAACAGAATTTTGGTGCCCCGCAGTGCTTGTGTCCAGCAATCAGTATCGCTTACTGGGTGTCGACATGCGGAATGAGACGGGGATGGAAGCGGCTCTGAGCGCTGCAGGCGTGGAGTGGAGCGCCCCAACACTGTTGCTGTCAGAAGTAGTATTAACTTACATGGACACGGAAAGGTGGGTGGCGAAGCGGGGCTGTCAGCTTCTGGTAGCGTTCTGCTGCTTTGACTCTACTTCTGTAGATGTGAATTTCCAGAAAGCTGCTGCAGTACAGTTCATTTTGACAACACCAGGAAATCTCCCTGTGTGTGGCTCCCAGATCCGACGCCATGATCAGCTGGGCTGCGCGGCTCTTTCCGCAGTCGCTCTTTGTGATGTACGAGCAGATCTGCCCACATGACCCCTTCGGAAGAGTGATGCGGGACCACTTCCTCAAGCTGAACTCCGCCCTGCATGCGCTCATTCGCTACCCGGACCCGGCTGCGCAGACATTAAGGTTCTTGGACAGGGTAATGTGCGTCAGACAGGGATAGACCTGTAACCTTGGGACCTGCGTGTCACTGTTTGTCTTTCTGCCCTGACTCCTTGCATTTTGTGCCCAGGGCTGGGAGCACTGTGTTTGTATGGACATGAACCACTTCTATCTGGACTTGGTGCCAGAAGAGGAGAGGAGCAGAGTGGAGAATCTGGAGCCGTTTGATGAGTTTGAAGTGAGGCATTATAGATGTGGCCCCTACTCACTCTCCACACTGGAAATAGCCACAATCTCTGTCTTCATGCAGTCACACCTGCAATAAACACACATAAATGTAGTTTGAAATTCCACAGTAGAGCCACACCATTGTTTAGATGCTAGTAAATTTACATTAAGATTAGACAGGACTTATATTTATGCTATATGAAACTTGCTTGCTTTTTTTCCATGATGCTGTTAGTTTCAGTTATATTTTTATTTTTTAGGAGTGGCATCAGAAATGTTCGCACTACTTCATTCTCACTGCTTCCAAGGGCTGCCTGCCAAGCCGGTCACATATCGCTGCTCCGCTCGGTAAGACCAGTAAGAGTCTTTGTTTAAAAAAGAAGCAAAAATCCCTGCAATATGGACTTTAATGTTTCCTCTTTCCACCAACAGGGTCTCGGCTTCCGTGTGTGACCCCCGTGTTGAGGCCTGAAGCCCTGAAGGTGCACTTGTTGCAGGGGGGTCTTGAGGGGCCTGGCGTGGAGGGCGTTGGGATGGCCTGTGCTGTGCTGGTCCCGGGGGTGCTGCTGCTTTTCGGAGGAGCTGCCAAGGCCGGTCGAGTGGGTGAAACTAAGCTGCTGGTCAGGGAACAGACTGGCTGGACGAGTGTTTGTGTGCAGGCCCAGAATAACTGGGGTAAGGCTTTCATTGTGCCTGTGTCTGTGTTTCAATCCTCATCAGTTTGATAAAGTTTATCACAGTGTAAAAATTGAAGGTTTACTTGAATATTTTTTGGTTAGGAAGTGCAGGAAATTTTGCTTGTATGCAAAGATTTAGGTAATCCGGTAGTGGTGTATAGTATTCATAATACATGTAGTAATGTACAGTCCAACTAGCTGTAATGTGTGTGCCGTACAAACGGGTGATGGGCTACATGGTATGTGTACCTGGATATCATATGAATGCCATGTTTGTCCGGCAGGCACCCGGATGCATCATACTGCAACAACGGTCCCAGGATGGGGCGTGCTGGTGTTCGGTGGACGCTCTTCTCCACTTAAGCCTGTCTCCAGCGTTCTCATGGTGACACATGGGCCCTGTTCTCCTGCAAATGCTCTAGGCATCTCTGCCCCAGGGTGGCTTTCTTTAAAGGAGATATCTTGCACTGGGACTGTGCCACTGGCCAGGTGGCGACACACGGCCACACTGCTGCGTTGCAAAAGTGAGTGTAGCTGAATGAAAATGGAGGTGCCCGTTAGTGTGTGGCATGATGTCGGAGTTACGCGACTGACACACAGCATATAGCTACCGGCGAGCAAACTGACTGGTTCTGTGACTGTAATTTGTCCCATCAGGGCAAATATTCCTGTTTGTGTTTGGAGGCCGAACAGAGACGGCGTCAGTACTGGGAGATGCTCACTTCCTGAGATTAGAAGATCAGCACTGGACAGCGGTCTGACCTCATTTGTTGTTTTTCTTGTTGATTTGTGAAGTTATTTGTAACTGAATTTTAGTCATAACATTTTGTAAGATAAAAGCCTGGACTGGACTTAGTTGTACTGGCTGATAGCTGTCTAGGCAATTATCACAAAACAGACAAGGTGAAAAAAATACACGAAGGAAAATAAGGCTGTCTTTGCTTACAGGTGCCTGTAGAGGGTGCTGTGCCTGCAGCTCGACACTCTCATTCAGCTTGTGCCTATGAAGAAGGGGTGGTGATTTGTGGTGGCCTGGGTCAAGGAGGGGTCCCTCTTGGAGACACGGTTTTACTGCAGTCTACAGCTTCAGGTTTCCACTGGAAGGAGCTGCTGGTGCAGCCCCCCCTAGTGCCTAGGTCTGGCACTGCAGTAATGATCATTTGCACAAATTAAGGACATGAATATATATTGCAAATTTGTGGTCGTTTTCCAGAATTATGTTAATGATTTTTAAAAGTTACAGTTTTGTTCATTAGTATTTATCTTGCTGTGTGTACAGTAGTTATTTATCTCTCCGGTTAAATCTGTGGTTGAAATCTGCTTCAGCTGAATTAAAATGCCACATTTTTGTTTTAGGTATTCTCATTGTTCCCATGTGATCGGCCAGCAGCTCGTCTTAGTCGGAGGAGTTTGGCTGCAAGCAGATGGTGTTCCAGGAGTTGCAGTAATTCACCTCACCACTGGTTGCAGTGTTGAATATCAACTAGACGTTGTTAGTTATTTCTCTTCTTCAGTCTTACACATTTGTTATATTAATAAAGAGAGACAATTTTCAGAGGATCTGCATCCAATCATATTGTTTGTCTTTTCAGTCGGAGGTTCCCTGGCCCCTCATGTTGCAGTCTGTCTGTTCTGAGCCCGTGGATGAAGATGGAACAATGATCATGTTGATCGGTGGAGGAGGGAACTGTTTCTCCTTTGGGACTCATCTGAACCCCCAGCCAGTCATCATAGATATAAAGGGTGTTCTTTGAGACATATGGCAATGTACTAATCAGTGGATCAACTAGGGGGAAAAAAGCCACTTTGTTTGTAACCCCTGCCATGACTGCAAGACCATGTCTATGTTTATCCTGTTACAGCTTGTTCCAAAAGTTGTATGTGCCATTGCCTAATTGAATATATGCAAAACATTTTATCCCACAAATGTCATCTATATAAATTAAATGCCAATAAGCATTTTTTATAAGCAGCTTCCTTTTATCAGGTGAACCTGTGCTTTGTCGGTGTGTGAGAACAGGAGTTTTGCAAGCATATCCAGGGACATAGACATCAATCTAAAATAACAAAGACTGTAAGCTGGGTAGGCTGCTTTCAGAACTGTCTGCTAAGCTAATGAAAATTTAAATTCACAACCATGCGAGTTCATGAAAAATTCAATTTCGTACCATGAACATCGATGGAGATGGTGAATATTCAGTGAAAGCACAACATCTCTCAAAGTGCTTGCCGCTCAGGTTTTATTGAACAAGTGCTTAAGTGAGTCATTATTCTAGGTCGGTTGGGGTATTCGGGGTGGGGGCAGGGTCTTATGTGGGATCACTCTGTGAGGCGGCGGAAAGACTGCACCGTGGGACAGGCGGCACCCCAGTCCACAGGCTTGCGGTACTCGCCCTCCTCCAGCAGGAACTGGCGCCCGCGGTAGTTAGGGTGCTCGTAGAAGACCCACACCCCCTTCAGCACCTTGCATGAGTGGAGCTCTCTGATGCGGAAGCGCTCCTGAAGGGAGGGGCAGTCTTCCGTAGACTCAAAGACCAGTCCTGCAAAGTCAGCCTTGTCATAGAGCTGGATCCTGTACTGGGTCCCAGTGGCCTGCAAGCAGGGTATGGAAATTAAAGGGAGGTGTGGTAATATGTTACAGAAATAACTGTTACAACTTTTGTCTGCTAGTACTGATGTCATTGATTTTGTCTGTTTCAGAAGAGTGCTTTCAGCTTGCAATCAAATAAGCCTCTGCATTTTAGAGTAAAGCTTTATATTGTTTGGACTACAATATGTGACATAATGTAAAATTAGGCAGTGTTTAATGTTTCATTACTATGTTGTCAAAATGTTTTAAATGTTATTCAGTGTTTCATCTATTTACTTTCTGAGTACTTGTGCTGCACAGGGTCTAACCTACCCAGGCAGTACAGGGCATGAGGCGGGGGTGCACCTTGGATGGGGGAGACCGTTTTTGCAAGGCACACGCACAGTTGCCCAAAATATGTTCTCAGTATTTCATTTGTCCTTCATGCAATACTTCATGCAAAACAAAGTCACATTGTGATATGGATTAAAACCCTTCTGTGCATTTTAGTTTAACTAAACAAAGGTTAAAGTTTCTTTTAAGCACATGCTCTGTGTGGGAGGAAACCTTTGTTGGTGTTTTTGATCTTAGCATCTGAAAGACCATTTTACTACATTAAATGGAAATACCATAACTTCCTTCCATAAGAGTATCAATGAATTAACCTTTTTGAAAACTTGATATAACCATCATTAATGTATAATATATTCATTTTCTTAGAATTTGTAAAATGTATCTATTTTAGTCAGGCAAATTGGTGCCTCTAAATTGCTGATAGTGTATCCATGTACGTGCACTCTGCACCAAGGGTGATCCTGTGTCTTGGCTGGATAAGTGACTGGAAAATGTATAGGCAAATTTTCTTCAGGCAGATAGTACTCCAGACATTTACATCATAGGGAAAACAATTGCTGCATTTATCTTTAGTTTTACTGAGTATCCCAAATCGAGTGCATTGCAAGAGGTATTGATAGAATGCCATAATACAATGTTTGTCTATTTTTGGGAAAAATGAGGAGATGCTCAGTACGAATGGACTTACAATGTGGATCATCTTGCAGGAGCTTAAGCGATCATTGAAGCCCATCCAGCGCAGGTATTCAGGGTACTCCCCACGGGTCAGCACATATTGGTAGCCCGTGTAGTTCGGGCGCTCATACAGAACCCAAACGCCGCTTTCGACACGGATGGAATTACAGCGGCTCAGGTAGGTATGGAAGTCGGTACAGTCACTGTCACATTCATACCGACGGCCCTGGAAGTTCTTGTCCTCATAGAAGGTGATCTGGAAGGGAGAAGATGCAAATGGAAATAAACAGAATTTCGCTTAGATGAAAAGGATTTTTCATGTGACGTGCCTTGGAAGTCGAGAGGAATGGCGTACATCAGATTTCTCAGGCATGAATTACTGCCTGCGTGCTACAACCATCTAATTTGTGCAACTCTCCTGCAACTAGAACACTAACTTTGCCTGTAGGCTTTCATTAGGAAAACAGCATTGCCCAGAACAGATAATCTGGCGGAAAGGTTCAATTCTATGACATCAATAGTGCATGAAATCAAGGAGGCATCATGGGCTATAAAAGGTCAAAGACTGACACAAAGCTTTCAGTCCTTTATCTTGACTGTGCATGATCATAGATCAATATCAATGAAGCGTTTTGTTACTGCATAGAAAAGAACATTTGTGAGCCTCAGAATCATTCCAGGTTCAGCTGTACAGTCATTACCGCTCTGCAAACTATGACACCAATAGCTAAAGCATCCAATTAATTGTTATTTTTTAAGTGTTTAGCATTACAGTGTTCAAGGTGACTGCAGAGAGTCACTGAGGTACGTGAACCTCCTGTACTCACCCGGCCCATTTTTGACATGGCTGAAACACACTGGGGTTATCTCCGTGGCATTGGGGCAGACTAGCCTGCTGGGCATTTTTATACCCTACTGGGTTTTATAAATGGGACAGTCGCTTTGTCATGAAAATTAGATCCAAAAATTGAGTCAGTGATTCTGACGCTATTCATGTTTTCCAGAAAAGCAAAGAAGGATTATGGCATAAAGGCAGGCCACTGTTTCCCTGAAACACCCCCACAACAGCCCCTCCCTAACCCCACCCACACCACAGCACCCACTGTCCACCCCTTTGCCAAGAAACCCAATGCCAGTTTACAGAGCCCAGACACTCTGGATCATTGTATTACTCTGCATTGAATGAGCAGAACTACTTTTGTGATTCAGCATTCTCATATAACAAAAAGCAAAAACGATTTAAAAATCTATGTGTGTTGGTGGTGCCAATGATAAATACAAGATGGTAAATCTGTCAACCTATGTGTAGGCAAAAAGAAAACAGATGCACAACACTATGTCCCCATTGAACCCTCCTGGTTTTGGGCTGACAAGAAAATGTTTAATTGGTCCAGCACATCATACTCCATTTCAAAGCAAAACCAGAAAGTACATGAAATAGATTTGTAGATTAATAGAATAATGCAAGCAAATTAAGTTTGTATTCTGAGTCAGAATAGCAATAACACGTCACTGCATCACTAGTCATATTCACTATATCTCGAGTGACTACACTATTGTCCACTGCACAGTCCCTCTTACATGTTTTACTGCTTATATCCAACCATCTTCTAACCACGCAGCCAATACAGGCTTGTGGGGAAGTCCTGGAGCTTATTGCAGCTTATCATAGAGCACAATGCAGGGGTAAACCTCAGACAGGGGATGGGATTTCAACTACCAACTCTGAAGCTGGTGTAGGAGGGGGTGTGGCTCAATTAGGAAGCTGTGACCCTGACTGGAAGGTTGCTAGTTTTAGTGCTGGGGTCACCAGAGTGATTTCACCACTGGGTCCTTGAGCCAGTCCCTTAACCCCAATAGCCTGGCTGACCCTGTCGCTTTGGATAAAAGTATCTACAAAATGAAAAAATGTAAGGTATGAAGCTAGTGCTACCCGTTAAACCAATGTGTCACTCTAATACTTGCATATGTTCACATTTAAAACTTTCAGACTACTTATTTAATTTTAGAGAGGTCAACAAAAAAAACTAAAATCAAACAAAAATTTTAATTTATTTTTTAAATACAATGGGACAGCTTAATATTTTGCAAAAGTGCTATAGAAAAGAACTATCTGATGTACCTTTTGAACCATACAGTACATTCACAAAATAAGGTGAATTCTAACCAGTACCAGGGCATGAAAAATCTCTAATTTACTGAATAAGGGCAATGCTGGTCTTTAAAATTCATTACTTCATTTAATGTAAAAATGCAATTACTTACTTAATTAATTACTTAAAATGCGTTTATAACTGGGTTAATGCAGATATATCCACAGTAAAATGTTTAATTTCTCTGAGAACAATCTGACTAGAAGAATATAAACATTGTCTATCATCTGGATTATAAATCTTTTATACCATTACCATTACTGAGAAAATGCCAAAGGACGGATCGGGCATGTTGGTTCAAATAAATTATTATATCCCCACACTGAATATATACAGACTGAGGTATGCGGCACAACACACATCTCAATGCTTACAGCCTGACGTAACAGCATTTCCTTTGTAAATTCAGGAAACAACAAGGAAATGAAGAGAAAACTAACATGGTCCCTGGTTAATGTAATTATGCTATAACCACAGCAGTGCTGGTGAAGGCAGTAAATAGTGAGGGGGGGTGGTGGCGGTGATACAGTAACTATGCTTCCCTGGAATTGAAAGAAGTGCTAGTGTGTCCCTCCAACCAAACACAATGCGTGTAATGCCCTGCAAAAATGTAGACATCTAATCAGAGGTAAGGTGCTAAATGTCGAGGGCAGGTTCTGTGATTCTCAGCTGGTGACAGTCATTAGCAGGCCATGGGTGTCTGCATCGCCATCCGCCTTTGACCTTCTAGACTCGGCTCAACAGTCCTGTGTTCAGTGCTTTTCGCATCCTCCGTGGCGCCCTTGTGGTCCTCGGTACTCAGAGTGGATGGGATGAGGCTGTCTAGCTGCTGCCGGTTGCCAGACTCCAGCAACCATTCGTGGAACTTCTGCTCCACTAGAGTCTGGAACTGTTTGCGTTGCTCTCTGAAATGTGACATACAGAAGGCAAATGCACAAATGCCTACAAATGCCTTTTAACTTAACGCAATAAGGAAGGCATTGCTCATTTCACCGATACACATTGAGGGGCATAAATGCTCCCAATTCCCAATGCATTGCACTAGATCAATATCAATTTCAACATCTAGCATTTCAGCACCCTATTTTTGTAGCATTATCTGCATGCTATTATTGGAAAGAGTTAGAAACAGAAAGCTGTAAGAGAGTGGTGGCCAATATTATCCAAAAGGCCAGTGTGTATGTAGG
Source organism: Mormyrops attenuatus (assembly GCA_026777985.1). Taxonomy (NCBI): domain Eukaryota; kingdom Metazoa; phylum Chordata; class Actinopteri; order Osteoglossiformes; family Mormyridae; genus Mormyrops; species Mormyrops attenuatus. Next base: position 33,109,722 of record JAODKC010000001.1, read on the forward strand.
TTTTGGCTTTAGGTCAGCTGTTCAAACCCAGGTGTGAGGACTCTTCAGCCAATCAGTCCTCTAATTAGTAATCCAATTATGTAGTTGCTCTGAAAACCCGCACACACAACAGTCCTTTCGAGATGAGATTGGCCACCCCTGCTTATATAGCTAGCTGCTAGCTAGCTGTGCCTCTATGACAGGCAACATGATGTGGAAAGGTGACTTACTTATTTAGGTTTGCATTCTGCACTGTCTTCTGCCAGTCCTTCATCCTTTGATTACGGCCATCTAGGGCTTTCTGATAAGGCGGGGGAAACCCGCCAGGCACCTCACACGTGTCCCCCTCCATCTTGAAGGGCACCACCAGAGGGTAAAACTCAGAAGGTGGAAGCAAGCGGTAGGGAACATTATCAGGGGTGCTGCCATCAGCACCAAGCAGTGGCTGGTCCCAGGCGTTTGGAACCACAGCCAGGCCAACAGCAGCCATGTGATCTTCTAGGGAGGGATAATGTGTGTGGAAGGGACCCAGAGTGATAGCCACATTGCCAGGCAGCAGCAGAGGCCGGGTGGGCGTCAGCACATAGAACGTGCAGTGGGAGGAGGCGCCCACCGCCAGTCGACCCGCCACACATATCACCCGCACGTTCTCGCAGCTCTGCACATGCACACTTGTCTCCACTGGACCCAACACCACCGTACTGTTTCGGCACTTGTCCAGGCTCACCGACCTGCAATGGAATCATCAAGCAGAACAATGAGCAGGTGTGACACGCTACATCCTGATCCTCGCTACAGACCCCACCAGACACTCACCTGAGGGGAGAGAGCAGGTAGATGAAGGCCTCACTGCAGCGGTGCAGTTTGACGTTGGCCCCGGCCAGCTTGTCCGAGTCCTTGGCCAGTGTCTGGCGGAAAATCTGAGACATCAGCACCAATTTGCTGCCTGGTGGTGCCACATGGGTGTTCCGTGCAATCCTGGCTCTCTTCATTGCACCTTCAACTGGACCGCAAAGTCAAGGCATACTGCTATAAGCAATGCTGTAACCAAACACTTATCAGGCTTCTAAAACAACAAAACTGTGAAAAACTGCTATTTTCTGTCCTAAATGCCATTTATGATTTGGATTCATAAAAATACCCCCAACACCTAAAACAACATTTGAGAATTCAAGAAAAAATAAATAAATACAACAAAATATGAAAAGTCATTGAAGAAGGAAACAGGCAAGGAGAAGAGGAAGGGAAAAAGGGTGTTCGTCAGATCTTTGAGATTAAAAAGTGGACATGGTGAAGGATATCAACAGGGAAATATTTGAAGGAACAAAGATCAAACAGAGATGAAAGAAATATAGAGAAGACCTCCACAGAAAAGACAAGCAAGTTTTAAATTCTCGACAGTCACCATCACTTGGTCATATCACACCACAGCATTCTAAGGACAGTCCAACTGTCAACTGCAGTGTTAACTAATTTTCAGAGAAGGCTATGAAGCCTGTCCTCACTGGTTACATAACACCTTTGTACTCCAACTGCTTGACATAGGACTGCAAAGCACTGCAGTGGATCAGAGCTTCAATGGCACAGATCTTACAGCAGTCCAGGGCATGTATGTAACATACAGCCTTGGGATGGCATACTGTGTCATAAAGGACTCCAGTCACCTGCATGTGCCAGGTGTTTGTTCACAGCAGTGTTGTTTTTGTTATTATTATTTATTAGCTGCTCATCATTAACTTACTGTCTTTTATATGTCTTGTACTTTTTTTAACACTATGATCTCCACGCAGAAAGCTCACAAGTAACAAATTCAAAATTGAATATGAACAGACTAGATCCAGACTGGCAATTAAAAAAAAAGATTGCATTCTATCATCATAACTTCTCAACTTACAAACAACTTGCAAAAAATCTAAGAAGAGAATCTGGAATAGAAGAAAATGTGCAACGGTAACCTCAAGATTGTGTTGATCGTGAAGACAAGGGTTAAAGACAGACCTTGCTTCCTTGGAACAATTATAAACAACAAAGCATCCAGTGGACTGGAAACGATCGTAATGTCGGAGGATTTATAGGTATCAAAGGAAGAGGATCAGGCAAAAGATAACTTAGAGCATCGCTTATATGATCTGCAGAAGTTGACAGATGTTTTGACTGCACCTAAGAAGAATACCTTGCTGAACCCAAGCCAACTTCTTGCCAGAGCGCAGGCAGGCAGAGACTCCAAAAGGGTTGAGGCTCAACACCTGTCGCAACCACACCAGCAGGTGCTTCACTGAGAAGGAACAGCTGAGCTTGGAGTAACCAGCGTGGGTTTGGAGGGGGGCACGCCCCAGTAGTTTCTGAAGCGAGTGCACAGTCCTGCCCCTGCCAAGAGATCCCTCCAGGAGGAAGCTGAGCCCATGCAGTGCTTCCATGGACAGCTGACTGTCCTGTACCACCTGTCCTGAAGCACTCAGTTGCCCTGGTTCCATCAGCAGTTCCAGCAGCTCGGACAGGTGGTTCTGGATAAAGGTTAAGTGCGCTTGGTCATCCCAGTTCTGCAGGTAAAAAAAGAAGAATATTCATTCAGAGGTGATTCAGACACACTTCCCAAACCAAAGCCAATTGGCTGTTATTTGGCTGAGTTTCTTACCACTTAATGATTATAAAAACAAGCTGTTAAGAACAACAAGATTATTAAATTATTATTATACTTTTTAAAAAATCTCTCAGACTCTGTAACAGTGTAACAGCTAAATCAAAGCTAAAACAGTTCCACGAGACCCCAGGGACATTGCAAGTACCTTATTTTGAGAACTAATCTTGGCTTCACGCTCAGAGGATGTGGACAGGGATGTGGATCGAGGACTAGGCCACTCTTCACCAATCAAGGAGGTCCGCAATGACACCCGATTCAAATGTTGCATGTGGAGGAAGAGAAGGAACTGCAGTGTGTCTACAGACAACTAATTAAGATGGAAATTCGATGAAGACAAGGGGAAAGAGAGAAAAAGGTAAACGGAGAGAAAAATACAAAGTATTAGGTATCAATCAGGGCTTCAAATGATGCCTATCCTATGTCCCATTTACAGTGTATCCAGCTGCACTCACCTTGCTGCGCAGACATTCAAGTTCCTTAGGGGAGCTGCACTGGGATACACCTTCAGCCCACTCTAGCCTGTGTTCAGGGGTGTGAGGCAACAGCAGATCGAAGGTCTCGAAGTAGAGCCAGGCCAGGTCCTCCGACAGCTGCATCTTGCCACATGCAATGTGTCGCCACATAGGCCAGCTCAGCTGGGGGAAGCAGCCCTCCCGCGTGCGCACATAGGTAGCCATCTTTCGCAGGTAGTGCAGACTGAGCTTGGCCGGGGGAGCCACCTGAAGTGCCCCCAGCAAAAAGGGCTCCAGACGTGCCCAAACACTCACACTGCTTTGATCCATTACTACCAGAGAAGGAGAACCAGGTTCAGTAAAGATGCTGCCGATTAAGCATCATTCCTCCTGCTATTAAACTTTACACAGACAGCTTTTCATCAATTAAATAATGAAGCCGTTTTATCTGGAGTGAGGAAATAGGATTCAGATCGCAATTGAACCAAAATCCAAAACCATTAGATCCTTGCGCAGGCAAATAAATAAATAAAGATGTAACTAAAGAAAGAGACAAATACAAATGATGTTTACGTTCTTTAATGCACTGAATAAAATCGCACCGAAACAATGTAAGTGATGAAAACAGATTATAGGCTACGGAGGACTTCAGCACTGATCCATAAGCAGGTCAAGAAAATTAGGAACGAAACAGTACGACAAACAATAAACCAGCAAAAAACAGAAGTTGGGTAATTTGTAAGGGACTTATGAATGATTTATAATGTAACTATTGTTTAACTATTATAACAAAGCTAGCTGGTTACGGTCGTAAATTTAATTAAGTGAACCCTGCTATAATCTGTTAATCGCCAAGATCCGCTCGACGCTTCGCCTAGTTCCCATGACAACGGCCGTTCAGCCCTGCGTAACTCATTAGATTTAGCTTCAGCATTATGTGGACAACAAACTGCATTATAAGTACTGAAACGTTTACCTTTTTAAGACTCCTCCACTTAAGCACTGATTCTGATGTCCCAGAAAAAAAGTCAGTCGTCAGCCATCTGAATGGTGAATGAAAAAATCTGTCACAACACAGTTTTCTTTTGCAGCCTTCAGATAAACACGTCGCCTTCCTATTTACCGCGCATAACGCGAGCGCGCGCGCCCTGCACGCGAAGGCGCGCTTTTTGACACACCGGCGCGAGCTGCGAGTCCTTTGACGTTGCTGCAAATAAATCTGTAAAGTTAGGAGCTATATCTCTATCTCCGATAACTAGAAGAAACTTAATATCTAAAATGCGTTTCTTTTGTCGTGCACATCGACGTCAGACTTATCTTAAGGAAACTGAGAATACTACATAACGCTATGCCACATTCTAGTTGTTAAAAGTTTCCGTGATTTAATATTTCTTCAAATGAGTAGGTAAAATATTACGCTTTAATTGCTTATTAATTTACAACTTCGGAACAAAGTTAACCCATAGAAAAAAAAAACGGCACTTGCTCTTTAACGTCCGACGCACGAGTAGTACGAAGGAGGGTTTGAGGGAGGCGGGTTCTTCCGGGCGGATTCTGGCGAGAAGAGGAAGAAGCTGCTGACAGGCAGGCTGAACCTGATACTGAGGAGAAGAGTTTACTTCATATGTTAACAACAAAAACGTTACCTATGGCTCCGAGAAATGTTAATTTATGGACTGTGTGCTGTTTGCTTCTGTGTTTTGTTGCGGCAGTGTTCGCAGGGTGAGTAATCGAATATAATACCTCAGTTTAAAGTGTTAAAATGGGATTACTTGCTGATACACATGTTGCATTGTGATTGGTCTACAACTGCTGAAGTAGTTGGGGAGGTATCGATTCATTTATGATAGAACCAGAATATTTTATTTACATTTTTAACACGCATACGTTATTGTGAACCCGTATAACAATATACTTGTAAACAATACAGTTCCTTTAATTACCCATTTCTTGTTTCGTGTTGTCATGCTGTTTTTATTGCCAAGTTAGGGGATCTCTTAATTGTAGGCTTAAAATTCAAATGTATGGGCAATACGTCACAAATGATCTATTGTCAAGCATTGTTCGCTTTCACCAGCGACATGCATAAGCATAACTTAAACTTGACAGATTCTGAAAAGTGTGTCTGACCATCTGTTTTCTGTTCTTGAAGGACCGGGTCAGTTAGTTGATTGATGAAATATTTCGTTTTCAAAGCAATTGAATATAAAACGTCATTCTGTTTTCACTGACATGAAGGTTTCACATGGTAAAATAGACGTTGTTAATAATGTCATTCATTGTGCAGTAAATAGTAAGAACGCCAAGGGAAGTCAATCATGGATATTCTTACATCATACGTACGGAGTTTCATTATGCTTAAAATATTTTCAAGTTTTTATATTACAATAAAATCAGTGCATTCGTTTCGTAGTGGTAACGATTTTAAATCGTTTAAGCAATTATGTTTCATACTCTCGCAACTTTTATAATATAGACGCGATTTCTACAAGATTTTGGGGGTGCCCAAGACAGCATCTATTAAGGACATCAAGAAAGCCTACAGAAAACTGGCTCTTCAGCTTCACCCAGACAGGAATCAAGGCGATCCAGAGGCTCAAGACAGGTTTTCAGACCTAGGGGCAGCATATGAGGTAAAAAGGCATGTAATATAATGTTAGCAGATGTTAGCACGTCATTGTTTCTTATATAAAAATTCCGAAAAAGGTATGCTTGTTCTATAGTGCTTATACTGGGCTGAGAACTCTGGAAAAACCGAAGAGGTTTCAGTGTCGCTGCTGTACATGAAACACACGCAAGCACTTTTACGTGAAGTAAAAAATGGTTCAGTATCGTATGTGTGAACATCAACGGAGTTTTTATCTTGTAAGAAATAGTTATCCAAAGCGAAACAGGAATTTCTGAGTAAGTTTTCAGCGAGTCGGCTTATCATGTTGCTGTTGGAAACGATGTGGCATTTCTATTGGTCATGAAGACTGTGTGGCCATTCCTGATTGGTGGATTTCGGGGGTGAAAGTTGAACCTAGTGCTTGCGTAAATGTAAACCATACATAAGTCTCCTGAAATCTTACTTGGGTAACGAGCACTAAACTTTTTTCATAACAGAAAATTAGAAAATAAATCTCGCTGTCGTGTTTTCCCAATATGTTGCGTACGTGAAGTACATATGTGAACGATTTTTCGTATTAATGGTGTTTTACAGTGTGTAATGGTCTTATGAAAGTGATGAAAACAAACGAAAAATAGTTTTCAGTGACTCCTGATGACATCTGGCACATTTTACTGTTAGAGCCAACAGCGAAGTTTACTACTGTAATTTTAAACTATTTGTAGTGTGCTATTAAAATATTTTAAACTTTTGTCTGATGCATCTAATTGTGTGTGTTTATTTTTCTTTTTTACTTTTGTGTGGAATCCAGGTGCTCTCAGATGAGGAGAAAAGAAAACAATATGATAAGTTTGGAGAGGAGGGATTGAAAGAAGGCCATTCCAGTTCCCATGATGATATCTTCTCTAGGTATATCTTAACAGACAGTGGATATGATGGGAAATACAGAGGCATGTCTTGTTAGACAGAAATAGCCGAGATTGTGTACAATCATATTTTTGTTGTTTTTTTTTGGAAGAATTATTTATGTTTAGGTTTCTGTGTTTGTTTAAATGCAGTAAATAGTGATTTGCTGTGAAAAGATACAGACACATACATACACACACTTTCTTAGAGCCATGTTTCCCATTTTATTCATTCTTTTATTTTAGTTTCTTTGGCAACTTTGGGACATTTTTTGGTGGAAGCCCCCAGAATCAAGATCGCAATGTCCCTCGAGGGAGTGACATTGTGCTAGACCTGGACGTCACACTTGAGGAGGTCTATTCTGGAAATTTTGTTGAGGTAAATTCCACCTTGTCTTTTTATAAAGAGGATGACAATTTGTAATAATATCGTGGCCATCCTCATCTTCACATGTCTTTATATTGCCTTTCTTTTTTCTTTTTCTTAGGTGGTGCGTAACAAGCCCGTAGCCAAAGAGGCCCCAGGAAAGAGAAAATGCAACTGTAGGCAAGAAATGAGAACAACGCAGCTGGGGCCTGGGCGCTTCCAGATGACTCAGGAAGTCGTCTGTGATGAGTGTCCCAATGTCAAGTGAGTTTTTGTATTAGGCTTACCCTTGCCAGAGAGTTCACCACTCTGAATCAGGAATAGCTATTAATAATAAACATGTTCCTGCACAGGTTGGTAAATGAAGAGAGGACATTAGAGGTGGAGATTGAGCAGGGAGTAAGGGATGACATGGAGTATCCCTTCATTGGGGAGGGTAAGAGACGTTCACAGTTGCGCAGCATTAAGTAACAGACATGGTAGATGACTCGATTAAAATCCTACTGACAACAGTACAAGCTAGTATACGCTAGTACTCTTTAATGCAACTACAGTCTATACCTGATTTGCACAAACTCTAAAGTGAAGTCAGACATACAGTACATTCTCAAACTATTCAGACCCCTTCACTTTATCACATTTTGTCATGTTGTACCCTTATGGCAAAACAGGATTTTAGAATTTTTTGCAAATTAAGAATAACAAAACTAAGACTTCACATTTATGCAAGTATTCAGACCCTTTACTCAGCACTTGGTTGAAGCATCTTATACAGCAATTACAGCCTTGAGTCTTCTTGGGTATGATTCGACAAGCTTTGCACACCTGGATTTGTAGATTTTCTGCCATTCTTCTCTTCTGATCCTTTCACATTCTGTGAGGTTGAATGGAGACTGTCGGACAGCTATTCTCAGGTCTCTCTGGAGAAGATTGGTTGGCTTCATGTCAGGGTTCTGGCTTGGCTACACAAGGACATTCACAGAGTTGTCCCTGAACCACTGCTGCTTGTCTTTCCTTTGTGTTTGGGCTCATTGTCCTGTTGGAACGTAAACCTTCAGCTCAGTCTGAGGTCCAGACCGCTCTGGAGTAGGATTTCATTAAGGATGGCTAGAAGAACAATGCTTCGGTTCTCAAATCTCTTCTCAGAGGCACCAATTCGGTTTAGTGTTCACTTATTAGGGGGAAAAGAAATTTTACATTTTAAAAGTGGATATAAAAAGTGTACACATTACTGTTAAAATGCCAGGTTTATGTGACATAAAAAATAAGATCATAATAAAACATTTCAAAACTTTTCCTACCTTTAAATGTGACCTATAACTTGTACAATTCAATTGGAAAAACAAACCTGTTGGGGGCTGGGGGCTGGGGGCAAAGGTGTGCACACCCATGAACAAATACTTTGTTGAAGTATCTTTTGATTTAATTACAGCATTCAGTCTTTTTTTTTTTTTTGGTAAGAGTTACATCTTGATTTGGTAATATTTGCCCACTCTTCCTTGCAAAAGTGCTCCAAATCTGTCAGATTACGAGGGCGTCTCTTGTGCACAGCCCTCTTTAGGTCACCACAGAGATTTTCAGTAGGTCTGGGCTCTGGCTGGACCATTCCAAAACTTACATTTTCTTCTGGTGCATCCATTCTTTTGTTGATTTGGGAGTATGGTAAGGGTCACCGTCATGCTGAAAGGTGAAAGTCCTCTTTATCTGCAGCTTTTTTGCAGGCACCTAAAGGTTTTGGGCCAACATTGACTGGTATTTGAAACTGTTCATAATTCCCTCTACCTTGACCATAGCCCCAGTTCCAGTTGAAGAAAAACAACCCCAAAGCATGATGCTGCCACCACCGTGCTTCTCCCTGGGTATGGGGCTCTTTTGGTGACGCACGGTGTTTTTGCAGCAAACATACCTTTTGGAATTGTGGCCAAAAAGTTCAACCTTGGTTTCATCAGACCATGACACATTTTTTCCACATGCTTTTGGGAGACTTGATGTATTTTTTCTGCAGAATGTAGCCAGGCCTGGATGCCTTTCCTTTTAAGAAAAGGCTTCAGTTCGACCCTACCCCATAGTCATATGGAGAATACGGGAGATTGTTGCCGGTTGTAGCATGCAACCAGTACTTGCCAGAAATTCCTGCAGACGTCCAATTCTCAGTAATGTCATTGTTGTCTCATATTTTCTTTACTTCTTGATGACTATCTTCACTGTGTCCCATGGTATGTAATGCAGTGGAATTTTTTTGCACCCTTCTCCTGACTGATACCTTTCAAGAATGAGATCCCTTTGATGCCTTGTAAGCTCTCTGTGAACCATGGCTTTTCCTGTGGGATGCAACTGAGTTAAGGTCAAGAAAATTTTACTAGGACAGCTGAACTTGATTTAGGGTTAATCAGAGTCACTTTAACTGATGGCAGGTGTGAACCCAAAACAACTGAATGCTCTAGGTAAATCAAAAGATGCTTCAACAAAATATCAGTTTAAGGGTGTTCACACTTATGCGACCAGCTTATTGTACGTTTTTATTTTTTATATTGTTCCCCTAACAGATTTGTTTGTCTGTAAATTGAATTTTAAGGGTTATAGGTCACATTAAAGGTGGGAAGTTTTTTTATGATTTATTATGGTCTGGTTCTTTTATATCACAAAACCTGGCATTTTAACAGGGGTGTGCACACTTTTTTTTTTTTTATCCACTGTACATGCATACCCTGCGATGGACTGGCATTGTGTGTAGGGTGTGGTGTACCCCTGCCTTGTGTTCTGTGCTATCCAGGAAGTCTCCAGGCTCCTCATGACCCTGCAATGGATAGAATAGAATAGAATAGAATAGAATAAACCTTTATTATCCCACGAATGAGAAATTTGAATGTTACAGAGCTCTCGTACAAA
>JAODKC010000001.1:33129540-33162044 GCA_026777985.1 Mormyrops attenuatus
ATAATATATTAATATAATTATAATTATCTTGGTAACATTTAAAGCACCCATGTATAATGCATTATAATGCATTCATAAAGTATTATAAACATGGCTATAATATTTTAAAAAAGGCATAACACATTACAACTATGCTTATTATGCATTATGAATGCTTTATAAATGCACTATAAATAACTTCATAATGCATTATCATGGCTTATACTGACCATTATAATGCATTATGGATGAGAGCTTCATTGAGCATTCATGATGCATAATAAGGATGGCTATAATGTGTTACGCCCTATTATAAATAGTTATAGCCGTGTGTATAATAGTTTATAAATGCAATATAATGCATTATGAAGGTATCTATAATGCAGTATGGTGACTGCTTTAAGTAAAGTGTTTCCAAACTCTTCATGTTAAAAAATTCATGATAGTTAAGTGTAGTTAAATAAAAATACATCATACTTTGAAATGTTTTTGCATAAATTCCACAGACTGCAATCTCTCCAAAGGTTAATCGGGAAGCACTGTTATACGTGTTATATGCATGTGTATATCCACATGTCCATTGGGGGGCGATGGAGAGGGGCAGGGTGCTTAATACTGGCAGTGCTCCAGGACCCTGGCTGATTTGCCCAGCAGGGCTTTATCTCTAATTCCAAGCACTTCATCATGAGCCTTCAGCAGCGCAGGATGAAGGTCGCGTCTGGCAGGCAAATGTTTTCACACGTTGTCTCTTCTGTCTTAATCTTCCAGACGGTTGCAATAAAACTGGCGCTGCATTTTGTCCCCCTCGAGTGATGGCTGCCCTGTCTGAATGTCAGTCCTCCCACTGCCCTATAACCATAGGACTTTTTGCCAGTGGTCAGGCATTAACAGCTTTTTAGGAATTTGTTTAGCCACCACTATATGTGCCAAAAGGCCAAGTGTGTCTCACCCTTTCATTGTATTTTTTAGACTGTATGCCGGTATTTATATTATTGCTGCACATCTGTGACTGATCACAGAAGCACAGTTCACTCTATTTAGGGTCAAACTATCAACAATCATATAGTAGATGCCTTCTGTCCTGCTTGTATAAAATCTTTATTTTCCATATGAGAGAAAGATGATGAATTTGTATCAATGTGGCACGGAAAGGTATGAATTACCAGCCTTAAAAAACTCACTTGCTTCACCTTCTACATATTCCAGCCTTACCCCAAATTCAGTTTCTCTCTTTCCATTGCCAAACCAGACTCGTTAGTCATACTAATTAGTATGCATATTTGCAGGGTACAGTATTGCTTGTGTATTACTCATATTAGATTATCATTTGGTTTAGCCAAATACTTATTCTGCATTTCCTGCTATTTTTTAATTGTTCCTCATCCCCCCCGCCTATCACAAACTAATGTTGATGACATCATTTCCTATGTGGTCACCTTCCCTTACATGCAAAAACACCACTCAAACACCAAAGGGGGGGTGAAGTCTCATGCCATTTTACCAAAGAGGAGAGATGGACAGACACAGACAGAGAGAGAGGCGGCCCAGAGAAATGCAGGGGATAGAAGTTTGCTGGTTTGGACTCTGATGAATATATCTGTATGTGATTATTTTGACAGCACTTATAAACCCATAAGGCCTGGCCCCAGTTCCTGCTCTTGTTGATTTAAACCACTGAGAGCCATAAATAATGGCTGATTAAGTGGCTGCGCCGGGTCTCTCAGCCCAATTAACTGCTGCCTGGCCTGGGAGCTGCCTTCAATATGTTCTGCATTAGGGGGGATGTGGGGAATAGCAACGACTGCAGGGGAAGTAGGAACGAACCCACAAACCTCTGAGAGCTGCCCCCCCCAACACCCCACCCAAAGTGGAGATGCAGCAGATTGCAACTCATTTAGCATCTAATGTAGATCTGGGACAGTGGATTCGTTACCCACATTCTAATGTAGGTCTGGGATACTGGATTCGTTACCCACATTCTAATGTAGGTCTGGGACACTGGATTCGTTACACATTCTAATGTAGGTCTGGGACACTGGATTCGTTACCCACATTCTAATGTAGATCTGGGACACTGGATTCGTTACCCACATTCTAATGTGGAATCTCACTAGCATTTTATTCTTTTATATGCTGTGCCCATTTACATACAATATAAAGTATGCTAGGTGGCCTGGTGGCTCATCACCTTCTGGGTGTCCCAAAATTGCCCATAGTGTGTGTGCACTGTCATGGGCTGGCAGCCTATCCAGGGTGTCCTGCCTTTTGCCCTCTGCTGCCTGGGACAGACTCCCAGGCTTATGCTGGATAAGTGGGTGGAGGGATGAATGGATGGATGGATGGATGGATGGATATAAAGTATGTGCTGTTTCTGTCATTGAAAAGACTTTCTACAGGTGTTTACTTCTTACCAAGAATAATTAATGGACTTAGATTAAAATGAGAAGTGAAACTACTTTTTTCATAAATCTTTTGGAATCGCAAGTTTCCCTTTCTTTTTCCACTCCTGTGATTTTCTCTATTATTATGAATTATAATATTATAATATAATAGTATTATATATGATATATTATTGATAATATATGTAAAGAACATTTCAGAAATTCAAAATGACAATTACAAAACGATTACAAATCACACAAATTCTTCATGCATTTTCAGTCATTTTTATTTGATAATGATTATCAGCCCCGCTTTATCTATCCTATATCAAAGCATTGGGAAAATAACAAATGATGGAAGAGAAAATGATCAGTCTGCACTCTGATAGATCAACATTTGTTGTCATTTGTGTTAAATAAGTAAGAAATTACTCTTTCATCAGGATTTTTTCACTAATTATTTTACTAATTATTTCACTAATTAAGTAGATAGCTATTATTATTGTAAAATACATGGTCACAACAGCTGCGAGGCCCTGCAAGGGACCGTACTGGCCCTCTTCCCCTTCGCCATCTACACCACACACTTCAGTTACAGCACTGATTCATGCCACTTGCGGAAACTCTCTGACGACACAGCAGTAGTGCGTCAGTGGCTGGGAGAAGGATTAAGGCAGGAACCTGAAGAGGGATTTCGTGGAGGGGTGCAACCTGAACTATTTGCAGCATAACATTGGTAAGATGAAGGAGATGGTGGTGCACCAAACCCACACTGTCCCCTGTTGCTATTGATGGCAAATACTCTAAAATACCATGGGGTGCACTCAGACAGACCTGTGTGGATGATCAACACAGAGGCTGAGTATAAGAACAGTCAAAGTCACCTTTACTTCCTGAGGAGACTGAGGTCCTTTGGCTTGCACAGGGCTCCCCCACCTGCCTTCTACCAAGTGCAGTCTTTTATGCAGTTGGTGTGCTGGGGCAATGGCATCAGTGTATCAGAACCGGTGATGCCAAAAAACTCAACAAAGTGATCAAGAAAGCTGGCTCGGTTCCAGGAGTCATTCTGGACCCACTGGAGATTGTAGTGGAACAGAAGGTGCTCAGAATACTGCTGTCTATACTGCCTGCTCAATGAGTGCCGCCCTCTGCAGGTCATCTGCAGAGGAGCACCTTCAGCAGCAGAGTGGTACAGGTGCACTGCTTCACGGAGCCCTATGCAACATCTCTCCTACCTTCAGCCATTACACTCTACAGCAGGGGTCACCAGCATGGTGCCTGCGGGCACCAGGAGGCCCCCAAGGACCACATGAGTCGCCCACGGACCAGTTCTAAGCATAGCACAACTCACCAGTGAGCAGCGTCTAAAATGTAATTTTATCCTGTTGCTATTCTTCTTTAATCACATTTGAAAATGACAATATCTAAAAAAAAAACATGTTTATTATACAAGAAGTTTAGATAAGTTTAGAAGGGCGTTTCAAACTGGCAGCCCTTCGTATGGCTCAGTACCCGTGAAGTAGCTCTCAGTTTCAAAAAGGTTGGTGACCCCTGCTCTACAGCAAGTCACCCTCTGGTAGGGGGGACCACCAGTTGTCTGAATGGACCAGAACCGCTGAGGTACATTCACAGAACATTCATTTGTTCACTGCTACTATACAATACTCTTTACTTCTGAGCCATTACTACAGAACTCCATGCAATACTTGCCTTGACATCCCTTGTATTGTTACTGTTTATTGTTGTCTATCATTTATTTGTAGTCTATTAATGTTGAAATGTCTTTTTACTTTACTATTCAGCTACTGTAAACTTGCCATTTCCTTTGGGACTAATAAATTATCTATCTATCTATCTATCTATCTATCTATCTATCTAATCTGCATAGATTTATTTACCTGTATAGATTTATTATTTATTTAACAGTGCATGCTCCTATATACTTCAACACACTATGAAAGCTATGCTGCTAAAATGATTTTTTATGCCGTTACTCCCTCCAAATGCGCCATGGATCGCCATGGATACAGGTTGTATGTATACTGTTTATGTTCTTTTTTAATTGATCTATTTACGCTGTTGGTATAGGAGGAACGGCATTTCATTCTTGATTGTAAGAAGTGCATGCTAAAATGAGAATAAAAGAAAATCTAATCTAATCTAATCTAATGTATCGTTCACTTTTTGGAAATTGCATCACTGTTCTGATCAGCACTCCAGCAGACGCTATAATGGCCTGTTAACGTGTCCAAGGTCGGCAGGGCAATAACAAACACAGGATCAGAGTCATGGTGTGACCTCTGAACTTTGCTTTTTCACCGCAGAATAGATCAATATCACACTCCCTGGACATGAGTCAGTTTCAACATTGAACTGTGTGGAGACAATAAGCTACTCAGGCAATTGCTCTGTACGCTTAAGGATTAAACCTTTTTTAACATGCAGGAAAACCCTCCCAGCAGAAGTAAGGCAAACATTTGTGCAACTTTGATCAAATGCTCTGGTACCTTTGGTGCAACATTTTGTAAATATTGAGAAAGCATACATATTGGGCTGATTTTCACATCAGACAGCTTAGCTTAAGAAGCACATTTTTACCTGGATTTTCACTCCATCTAACTTCATAAAAACCTGTTAACAATTTAACAGTGAAGATGCTCTGTAGGGTACCAAATGGCGCTAAGAAGATTTTATAGTCTAGTAGCAGATCTTATCAAGTTAACTATGAACCACTGTTATATTCTCAAAACCCATGTTTTCTGTCCCTTAATCTTGCAAATACTTTTCTTGGCAGTTTATCACTTATTTTTTTTCATCTTAAGGCTGTTTTTTTCACACAGATTATCATAAGAAGGAAAGGTTTTCTCCCCTAAAATGAGTAATAAGGATTGCTCACCAGAGGAAAAGTAAAATCAGCAAAGTCTGGAAATAGGATGTTATTAGGATGCTAATGCTGAAACCCACATTAAATAATTAAGTCTAGTCTAAAGGTCCTAATGGAAAAGCACAAAGGAAGATGCTGAGCACAATGGATAATGATGACACAGAAGGACAATAAAAGATCAAAGTAGAATGTTAAACAAATGCTTGCGATAAGGGAGCCCATTAAGAGAAAATCTGGCAGTTTGTTCAAGAAAAACAATGAATATAATAAATAGCAATTAAAGTGCATCATGGTTGATACTTTGTGGTTTATGTATGTCAGGGTGTGTGTTTTCTGCATTGTCTCAAAAGCTGACTCTGATGCTGTGCCTCTCACAGCGAGACATTCAGAGTTATGTTTCCCTGACATCCAGACTTTTTCCTATGTGAAGGTCTTTTTAAGCGGTGCTTTAAGTCAAGGGCATATAGGATTGGCTTCAGCATTGGCAGGAGCCAAATCAGCCCCCCTAAACACACTTCATCAGCAGGGGCACATCCCTACCCCCCATACCCAAATCTACACCCTTGTTTTAAGTGCTCACTCTTGCACAAACATGATATGCAGATAGCAGATACACAACTCAGTATAAATCCTGGTAAGATGTTTCCCTGGCTCTTCAGGTACTGTTGCCTGAAACGACAAAAACGACTACACTTGTTCAAGTTATTAATTAGGCACATTTTACCTTCCAGGTATCAATTTCGTTCAATTATGTGATATACAAAGAAGAAGAAATTGATTACAGTACCTGTTAAATGAATAAGCATGCATTTCCGATTGTTGAGATACTGTAATGCTAACTTATGAAGTTGATTTAGTGTAAAAGCCTTCCAGAATTAACGTGGGAAGCTGTACCACTGACCTGGAAGAACTTCTTTCCATGAAAATGGAAAGAACCGCTAGGCGGAGATTCTTCATGTTACTGAAAACCAAAAATGACCTACTGTAAAATTTCCGCATATGTACAAAATTTTCAAACACCTGATTAAATGTGTTTGATGAACTGCCTAATTGGTTTAATTCAGGCTTCTCAAGTCATATCCTGCGGAATGTGTACGCTTCATTATGCTTGATAGCCTAATAGGTCTGCTGCGAAATGCTTGTATTATAGCACGAAGGCTGAAATACACTTCGCGGGGGGTTCAAAACCGTAATTTTACTACGGTTTTTACCACGTGCCTCCTTGTATTACAGTAATGGAAATAGTCGGAAGCATTTCTTAAAAAAGCGTTTTACTACCAGCAAGAACTGCGATTTTGTTTTCTATGTACGCTTAATTTAACTGAGTAAAAACAGATCATTTGTTTGCTTATTTCTTAAGGAGTCGTTAAGTATAAATAACCTGATTAATTAACTAGCAAATTAAGTGAGTCAGATTAAATGTATCAGGATAAAAACAAATTTGTTATCAAAGCGAGTTTACCTAACAAAGAATTCAGAAATATTTATACGCATGCACTAAAATAAACTGGCCAGTAAGAACATTTGCAATAAATAAATAAATTCTCCTTTATGTCAGATAAAAATGCATTGTTGTGGAACACTGTGTGGGAAACGAAATCTGAAATTTGGGGGCTCCCTTTTTGCTCAGTGGAGTCTACGTTAAGTGGATGAATTGAGTCGATTAAGGTGAACATCTCGAAGCTTTTTGCTGCATGAAATTAAACAAAATATTTATTTAAACTATCGAGAGATGAACAGCAGTATCACATGACCTCTCCGATTTAGTTTCGTAACCAAAGAGATTTCATTTGTGTATTAATTTCTAAGAATGTGTATGAGCACTGAAAATGTTTTAGGGTTCGGCGCTAGTTTTAATAAACACGCGCATACCATAGAATGATGCCCTGGTCCTCCTTACACGGTCTTTTTGTTTTGTTACTAAATGGGCAGATCAAATTCCTAAGCAGTTCTCCTCTCCTTTCAAACACGACAGAAGTTCCTCTTTATGCTGTTTATGTTATCATTTGTAAATCTTACCAGAAGTGGACGTTAAAACACAAGAGGTAAGGCATACACAGACTAATGATGTATTTACAGATAATTCCAACTGTCAAATACTTCAACCTTATGACATAGCGCAGGGTACTGGCGCTAACTACTCTCTTTTTCAATTCCTGTCCCCCCATAGCGCAGGTCAGGCGGATTTGATTTCAGGTGAAGCTCATTGAGAAGCAAGACGACAGAGCTGCCAGACACACAAAACAAAAAACTCAGAATGAATGACTGGATTGAAATAATAACCACAAAATGACTATCATTTCTAATAACCACATATTCGATATAAAATATGTCATGTATGAAAATCTGTTCATTAGAATGGGCAGTAGTGAAATCAAATCGGATTTCAAAGCTGACATACCATCTGAAAATAGACCGATAAACTTGAAACAAATGAGAAACAAACTCTCAGTTACTGTATTGTTTACTAAGTACCCACATTTGTTTGCTACAAACTGCATGCATCAAGTCAAACCTCTGCAAGAGTATCACAGACCTCGTGAGTTCATGACAAATACATGGTGTTCCTTTGTTACAACCTACCCCACTACCGGTGTAGGTGTTACACATGCTGGGGTAAGTTGTAACAGTTAGACAAAACAAGCAAAAACATTGGCCACACCGTGCTAAATGCTTCAAAAAGTTTATTGAAATAAGCGAACAATCCAGAACAATGTCTCTGTGACTGACCATAACTCAAATCCACTAGTCTGCTAGAACAAACTTCCTTAATGGTATGTATGCTTAATCAACACTCTACTGCAATGCATCTGTGCAAAATACATATAAGAGACCGTCAGTCCATAATACAGTCAAATATTCTGCCAGCGCTTTCTCCTGCACCTCAGAGAACACTTTGTTGCTGCTGTGTTAACCTACACTGGGAAGATCACTGGACCCCTGGCCTCTCAGCTTCTGCAGTGATTTGTAGTATCTGCTCAGTGTTGTATGGCAGATCCCATGTGCCTTCGACCTGACTGACTCGCCGTTCTTTGTGACCTCATCAGATGCTTTTATTTAAAACACTGGCAGGCACATCTCTTTCAGTCTTTCTTTTAAACACTGGCAGGCACACGTCTTTCAGTCTTTCTTTTAAAAACTGGCAGGCACACCTCTTTCAGTCTTTCTTTTCCTCTGTCTATGCATTCTGTAAAATTATTAAAATCAAGAAAGTGTCCTTAGTTTTATGCAAGGTTGTAACACTTACTGAAGATGTGTTACAACCCACCCCACCCCTCTTAGCTGGATAGTGCTTTGAAATTAGCAGGGGAAAAATACATCAGAGTTTACCTGAGAGACTACAATTAAATCTTATTTAAGTCATATGATTTTATCTGCAATAGTATAAATACTAAACAAAATATAGTCTTGGTCCAAAAAATGACTTTCTTACCTCAGAATCTGTTTTTTTATGAATAGAATCTCCATGTACCTGTTTCCAGCCTTGATATCCATCATATGGGTTTAGGGAGGAAGTGGGTAAACACTGAAATGATTACATAACTCTCATCTAATCCCTTATTGGTGAAATTGGTGGTGTTACAACTCTCCCCATGTTACAACCATACCTGGTCTCCCTTAGGTGTGAATTGTACTCATTAACTTCAGGTTTGACAAATACCTGTTACTTGATTAAAAAATAAGTTTATCATATATTTCTTCAGTCTATTGCAATGCATATTGCACAGTCTAGTAGAAAACAGGCCAATATATTTAATTATAAAAAACAAAACAGTCCTGTAGTTATTGACGCTTTCCCCTTGAATACTATGAAATGCACATCTTTGGCGTAAATTTAAGAAGTTTCCCAAAAGCTACATGCTGTCGGTTATTCGTATGTTAATGTTTACCACTTTTTTGATAGTTTACTATTACCCTGGTGACAATATAAAACGAAAAACATCTAAATATTAAACGGCTCTGAACTTTATTACACTCTATCGGGCCATCCGAAGAAAGTCCTCTAGGGGCTAAAACGTTTCCTTTAGTAACTGGGCTGCATCTTCTGCTCTAGTGGAACACCATGAAAATACAAACCAGCCTAATTTCAAAACCAGACCCCAGTACACGGCATTAATTAATTCGGGCAATGATACATAATATGACAATCATATAGCCTTTGTAACAGAATCTATACTATATATTTAGTACTATACCAAAATTCATGTGTTGTTTTTAATTTATTGATTTTAAATATGTCTTATTTATGTTAGTATATTAATTTATTTAGCGGACACTTTTAGACATTTTAATCATTCACATACCCACCCATAGTTGCGATGAGGGGGCCCATGTAGATTATATCGTAACATCACAATAGTCACACATACAACACATCGTGAAATGGTGCGATTCAAGAAAGATTTTAGTATAATTTTAAAATAACGAAGAAGAGATTTAATCGTTTAAAATAAGACTAACATTGTTAAGGGTGCAGTTTCACAAGTTCACAACTAAATTTAACTTAACTAAAAAAACTAATAAAATGATTTTGTCTGATACATGACTACAATCTTCGTGAGGTATATGTTTCGTCCTCGCGCTCTGCATGCGCAACGAATTGACATCAGTAACGCGCGAATTCATAATAAAAAATCAGGAAGGCATTGTTGATAACGTATTTATTTAGTTATTGCGAAGTGGGGGTCTTACAGTATTGGGGGGCACGTGTCCCCCCTATTTCCCACACTCCGGGAATACACACACCTCTCTAATGTGTCAGAGACACAGTATATCAAAACTTTGGTTCATGAGGTTGATAAGAGTCGACACTGCAGGTTTACACATAAGTACTTTTCCCCCAAAAGTATCCTGGAATAGTCCTTAGTAGTCAAAGTAGCAAAGAGATGTTCTCTTATATTAAGACAGTAATGCAACTTTTCTTTTGGCTATTGTGCCATTGCTCGTCCCAATATACTGTAAATAACTGACATACACACATATTGGTGCATGCAGGTGTTTTATAGAACAAATAAAAATAAAATAGTGTGATACCACAATCTGGGGAGGCAGTTTCATGCATCCAGTTGACAAAAATCATATTTATGGTTAGATGATTCAATTAGTTAATTTTGTATTATATCTTTTGTTTCTCTCCACTTCTGATTAATGCAATACTTTGAAGGATTCCTGCAGTGTTATATTCACCTATAAAGAACAACGTTTTCTCTCATGCCACAGTCAAGCAGTCACTGTGTGGAGGGAATAATTGATTCTCGAACCATCGATGTCAACCAATCCCCATGGACGGCGCCTAGTTATGTCGCGCTAAAGAAGCCTTCTTTTAAGCACCCACTTAAGGGACTGTTCGGAGCACAGACGTAGAACAATTTAAGTAAGGTATGCCTTTCAAGTCTTCCTAACATGCTAGACACCATTATTGGAGAACTCACCCCTGATCAATCAAGCTTACTATGTATTCAGTCACATCCTTTAAAGTGGGAAGGCGAATCACCCTTTACTATAGCACCAATGACAATGGGAGCTATCCAGAGAATTGTGCAACTCAAGCAGAGATGCTATTTCAGACCACACCATCCAAATAGCCAAGTCAGCCAATGTTGTTTTGCAGGTGGACATGTACCCTTGGACCATCTCAGTAATACACAATAAACAGACAGATATATGCTGCTCTGCGGTAAAACAATGAGCCTCCTTGGTGTGGTGCAGGGTGAAAAGGGGAATATGCCAACATTTTGCCCTCAGTCCCACTGCAGCGTCTGACAGCTGTCCGTTTCTGCACCACCAGTAGATTCCTACAGTTCGTAAGTGATGCACACAGCCTCGGCAAGGATGCTGTGTCCAAATCTGCATGTGCAGTGACCAGATTACTATGCACCATGTATGCAACTACATACAATTTCCAGCAGGAGCAAATTCCTTGCATGACATTAAAATTGTTTTTTATGAATACCTGGTATGGTAGGTGGTGGATGGAACACTCATCCCTATTCATACTCCCAGCTTCTTGAATCCCATCTGCACCTATCAGAAAGGGTTCTTGGCAGTAGACCTAAAAGTCCAGGTGATGTGTAACCAACAAGGACTTTTTACAGACATTGTTGCCAGTGGCCTGGGAGTTCACATGATGCTTATATGTGGTCCAAGTTTTGAGTGTGTCAGATGGCAAAGGATGGTGCATTTTCTGGTGGCTGGTTATTGGGAGATATCAGGCATCCACTTAACGAATACATACTGGCTCCAGTGTAGAATCCCCAAAGCATGAATGAGGAGAGATATAACACCACATACCAAAAAATGCACTGTCGTAGAGCACAATCTGGACATGTGGAAAATGCAATTCCAGTGCCTGCCCAAGTCCTCAGGGGTCTAAGATTATCTCCTGATTGCCACTGTGCTCTTATTGTTGTGTGCGCTATACTGCACAGCGTTGCAGTAACTATTTTTTATTATTTATTTTTGGCCACCTCCTAAACAAGTGTCGTTTCCTTTTCCTATTGCTGCTCACCAATTTTCAGTTTTCTTTTTTACAAAGGTAGCCATATTATATTTTGAGCCCAATTATATAATTTCAGCTAATAGGCCTGGGTTAATTTATTTTGGCCTTAATTTTGTGTGCTTTCCTCTGTTTGAATTATTTGAATAGGTTTTTTTACATTTGCATATGTCTTGTGTGACAATAATCTATATTTAGATATGTCACGATCACTCGAATAACTGGAGTACTGGATTTTTAAACAGCATCGATTAAAATGTGTCTTCTCGATTACTCGTCAATATGGCGGATGGAAGATGACGCATAGCGAATGAGGGTCCAAATAAAGATGGAAAACCTGACGTGTGGAAGCATATCACAGTAAAAGGTAATGAAAATACAGTCCTTTCAGTAATGTTAAGCATAACTTAAAAAGTACAACAGCACTACTGATGCAACTATATCTTAAAAGAATGCATTCAGCTCTGACGGACTCACCCAGTAATACGAGGTTAGCCAGAGATATGTTAATTATTTTGCCTAATTTACTTTCTACGATTAAAAATAATCGCTGATAAAACAAAGGTTAGCCCCGTGGCTTAGCTGCATCACCTTACACAACGGCCTACGTCAGGCCTGCATAATAACAGCATTAACAGCATAGTATGAACTATTTTTTGTTAAGGTATGATGTGTTTTGTTGGGGCCGAGCGATTTTGGAAAAATATCACATTGCAATATTTGCAAGTTTTTGCTATACTTGTAAGTTGAAAATTAGGCTAATTATAGCCAAACTGAACATCTATCAATACAGTCTGTCAAATCAGTTGGTGGTGTTACTACGAGATATGCCGATACAAAGGAGTGTCAACAAATCACTTGCTTTTAAAAGTTCTATATCGTCTCTGTGGAATCCAAAATATTTACATACAGTGGAAGACTGTCTTTTTCGTAACCAGTTCGCTTGCTTTTCTCCTTCTCGGGTCGCTTTTATTAAATTTCTTAGAAGCGTCCCACACTGTCTATGAGTGTGTCAAACAGCAAAGGATTATGACATTTACATGTACATATTTACCAGAGGCTTTTGTCCAAAGCCACGTACAAGCGAGGCAATTGTGACTGACTTTGAGGGCGCATGGAGTGCTCATGTAAAAGCAGCGGAGGTAAACTATAGCCAGGCACACTTCCTCCGTCAGTCCCAAAAAATGGAAATTTAAATCGTAAATTAACCGTACGTGTGAGTGAGTTTGTATACACCTTGTATTATAAACGTTTACTGGATTAATCGTCAAATTAATCGGGAACTTGCTTGATTATTAATATGATCGACAGTGACAGCTCATATATTTATCATTGTTATATTTATATATCATTTATATATACATACTCATTTCATTTAATCTTAATTATTTAGTTGCTTGAAAATTTCAAAAATGTGAATAACACACTGTGCATTCATTCTGTAAAACTGTAATATCAGTTTTATTGTACTTTACGTCACCATCCCATTAGAACTTACATATATCAGTCTTTTTTGCTTGTTGGTTTTCGCCTTTAGGTATTTTAGGTCCGAAATGGACCGATAAAATGGCAAAATCTGACACTGAATAAAATGACAGTGAGGTCCTACGTAGTCCTTTCAATAATTTGAGCTCAAGATTTTCAAGGCATTTTCGGGTCCCTGGTTTTTAATTGAGCTATTTCTTATATCCTTCTTAGCCAGTCAGTTTTACGCAAGCCAAAATGCTTGGCATAAGCAGATATTAAACGATATAACCCAACTGAGGGGGGGGGTTGTGCGGACAAACAAAGGTTAATAAAACAAAGGGAGTGAAAAATGTACCTACATGGAGTATATATAGTGAACGGTAAGTCACGGACTTGAAATTTTGAAGGAGCTAAATAGTCTGGTCAAATGACATAACCATTAATTTATGAATTTTACTAATCTTAACCTCTAGCTAAATACAGAGCGATCTAATAAACCAAATCTCTTACGTGTAGAAAAAGTTTTTGTAA
The DNA here is from genome assembly GCA_026777985.1 of Mormyrops attenuatus. NCBI lineage: Eukaryota > Metazoa > Chordata > Actinopteri > Osteoglossiformes > Mormyridae > Mormyrops > Mormyrops attenuatus. The sequence continues at coordinate 33,143,279 of JAODKC010000001.1, forward strand.
GAGAATTAGTAACAATTAGAAAGCCGCAATCCGAGGTAGAAATTGTTTGCCTGTATATAGTGCATGGAGCTGTTTAGGTGAGCGTGCACTATACCTCTGATGGCTGTCCTTGGGAGATACCATCAACCTAACAGCTTCCCATAGCAGTGCAATCAGGAGCGGGCAGTGTGACTTATGCCCTCAGAATAAGTAACTCAAGTGGTCTGTCGGTGACCAATAAAATGGTAATGACACTGTCCATAAAATCAGACGTCTTTAGTTAATAGCTACAATAATTTAAACTCAAGTAGCTCTCCAAATTAACAATCCTTTACATTTCTGTTTAAAGCAAAATATAAATGAATTATTGGCCTTCGGGAATCTAGAGACAATAAAAGAGTTCAGTTAATGTGTAATTGCACTTCAATGCCAGAATCTCTGTGATGGCACAGCGTGAAAGACAAATGCTGTTGGCCAAGGACCGAACACGGTCTGTTCACTACGCGTGCGCACCTTCTCTCCTCTTCAGGCTGCACATTGGGCAGCAGGGGGGAGGCATCAACTTATTACTACAACAGGCAATATTGCACTGTCTATTTTCTATAATATATATCTGTGAAATAGTCGGGAAAAATCGTGTATCGGCTATACTTTTCAAAATAAACGTTTGGATGACTTCAGAGGTAATAGCTTGTTTAGAATCTACTTCAAATCAATAGGGTAATGAGGTGTAATGTACAGTTATTCAGTCTTGGGTTTTAATGGTGTGTTATAGAATTGAGTGCGTAGTATACATATATTGATAAAATCCTCTTATATAGATAACTTGACGATTACGTAAGTGCTCAATGAAACGAAACACGAATTTAAGAAATGTTATAGATCATCGTCACACACCAGGATAAATAGTAATACCAAGATAAAATATAATGGTTAATACTTGTCCACCCTGAATCAATCGCATGAGCGGGATTTATCGCTAAGACGGAAACTGTTTTCAGTATTTCAAAACATTAATGTGAATTTAACAGTAAAATACATTACTGTAATACAAATATCACCGGTAGCGAGGTATTGCAATTCCTGATTTACATAATGCTGAGAATATTCGGCTAAAAAAAGATTTCGCTTAAGTACATTAACCTGGAAGCGATCCAGCAGCGGCCTTCCTCACTACGTCGAACCCGGCAGTGTAAAGTAAACAGCTGGCAGCTGAATATAATATCGGATTAAGATTTTAGGTAAGTTATTAAGCGCACATTGTTAAAGTAGTAATAGCAAGCCATAAATTCAAAAGTTTCAATCTGAATGGAAATATTGTAAATCACTTGACAAATAGCTTATATTGCGGTGAAATTATTGTAAATTATACAGATCGATGGACATGCTCTTTCGCAATAATAATAATAATAATAATAATAATAATTAATTGCATGGCTTATAAAAGTGCATGTCTAAGCGGGTTTATCTTGTAGAAGAAGAAAGAAGAAAATTACAATCTTGCAATAAATCTAGAGTTTAGTGACATGAACTTGAACTTTGAAGAATCAGAAGACTTAAACTATACCTCAGAATTTTTCGTATTTCGTGTCTATGCGCATTAACATGCTCATTATCTGCGGCATCATTAAATACAAACCCGGAGTCAGAGCCAGTGTCTGCTGGCTAGCTTCTCTTTACCTGTCCTTTCTTATTTCTTCAAACATTTTCACCTGTGAAAATGCGCACGATTAGAACAACAGTTGAAAGGTCAGAAAGAAATAAAAGTTTAAAATCTGTACGTTTATACTTTTACTGTTTAACAATTTAATCCATAATAAATTATAAATAAACTGAACAGTATTCTGGATGGTGATCCATGAAACCCAGCAGGTTATGACGGGGGTGTTTCTAGCTATTGAGAAAAATCATGGGCTCACGTCAAGTTTACGCGGGGCTCGATTTTTTATTTTTTTTTAAGAAAGACTGGCATCGGAGGTAAAATACCCGGGGTAAGGCTTAAAATACCCGGGGTAAGGCTTAAAATACTCGGTGTAAGGCTTAACATACTCGGGGCAAGGCTTAAAATACTCGGAGCTATAGCCGCAAGTAATCGGACCTAACGACGCCCATGGATTATGTCTAATTAAATCGATTACTAAGACAAAAAGTTAATTATGACAGCTTATTAATTGTATATGCGAAATGATACGTTGGGATCACGTCTTTATTTATGACCTGAATATATATGTTACATAAAATTGTAAGATTTTGATAGGTTCGTTTTTTAAAATTAAATTGATAGTATCAGCCTATTAACTAACAGACATTGTCAATTAACAGTCCACGTGAAAATACATTTATGTATTCTGTACTGAAATTTGTAATTCTTAATACCGGGATCATATTTAGTTAAATTGCTTCTTACATTTTGACTTAAATTTAAACAGTTATGTAATTTAAAATATCATTGAGGATACATATATTCTTAATGTCTTGAGAAGTGCGTTTTCTAAATACAACGAAAACGCTAAAATGATAAGAAAGAGTACTCAGAATTTTAAATAAGACCCCAGGCCATGCAGCATGGAGTTTATTTGATTTCAGAAAGTGCTGCTTTCTTGATAACTATTAAAGAAACCTAATTGTTTAATCCTCTGATTTTTTTTCCTTATTGAACTCTACGAATGCCCTTTACGAATGAATTCAGAATTTGTTCCGTTGTTGAAAATATTGCTAGCATAAATATGTGTTTTTATGAAAGAATTTTGCATAGATTTCAGTTTTGGAAATCGGCAAGTAATCGATAATCGCGACTGTAACGCGCCTATAGGTGTTTAGTATAACTTACCTTATTTAATCAAAAATTCATATTTATATACCATTATCGTGAAACACAACATGATAAATTAAAAGAATCCCACTACTTTCAAATGATTATACATTCATGTAAGGTGGTAACATTCGGACTTAAGATTTATGTCACTTTCTTTTATGATCATTTCTACAAAACGACATATGACATATAATTACATGTAATAGGGATTATATCATTCAACCATCCGTGCATCTTCTATCATCTTATAATGGTGAGATGGCCGGAGAAGCATGACACCCATTCCAGGAAGAATAAGGCACAAGGCGGGGGTACACCCAGGAGGGAATACGCGCATTAATATTAAATATGTAAATGCTGTATATTTGCATTAATATACTGTATATTTATATGATTCCATTTCAAAAATAACTTAAAATGCTTCTTTACGGACTGTTTCATGTAGATGTTTATCATGTTGTGTGGATCAAGGCAAAAACGTGACCAAGGGAGTTTCTAGCTATCGGAAAGATCGGGGGCTAAGTGAAGTTTACCTGCGGATTGACTTTTTTTTCCTTGAAGGAAGATTAGCATCGGGGCTAAAATACTCGGTTCTAGGCTTAAAATAATCCGGGCTATAGCCCAGAATGATCGGACCTAACGACGCCCATGAACGTCACGTTTGTTTAAGACAGATACTAAACGCGGCTGAGCCTTTGTGGACTGCGATTAAGAGAGCGATCACTACGTCTGCTCAGCTAAATCCTCGTTTCTGTTGATTTTATGACTGAGCTGTTAGCTGGGGAAAAAAAAAGTTTGAGGCTCTTTTGTTAAGAATGACATTGACTTGCTTCTGTCTCCAGCAAAAAAAGGTATTTCCATATATGAGCTTACTGGACAGCCAGCATTACGGGCGTTTCGAATATGTGTGATCACCACTGGAGTGTGCTGTTTCTACGTGAAGTGATAGATTTCTGTAAAGCAAAAACGTTTAGTGCGTACGACGCTTGGTTTTGAAGTCATGGATATACACATTTAACTGGACCAATAGTTTTACATTGTCCTGTGTAACTGGAGTGTTTCAGGGTGGTGTCCTTCGCTCATCGAATATAGCAGAGTTGGATGAAAAACAATAAATTTGTGGTTGATATGTTCCAGATGCATTCTTCTCAAATTATTTCATTGACATTTTACAGTTAAATGAGCTCTACAATTTTTGTCTGCGTAAGATCACCAGATCATTTCCAGTGCAATCCAGTAAGTTAGGATGCCAGAAGAAAGTTAGATTCAGAGACGTTAGTGATGCAGCAAGTACTGCAAGGTGACATAGAATACGTGGTAAGTTTTAAATATGGAGCTCCGCAGTGATTCCTGGTCTTTTACTGGTCTAACAACCTGGGAATGCTTGCGCAGGGCGTTCCATGAAACGTAAAGGTGCAGAATCACTGTTTTAACTGTAAGATGCTAAACTTTGCATGTATTATGCTGCAGCATATTTTATTTTTTAAATCTATATATTAACAAGACCAAAAATATTTCATACGCGGTCATCTGACATGTCCTTTTACCGATTTACTGCGCTTAATAAATAGATCTTTTGCTAAATGACGTCGAGCTTTCTGTAGACGTTTCGCATCTGAGGATCTAGATTTTCATTCTCAAATAATCTTAAAAATAATGACACAACAGGGATGTTCTGTAATTAAACAGAAAAATTAGTAAATATATTAATTGAAATGCCGCTACTAAACGGTAGGGTTCAGTCCCTTGATCTCTCTCTCACACACACCTAGGTTGAAATAGATTTTACTTTGTTATTGAAAAATAAAAATATATAGATTAGTTTGAGACTTTGCAAAATAAGCGAATGAAGCATTTGGTCGTTCGAGTATATTGGGTCGTAAGTATACTGTTAAAAATATATATACGTCTCTAGCACCTTTTTGCATTTAAATGTGGGCCTTTCTCCATCGGCCATGGAACATGCATTTCTTCAGAGTTTATTTCCGTGGATTGACAGTTGCCTCCGCAAAGCTTACCTGCACAGCGCTGCGCGTCGCTGACTTCGCCGAGATGCGTGTCTTCCTAAAACAGTCGACTAAAATGATCGCGCTTCTTTGAAACCACACGCCAGAAAATAACTATTGTATAACTTGTATTTATTTATTAAAGTTGATATATGTATATTTAACGTACAGAGTAAAATAAGTTTTGCCTGCGTGTTAGAATGTTATTAACAAGAGATCATTAATTTCATGTTGATATAATCGAGTGTTTTGGAAACGGTCTGAAAAATTCTTTAGAAAATGTACATTCTTATCTCGTTTTTACATGCCATTTCATTAAGTGTATAGCTATATGATATTCATGGCTGCAGACCTATTAGGTTAACTTTACACTTAGCAAAGCTTAATGAATACAGAACCGGAAGGGAACTGTTGCATTTTCACCAGGAACCACAACTACATGAAGTTTCGAACGATTTGATTTTTTTTCTTAAATAAGGCATGAATGCGGTGCTGAAAACTAGGACATCCTGATGAAGTATTAATGCTTTAATTTATACAATATATGCACTTGTATTTTAGGCTTTACATTGTACATTGAATTTCGAAGCTATGGGAATATGTTCAACGACTATATCCCTACTTGTCTCTGTTATAGCCACCCCAAGCCTATGCATCGCAATTGTAAATATACAGGCAAAACCAACTTCGATGTTATGTACAACTGTTTACTTTCTGTACCATAGAAAAGTACTTTTCTAACTTCCCCATACATAAGTACTCATATTTAGCTGGAATGGCATTTGTACTTTTTCAGCTATTTCCATCAGCTCATAAGTAACGGCAAAACTATACTAAATCTAAACTATATAAACCCAAAAATGTACGTGGATGAATGTTTTACCGTGTACTGCATGTTATTTCAAAGTCGCATCATAAACACCACTTAACATTGTGCTTGTAACGGCTAAAAACTTACTTCTTTGCGTTTGAGGTACTGACACCATCGCATGCACCTCCCTTCTCAGGTAATAAAGTTTTATTTATTTCAGAATTTCAATTAGGCCTGAATCTTAAAATGATACGTTAACGTCACTTAAACAACACTCCCAGTAAAACCAGTGTGCATAGGTTACGTGAACCTACAGAATGCTATATCATCATTATTATATGTGGGAACTGAAGACTAAGTTGCATAGACCGCTTGCCCTTACCCAGCAAAACAAAGCATTCTCGTCTTAAGTTTGCCTGCGGTCAACGCTTACTTTTGTCACGTTTGCGTTAAAATTAATATTTTAAAATATTCTTCCGAGCGAAGGTAAGGTTAATTGAACGTAAGTACCCATTCTGCGTGTGATCCGAAGCGTAATTTTACTTATTTAAATATGTCATTATATAGTATAGTTCAGAATCCACACTTGCCTCTCTGATCCTGTCGCGTGTATATCGAACCTTTCTTCAAATATTAAAAGTCCAGATACAAAAGAAAGCAAAATATAATTTTTAAATCTCATTTCAATTTAAAAAAAAAAAGATATATTGATAGTGTCACCCTCTCAACCTTCCGCCAATTTATCCCATGAGGGTAGTCAACAGTTGATTTCTTTGGTTATGTATTTAACTAGTATTATTTCGGCATTATTGGTTAACTAGGGATGGCGCGAAGGTAAATTTGGCGATTTTATCGCCCTCCTTTTGAACTATTTCACCAGTTTCTATATGGACAAACTCTCTTTTAGCTGCCCTGTCAAAAGTGCATACTTATTCAATGCTTTTGTCCATTCAGTACTGCAGACCAATACTTGATTGCCGAATTCATCATTAGGCAATGAGATAGCTTTCTAATATATAATGGTTTGGTTATATATTTAAGGGTCTGGTTCTAAATACTATTGATTATTTAAATTTTGGACAATGTTGAAAGACAATTCTGCTGTGTCTTAATTTATTTAAAAAAGTATTTTCTACATATTTATTTACTTCCTCACATGAATACAAATACCGGTATTAGCCTAAACGAGGTTATTGGATTTTTTCTGGTGCTTAAATTTTTTTTCAGCTGGGTTTCTTGCATTTTACTCTTATTTATCGTAGTAGGCAAAATAATGTTTCCAATTAACTGAAAAAAAGCAAAATACATATATTTTGTCTGGCGACTCTCTAAACTAGCCTATATATCAAGGACGTGGTTAACAGCTTTTGGCTATTGTCAGTGTAAAGTAAAATTAGGGGAGTGCGGACAGTCAAATGCGTAAATGGTAGGTTTTCTGTAATACCAGTATTCATATTCCACCGCTGTTAGCCGAGTAGAACTTTTTTGCTTAAAGTTAGCCTCATAAATTATTAAAAGGCCCTGACATCTGTCTATCAAGAGTGTGGTTTATTATTAACTAATTTCACCTGACGGTGCACTAGGTTTATTTACATAAGTCATCTAATAAAACAGTCGGATGAGCAAGAGAGAACCACTGCATTTTTATTCCTCGCTTATTACTCATTAACGCAGACCTCGGATTTATTATAGATGTTTGTGAACTTAAATGTCAGCATATACAATAATCAGATCCAAAAACGTCATGCGGTTACAGAAGTTGGCAAGCTAACTGTAAGTATTTAAATTACTGATCAGTTTTTTGCTTTCCTGTTACTACAGCGTCGTTTTAACACTTGCGTACTTTCCGGGGTAACCGTATATAACAGAAGTTCTACGCAAATCGGAGCTTGCGGAAGTGCTTAGTCCGCTGAAAGTGCTTCGTTTTTATCGGAATGCCCGCACATTCAATGATTTTATGAAAATAAATGGACACCATTTGCTAATTGTAACGAATAATTTGCTTTGAGGCTTCTCACTCTCTCTCTCCTTCTCTTCTCGCGCAGTCCTTTCATCCCCTCCCCTTTGTCTCCTCCTCTGCTCCGTTTCTCATGATCTGGCTGTCAGTCAGCGCTCCCGTTGGCGGGGAAGAGGTTGAGAGTTAGATATTCATTCTCCTGTCCGAACATTAGAGCTGGATGAAGAATTTGAACCAGTTATTTGCTCTTCCGAAGAGTATTCGGTTAACAATTCGCCTTGTCTCTGAATTTGCACGCCTCCAGCAAATGTGATGTGTTCTCTCTTCACCGGCTTGTGAAGGTACAAGTCCACAAGTCCAGGAGGAGGACAGGAGAACTGGAGGACATATCGCTTCCCGGTCACTTTAAAGGAAACACAACAAGAAAGATGAGTGTGAAAAGAAGCGAGCTCTACCCTTGTTAAATTGTGGCCTGAGGTGCACCGGCGTGAATTCCTATAAAATCCAGACGCACTACAGCCAGCGAATCCCGGAATACTGGCCGGCTCCTCTCTCTCTCTCTCTCTCTCTCTCTCTCCCCCCCTCCCTCTCTCTCTCCACCTCTCTTTCTCCCTCTCTCTTCATCTTTCCTATTCACTCTTGCTACATCTGTCTTATCTTTCCCTCCTCTCTCGCACTCAATCATACACCCTCACACCCACGTCAGGCGCGCAGAGAAGTAGCTTTCAGCTCCAAGTCGAGCAGATTTCAGCCCGCCTGAAGCAAACAGAACTTCAGCCCTGGATTCAATACTTTTAATCAATGGACAGAGCCTGCTTCCCAACCAGTCGAGGCACAGACATACCATAAGTAGTAAGTGCAACTTTAATCGTCATTTTTCTTTTAACTTTCCTCACATGTATTTTATTGACTTTATGCAATGTGAATGTCTTCTTTCTGGTTCTGAAGTAAATATTACCAATACTCTGTTCTTTGCTTTGTTACATTGTTTTTGTTATATCGCATGATAAGGAATCCAACTTTCAGATCATGCACCAGCTTCATCTATTAGTAAAAATCACATATCGCACTCCTTAGGGGGGCACCATGGACAGAACGAATGTTAGCAATGACAAACAAAATGCAACACCAACGACAACAATCATAATATTTATTGTCAATAAAAAACACTTAAATTTGAGTTATAAATACTAATGTTAATGCTGTTTCACTGTTGTCTTCACGGAATACATGCGTTTGCTCACTTCCTATAGCTAGAGATGAGTTGTGGTTTCACAGAAGAACGGACTGAACGTTATTACCAAGCAATATCTTAAACAGAAAACTGTGCTTATCTTGAAAAATAGTGGGTTTCATTTTTGATATTCATTTAAATTGTTGTCACACGATCCATGTTAACTTTATCGCTGACTTGCATCTATACTAAGAATACAATTATGGCTGCCTTATACAGTAAAGTTTCGGGCTTACCAGGCAGTTCTTGACAGATCGGAAGCATTCACTGAGATCTCAGATCTTCTGTGGTTAATTCCTGGGGACATGTGATGTTTCACAGAAATACTGGGTCTTCGTTTAACAGACAAAACCGTGCGAGTTCATGTGTATCTACACTTCGAACAAAAAGAGGTGAATTATATGTCTTTGGCACGTCTTTAGCTGTACGGCATTCTTGTTTCCTGTTTCCTTTGGGTATTAGCTGAGAAATTGAGTGAGTGTTTTGTGTTGTATACAGACTTTTTTTCCCCTGAAACCTCACCGGGCAACACGTGTGTACCATAATCACAATAAATATAAAAGCTCATCGAGTTTTGTCGCTAACCCGGATCGTTTGCACAATTGCTCTCGTACCTTCGTCTGTTAACAATAAATACGTCTTTACTTTTAAGGATAATTTTTGGTTAAATTGCTGTTGTTATACGGTTCATATAGTCTTCATTATTAATTACTAGTACCATTATTCTGTACAAGAAACTGTTATAATCGCTTTTAAAATAGAACTATTTGTAATGATTACCTTAGAAACAATTGTAGTTAATCAGCTGCATTTCATTGTATTTATTTACTATAAAATATTATATATTTATTAAGTTTTACCATTATTTTTAAACGAAACAGTCGAATTAGTTACACAATGTTCAGTTAGAACAAATAATGTTTCTCGATTTGCATGATCTTTTGTATTGGAGTTCAGTGTTTAAGATATAATTTTGTAAGTTTATGTTATGAAGTGTACCTATATTATTTTCAAAAAGGTGTTATCCGAGACGTTCTTGTGACCCGAGGCGTTTTCTGGGGAAGATTTCGAGTCCATTATTACAGACACCGTGTAGGGCCGCATGCTGGTTTCAACCAGTCCGAGATTGAGTGAAATTTTTATTTTGCGAGCTCTAAAAGTAGATGTATTTCAACTGTTTTTCAACGCACCATGGTTCGCTTTACTTATTGATGCTGTCATAAGTTCAACAAAACGGGAATTGTACTTCTAACACATTTTTCTAAGCATGTTTTTGTGGTAACATGTTTGTTACTCAACCGGCGTTTATATAAACAGTTTAAAATAGCTAGATATATTATTGGTATCGTTTTTTTCCTTTTTATACATTTATTGTATTTCTTAAGTTACGAATTTATTGTAAGCGAATTTTCCATTTTAACGCATCATACGTCGGCATTAAGTTAAGTTGCATCTTGCAAATTATCAGAATATTCGCGTTGGTGTTCTGCATCTCCGTTAAGAACAGACTACATAATCTTTCGGGCTTCTGGAGCTTGTAAGTATATAAAAGAGAAAGTGCAAAACAAAAAAAATGATGGTAACCTTTAAAACATGGGGTGATAAAAAATTTGTGCAATTTAAAAAATCAAAATTAAAATATATTCTTAACTGTTTAACTTCTTGTTAAGCATCTATAGTTTTTAAAATATATTAACCTTTTATAAAATATATTAACGTGTGCTTTATGTCTATTTTCCTGATGAAATGAGCTTTCTTCACGAGTGTATTGCTTACCGGATGCAAGACGAAACGGCTCATTGACAGATAGGTTAAGAACGTGCAGTCAAAATGCAGGGAAAACAGAAATATGTAGGCCTATTATGATCAAAACTAAGGAACGCATTTGATTAAAAAACAATACAAGTGTATTAATAACAAGTCTCGTAATTATTGTGTTTTTAACAAGTGAGTACACAGTTGTTTCCTTGTTCTTTGTCAGAATTATACAAGTTCTAAATATCATAACTGCATGAATACATATTGTACGTTTTCAAATTGTTTTACATTAATTTCCACACATTTTGTTCTGGCAGAAATGTGAAACATCTGTTGATATTAGTTAAAGTCCATATAAAAATGTAATTTATCAAGCAGAAACATGCTTTCCTGTATGATATTGTCTTAAATAACAGCTTAGAAGTAGAAATCAATTTTAGTTTCATACAGTGCAGTTAAATTTCAGGACTTATACTTTACTTGCAAGGCTGTAAATGTCATTTAAATGATTCTGCAGTCTTCTTGAGAACCTGTTGGTTGTTTGTTTCACAGAATGTCAACAGTATTCGTTTAATAATATGATCAAAGCGTACTTGATTTGAAACAAACATCACTCTGCCGCTGTCCGAGAACAAATGTAAAACAAATTTGTTTCAGCTTGAGAAGCAAAATTTTATATTTATGGCAGCTCTTTGCTGCTCTGCACTTTATTTCAGTGTTGGCCTTGGTTCCATATTCTTTTTTTTTACAGGATTTTTGCAGATTTAAGTTTTTAACTCGCAGGTGGTTAACAAGAAAGATTAAACTAGAATGAAGATATAAAAGATCACTTTCATTTTCCGGCGTCCAGCGTTTTGTACTGTATTCGAATTAAATCCCTGTGCATGCAGGGAAAGTTAAGAGCAATTGACCCAGGGTTAACCAGAAAGTTGCAAATGTTTCTACATCACTGTCTTCAATTATCTCAGAGCCAGATAATCTCTAGTAGTTAGACCAAGCTGTGGAAGGGGAAAATGCTGAGGAAATTCTCAAAGCCACTTACTGGGCTGTGTGGGTTGTGTACAGTCCGTTCTGTCCGCACGATTAAAAAGTCCCTCTAAAGTGTGCATAACACGCTGTCACAGAAAATGTCCAGAGAATGTCTTTTGGAAGATTTTAAGCAGAATTATTAGTAAAAAGATTTATGTATAATCCTCATAAATAAACCCTCTATTTTACACATACTTTTCCTTATTGCCTCCTTTAGATCTTATTGTAATATGCATTCTCTGTCGTTCCGCTACACTTTTCGAGAGGGATCAACAATCTGAGCCCCCCTCAACATCCCCCTCCCCACACACCCTCCTGCTTGCCGTATTTCCTCACACCCGCTGTATCCGTTTCCTCCCGGTCCCCTGTGTGATTTGACCTATCTCACCACAGATATCAGGGGTGTGCCAGGGCTATTAAACAGCAGATGAGATAGAACACACGACAGGGCACAGTGTAGAGCTCAGGGAAGCAGCGCCTCAGTATTTGGATCATTTCAGGAAATCTCATCTGTTCTATTTCAGGTGAATATTTCCCATTTAAGTTTCATTCTCTTTTCGGTGTGGCCAGTCTTCTACTTACTCAGTATTGCATTGGATCTGTGTATTACAGTCTTTTACAAATAATTTTGATTTAAAGGACCGCAGCACAGGAACTGAATCAGGGTCAATTAGTCTTCTCAGCATTGTGTTATCGCATATTAGAAAACTGCTTGGAGGGACTGTGCCGCAGTCTGTGTGACCAGCCCAGTAAATACAGTACTGTCTCGGTGCACTTGGGCTGCAGGGCCTTGTGTGTCTTGTGGTAGGTTATCTCTAAGCAGTTTGGATTCTCACCCTTGGATGATGTATCTGTCACCAGCCGCCACAGGGCGCCCGCTGCTTTCCCAGGGGCCCCTGAGCCGGGGCATCGCCCGCTATACGCCATTCATCATTCACACCATTGGGCAGGATAAGCAAAAAGAAACTAAAAAGGACATATATCACATGTTTTCTCTGTTATATTCATTATAAATTGACATATAATTGTTATGTGATTTTGAATGTGAATATAGTAAAGACTGTCAAAGATCAGTTCAAAATAAGTTGAATATTACTCATTAAAGGTCAAAATATGTAATATATACAAAATATATAAAATTTTTATGAAGCTATGTGAAATAGTATAATTTATTATGGTAGTGTTTAATTTGCTTGCCGGTAAATTCAACATTTATCTAAAGTAAAGGTTTTTGTAATAACAACATGAATCAGTTTTTTACATGCATTTTAATTCTGTGCTAAATCTGAGCTAATATTGTGCTAATTCGTAAATATGGTAAATATACCGTATATGTATGCTCATAACCTAAATCCATGAGTGAGATAAACAAGGAAGACCTGAATAAACATCATGTTAGAAAGAAGGAGTCTTACTGTGCAGTGTCTGTGTTCTGCTAAATGTGTATTTCAGGGGAACTTTCAAAGTTCATTCAGATCAACACTGTGGCTGTCAACAAATTCAGAGCTGTGTGAACAGCAAAACAGGTGAAAGTTTGCACCAAATATAATTTCAGAAAATTAAACACTAAACCTTGGAGCTGTTATAATAATCCCTCTTGAACTTTAAGGTTCTGTAACTAATTATGGGCTTGCCAACTGCGGCAACAGTAAAATGAACTGGAATCCCAAAGCCATGCTAATTGTTCTGTGTTCAAGTATCCACTCCACTGCACAGCCCTGGAAACCAAGGGTGACCTTGCGTTTAGGTGCGGCTTTGATGAGATACTGGCCCGTAAAAGTGAGGAACGGATTGCTAAGTTATTGAAAATGATAATAATTGGAGAGACAAGATAGGGGAAACAACAGCCTAGTATTTTGTTTGCTGTTGCTTTGGTTTCTAGGATGAAGTCACTTTGATCTAAAGTACTCAAGGCTAGACTATTGCTATTTGCAGTGTAAGTTTTTCAATCAGAAGGAGGTGTTTGGTTTGTGCTTGGAGGAGATCTCCTCATTTCCCCTGACTTGGGGTAGAGGCTGATCCTTTGTGAACTTGCAATATTGATACCTGCAACAGTGTCACTGTCAATAAGAATTAACAAATGCCAGTCTGACCTTGTACTTGTTTTAATTTGTGTTTTGTTGATCTTTATTTTTATATTTTAGTAAATATTTTTTTCTGTAGATGTAGCTGTAGGTGATAAATGGCAGCCTTAAATGAGGCCTTTACAGGCAGAAAATAAAATCTTTTTTGCATATGCAACATAAATGTATATTTATGCTTTAACAGCGAAGAATCACATCGAGAGCTGAGCTGCTTTCATCTTGAAGGCTTTAACTCAGCTGCCCCCAACACAGGGCACTGGTTTTTTTGTGCTCCTTGCTTTGCTGTGTTTAGACTGTGCCACACAGGATCTGGCCCTTGGTGTGTCGACGTCAAAGCCGCCATTGCCGCACCATGCATGGTGTCTCTCTGCAATTTGCTCGGGTTTTTGTGGTGCCCTTTGGAGTTTGGCTCCCTTGTGTGAGGCTTTGAGTTCACCCCGTCCTGTGAGTCAGTGTGTGGTCCCCGTGAGTGTCAGAGGGGTGAGCCTGTGTTTTTTGCCAGCAGTGGTTTCCGTGGTTGTGTGTGAACTCGTGCGTGTGACTGTGTGCGTGCATATGTGTGGAGAGTCACACCAAATGGACAGAACATAATAAAGAATAATAAAGACCCACTGCAAACTATTTATCTTTTATGATCAGATTTTAATGGTTACAAAAGAGCCGAACATTCTCAGCAGAACATCTGTTGCCGCATCTTCACACCACAAGTCACCCAATTATTGACACCCCCTAATAAGCCAATATCCATTTCTCACTTTTCTAAACTAAAATAAAAATTAATTTAGTTCCATGCACATGTACATATGTGCATATAAAGTTTCTTTCTTGCACAGATATGAAGGCACAGTAAAAGCGTGTGTGCAGACGAAGCTGAAGATCTTGTAAAAATGATGATAATTACCTATAATTGATTCCATTTGGTGGTATAGTTATGACGTATGATAGTGAGCATGGCTTTTGCCAAGGGTCATATTCATTAGTAGACATTAGCGTGAGTCTGTTGCATGTTTGCGATAACCTAATACGCCTTGATAAGAAACCACCAACATTACAGCTGTACTATTTAATGTCTCAAATTCTAACGAGGGTTAATTGCTTAATTAATGACTTAATTGCTTAAGTCAATTAAGCAACTGCGTAAAAATAGAAAAGCCATAGCTGACCTCTGCGAATCAGATCTTAGTGATCTGGCAACAGCGGTGCATTGCACCGTGACAGATCCGTGTCATCATAATGCCACATGTTTTTAATTTGCATTTGTTGCCGTGCTGAAATGGCCACACTTACCTGCATACAGGGTTCTTCATTCCCTCTTATGCTTTACATCATTTCTTTGTTAACCTTGATGCTCCTGTCCTCTATCGCATATCAGTCTTCTGTTTTTCACTCTCCACCTTTCTGTCTGCAGTCCCTCTCCCGTCTGCCTCTCTGCCTGTGCACGCCTGCAAGTGTGTTCTGATCAGTCATGCGTTGTCAGCAGCCCTCGGCGTCCTGTATGTAGCACAGTTGACTCAGACCAAGGCCTCGCTGCCAGTAACACAAAAAGCAGGCACAGTAAGTCACATCACAGCTCATCACCGCAGTGATTATGACCAAGACGTTTTTAGGTATCGTTCCTTTAAACAAATGATAAATAATTTGACTGCAATAGTTGTTGCACAATACTTGCAGTTGTGACCTTCATAGTGCTCACGTGCTTATCTGGTACTTAATAACAATACCAAGAAATGAATGGTACAATATAAGTGACAAGCAGTTTGAACCAATATTGCATCTTAAGGAATCCCACTGTAATTGTATTAATTTTATTAAAGAATGTATGTATTGTTATAGTTGCGGTGATGAATTTTGAGCTGATTTTCAAACAGGAGGCTATTTCAATATTTAGAAATAATTTAATGTCCAATATTAATATATATTACTTAAGTGAAAAAAAACAGATGGGTGCTGCAAGGTCTAGTGTGTTAATATTTAACCTCAGCTTCTCCCTTAAAATAGCTGGAGTATTATTCATGAAAATGAGGAGCATGTAGTGAAATGAATTTACATAAAGAAAGCGAGAGAAGAATGAACAGATTGTTGCCCCGTAACAAGATTCAGTTACTCTGCAGTCAGGAGTTATCACAGTCAACTCTTAAGTGATTCCATTGTGGTTGCACCTTCAGTTAAAGGTTTCAGTAATTATTATAATAACACCTGAGAGTGATGCTGTGAGCCGATGCCTCAGAATCCACGTTAGATTCATCATGAAGAATGTGATTCGGCAGCATCAGTCATGTAAACAAATGCAGTCTATAAAAATATATGGAAATCTTACAGCATAGGAAAGTTTGTCAACGTGTGTAAAAGCCCTAAAATATGCATTTAAACAATTGAAATGTGATCAAATTATCAGGAAAAGATTATATGCAAGCCTGTTCTCAATTCTCCTAATATTGCGTAGAAGACAGAGGTAAAAAAAGTGCCCTACTTGACAGGCGCAGCACCCCCGAGGGCGCAGTAATTCTCCGGCGGCATTTGGATGTATTCTTCATAGCTCTGTATAATCTCAAAGCTCATCTTGTCTGTAAAATGTTTTACTTATTTTTCGATGAACAGTGAGATGCAGGAGTGGCATTGATTGAGATCAGCATTATTGGAATTCTAGATCTGTTCAAGTTATGACATGTGTAATTGGAGATCAGAGGGGAACAAGCCAAGCGAAGGCGCGCACTGCCCCGCGGAGGACAGAGTCCAGGATGGAAAAAGAGGCTCCCAGGACTAGGCTGGAAGCGGCTCCCTGTCTTTTGATTAGTTTCTGTGTATCAGATTGTTTAACTGCTAACTGGATAACGGTTTTCCTGGCTGCATTCCCCGCAAGTCTGTGTTAGCACTGTAATGCTGACAGTTTGCCTTGCACTGGACTTTCTTCGGAGCACAGCTAGATTCAGGCCGGTGACCTTCCTTGCCACAGATCCATTTGTTACTGTTAATTACTATTGCCCAGCTGGATTATGGCTCAGGGTGCAAAAGATATAACTGGCAGGTACAAAGACGGAATGATACAAGAAAAAAAAATTGAGGAAGATAGGTGATGCTAGACAAAGAGAGTATTAGGTAGCGATGGAGAGATTAAGAAAAGAGGAACTGAAGCTTGTTTCTGGGTGAATGAGAGGGAGTTGTAAGCTGTGAGTAAGCGGCCTGCTCTGGGACTCATCGCTTTCTATTAATGGCTGTATTACTGTAGTGAGAGGGAGCAGAGAGAGCACCCATTCGGCTAATCCGTCGCCTGCCATTCCCTAATGCCGTGCAAAACTGTTTATTAGAAGCAGACGCATTTGTCTCTCATGAGCGGGCGGATGCCAGCGCTGCTACTCAGAGTTGTTAAGATTTATTAGCATTAAATATATTTGCACGCTACGCTGTGCTCCGAGTCACCATTAAGTTCGGGTTCAACTGGAACGATGTGCAGGAAGCATAAGAGAATGTCCTACAGAGCTGAGTGGGCCACACACCGAAAGTGGTTTCTTGACTATTGAGCAATCCCACCATTAACCTGCGGGGGCAGCACTAGGCATGTCGCGCTAATGATTCAGCTGCAAAAAGCTATCAAATGCACGTATATTCAGACCATTTCTACAGGCTCTATTCCCGTTTATTCCTATTTAGATTTAGTTAAGGGAGGAGCACTTCGTACCTCACTGGTGTGATGATGTGATTTTAGCATTATACAGTCGCCCTTATGCCAGTCGCCCATGCTCCCATTGAAGACAATCAGGAACCTCCTGAGCTCGAGGACGTTCCCTCCAAAAGACTTACTCCATTGCCCCTCATTTGTGGCCTTTAGTTGCCCATGGGATCCCCCCATTCCGGTAAAGTATTAAAGGATGTGGCTCAGCACAGTCAAGGGAGGTATTTGTAGCAGAGCAAGTGGTCTGTTTATGTTGGAAGGGCATATTTAATGCCAGCTATTAATTTTGTATATATATCATTGTGATCATGTGCCCCTATTGCACAAGAAGGGACTGCTAGCTTAGTACTGTGCTTTCAGTTTAACTGTATCTGAGGGATAGCTTGTATTCTCTTTTGCACCCCCCCGTACTGAAGTTAATTCTGGGTTGTGGTCTCTGTTTCTGCTGCGGCGAAAATATCTGCAGCTTGATGCCTCTTTAAATTCTTCATTTCCAGTAACTTGACATAATGGTTTCTTTTTCTTGTGCTGCTAATGTGTTAATTAATATCAGCAAGGCTGAAAGCACTGTGCTTTTATTTGGATTGTTTATAGCTGCTGCGTTTGTCTCCTTTATGTTGGAAATAAAAAGCAGTATAAAGCCAGTATAAAGCCAGTACCCTCAGTGTTTGCTGGGGGGGGGGGGGGGTAATTGTGGCTGAGAAGCTTCATCTGGAAGTGCACCCCTTTGGTCCTTGACCCAGCACACAACAGACACTTGAGTCACTTGCTCCACTCCCCTTCTCGTCCACCCTTGGTGAAATGTGGCCTCCTTTTCCTTAATCTTATTGGTGTAAGTTAAGTTTTGAGTGCTTCTGTTTTTTTCACATGCCTTTTCTTTCTCTGTATGATGTATCCTGTGAGCGCTTCATACTTTACTTTCCCAAAGAATGTTAGGTGGGATGAGGTGCCACTAGGTGACCTTTTTCTCTTGGAGTGTTGTGTAGCTCCGCAGCTTCGGATGCTGTGCCTGCAGGTGGAAGGGCATTGGTTGAAATCCCTGGATGGGCCAAATGACTTCACTGTTTAGCCCCTGAGCAGGACGTTTAACCTTTATTTGCTCCAGTCCGGTTGACCCTGCTTTCTCAAAAAACTGATGTGTCTTTGGACAAAAGCACATGTTAGATAAATGCAGCTTACTGATCATGCTGTGTTACAGATACTGCCTGCGGGAGACATTTGGCTGAAAAGCATAAACCACTTAATTAAGTTGTGCAAAAGTCTCTCTCTACCTATCGACATACACTAGGACATCTCATCCTATTCACTTGAGTGTATGATTGAGGAGTGACTGAGCTGGACGGGGGGGGGGGGGGGGTTGCAACTTCTGTCTGAAGCCCCCCCCCCCCGACGAAGCCCCACCCCCCCCCCCACCCGGTTACAA
>JAODKC010000001.1:33162144-33176046 GCA_026777985.1 Mormyrops attenuatus
TTTTTTTTTTTTTTTTTTTTTTTTTTTATTATTATCTTTCTTTCCTCCCCTACTCTTTTGTTTTTTTTTTTCCCCTTTTCTCTTCCTCAACCCCACCACACCCCCCCCCCCCCCCCCCGCGCCGCGCGGGGGCCCCCCCCCCCCCCCGCACCTTCTGTCTGAAGCCCCCCGCCCCTTCCTCTCCCCTCCCAGCCCCCAACCTGTTTACATTCCCTGTTCATGCTGGCGTAGATATTTGATTTCCAGCTAAGGCGTTCTGTTTGTTGATTAGCGAGATAAGTGACCGCCTGCTCAGGGTCAGCCCGGCTCCTCAGCACAATCGCTTTTGATTTCCACGCTGTGCCGCTGTGTTTGGAGTGCGTGTTGTGTCTCCGTCATATCTGGGAGTTTGGATTGTGTAAAGAAAAAAATGCAGGCTCTATGGACCGACTGGCAGTAGCTGTATTGAGGAGCCCTCCTGGAAAGGCTCCTGTGCCCCCTGCACATTGTGCTTAAGCCCTTGTTGTCACCCTTCGGTGTTCTGTGTTCTTTCGATCGCTTAAATAAGAGATTCATGAAACCGAAACCATATATTCACAAACATCTCCCAGAATTCATTTGACCTGTATGTTTGTCATGCTACTGCTTGCACCTTGCCTTCACTAGAATCCCATAATCTTCATCTCCCACTTCTTTTGCATCCCTGTCACAGGCCCATACCCTCTGGTGGGAGCTCCGCCTGGTGGTTGGAGGGGGATGGAGCGGGGTAGCGAGAGCCCCCGGCTACGGGAGAGTCCTGAGAGGCGCGGTGGTAGCCCAGACCTCAGCGGGCCCCCACCTGGCAAGATGGGTCGACTGGAGCTCAACGGAAGTCCCCCAGGGCCAAGGAGTCGCCACAATGGAGCCCCGCTAAAGTCTCTGGGAGGTATAATCCCACATATTCATGGCGAAAGTCAGAACAAGACAGAAGAGAATACTTAAAAAATCAACAGTTTTTTTACAGTGTGCCTCAGTTCAATGCATTAAATTATAACAGCGGTACGGCTATGTTTTACAATAAAGCAAATAACAGTACACTTTCATACATAATAATGTGCACTATCCATTATATATGTTGATATTTTGTTTTGCATGCTGTTGGTCATGTGTTAGACGTAGGACTAAGGGAATGGTTGATGCGACCAAATGGCCAGTTATTTTGCCATATATCTGCACATCATCCAGTGATCAATCACTGTATAGATACAGCAATGGCACGGTGCAGTGAATGAACTCTCAGTATTATCAGTGCAGTTGAAAAAGTCACTATTGACCTGCAAGGATGGATTCTGCCATCAACAGTATGCACCAGTATTAAACTTGTTGTTTGTACAGTCCAGACAGCCTTATTGATCTCTTATATGTAAATGTGAATGAGTAGTTTTGAAGATGGATTGATGGATGCCAAATGATGATGTGAAAGCCTTCAGGAGGCCTTGCAGGGGGCAGAGCTGCCCTGAAATATATACTGTTGCTACTTTTCTTAGCATAGTCAAAAAACTGAACAAACTGAAGAATTTATTAGCTCTGTTCGATCATCATGGGGTTACCTCTGGGTTATCTGGTGTGCACCCCCAAAAAAATCCTAAGTTGAATTGGAGTTGGGTTATTTCCTGCCTTGCATCTGATGCTTCAAGGATAGGCTGGGGACACCCACAACCCTGCATGGGACAAGTGGGAGTGGAAAACATGAATGAATGAATGGATGAATATGTGCATTTGTGTAGTCAGTGAGGGTGTGTATATTTGTTTATAGATTTAGTTTGCATGGTGGGCTCACAGATGACAACGTGGTATAGTGCAGTGTTTCTCAACCCTGTCCTCAGGGACCCCCAGACGGTTCACTTCCAGTTCACTCCCAGTTCCCTGCCAGACAGTCCACATTTTTGCAAAAACGTGGGCTGTCTGGGGTTCCCCTAGGACCAGTTTGAGAAAACCTAATGTAGTACACAGTGTGATAGTGCTTCAGGACACCAAGGCGTGACGGTGAAGAAGGAGCATTCTGTTCATGTGTAGATGCTTCACGTGTCACCCCAATGCCACAGCCCATCCGCTGAGTATTTAAAGAAGGGAGTATGGGGAGAGGAAAGTGAGCATGAGGGAGAGCTCCCTCTGTGTGACTGTGCTTCAGCATGAGGGAGAGCTCCCTCTGTGTGACTGTGCTTCAGCCTGAGAGAGAGCTCCCTCTGTGTGACTGTGTTTCAGCCTGAGAGAGAGCTCCCTCTGTGTGACTGTGCTTCAGCATGAGGGAGAGCTCCCTTTGTGTGACTGTGCTTCAGCATGAGAGAGCACTCCCTCTGTGTGACTGTGCTTCAGCATGAGAGAGCACTCCCTCTGTGTGACTGTACTTCAGCCTGAGAGTGAGCTCCCTCTGTGTGACTGTGCTTCAGCATGAGGAAGAGCTCCCAGTGACTATTCAAAGCCAAATATCAGCAGTGGGGAGTGAGCCACACACACATTATTCACTCAGGCACGCACATGCCTGCATTCACACTGCTCTCAGTTACTGGGACTCATTTCCATCAGCTAATGCACGCACACATACTAATACAGACATGTAGACACAGCCACACACGTGGTCACACCCCCAAAGACATACACAAACACAGACACCCTTCCTTTCACATGCACACAAACAAAAATACAAAGACACTAAACTGCCTGAGCTCAGCCATGCTGCCTGAGCCTCATGTTGAAGACCAGGGGTACGTGTTAAACTCTGGGATTTGATTTATTTTAGAGGCTGTCAAACATTTTATTGATTCCCCCAGTGCTACTACTCCTTGCGGAATACCCGAGTGAAGTG
Source organism: Mormyrops attenuatus (assembly GCA_026777985.1). Classification (NCBI taxonomy): domain Eukaryota; kingdom Metazoa; phylum Chordata; class Actinopteri; order Osteoglossiformes; family Mormyridae; genus Mormyrops; species Mormyrops attenuatus. Next base: position 33,164,969 of record JAODKC010000001.1, read on the forward strand.
TTGAATATGGCTTTGGTTTTGGAACCAGAGCGTTTTGACGTCATGCACGATAGCTGTAAAGACCTCAGTTTCTTCAGCAATTTAGTGCTCTCCCATGTGCCTCTCCGCTGTGTGTGGCTGGCCCAGGGTTTCTGCTGTAGCATTGATAGTGCTTGGAGTTGCACTGCTCCTAGACTAATATGGAGCCTAAATCAAAGAGAGAGGACACTAGGGCTAAACCAGGAAGGAAGCAATCAAGGAAAGCCGAACAGAGTGCGGTGAGATCTGATTATAGGAGGGAGATCAGCCAACTGAGATGACCAGTATGAAGGCCTTCATTCAAATTAGCACCCAGACTACTTGCACAGCAAAGGGGACTGAGGTCTTGATATAGGAGAGGAGTTTATGGGGGACTGAAGGGGATGGACAGTGCATGAAAAAAGGTGGATAAAGAAAGGAAGACCCATAAGAGAGGCGATGAAAGGAAGTCTTAAAGAGGAATGCAGTGGGATTGTACAGAGCGAAAGATACAATCTGAGCAAAGGGGAGCAGGGAGAGGTGTGAAGAAACAGAGAAGAGGGGTCACTGCCCAGTGCTGCTCCGCGTTGACAGTTATATTTCTCAGTTGGGGGAAATTCACTTACTTGAATTGGCACAAGCTTCCAGTCTGTAATTCACTCCATAAGAGCTCTCCGAACTGGGAGCAGGCATGATTAATGGGTAGGAAATAGGAATATAGGAATTGACTGATTAAAACAAGGGACAGCTGAGTGGTGGGAGGGGCTCTCCGTTTCCAGGCGGCCATGTTATTACTACCAGGGCTTTGGCTAACGTATTTCTCTCCGTGTTCATTTGGCAAACTAATTAATTATGTGTCAACAGTAAGTCCAAGAACAAAGTCCCATTCTTATTGTAAATGAGGTTTTTTGAAGGGAGGAGAGTGCAAGGGGGGGACGCCTTATTATATAGGATGGGGGCAAAACGGGAGTACCGCCAGTGTGCGAAATACCCGTCAATATTCAGGGGGGTCCCCATCTCCCTATTGTTGCGCAATACCGATCTTGAGACCCCCTTAAAATTTTGCTTTTGAGGATTTCGGGGGGTCTCATGGGTTTATCGGGGATGTCGGACCCCCCCAGTATTTCGCAGACTGAGTACCGCTGTTATGGGTTCCCTCCAGAAACCCATTAGAGAGAGGAGATCAGTTAAGTGTTTTTGGAGTGAATTGGCACAAAGAGAAGGAACAAGCAGGTTGGGGTGCTGAGGTAGAGTATGACTGGTTTGGCTTTTCCTTCGTCCCTCTCCAGCCCGCTGCCCTTTACTGCTGACACTTTATTCTCCTGCAAAATCACAACCATAGCAGCATAATTTGCAACATCAAACATTAAGTTCTGCATGCACACTTGTCCATTTAGAAACCGAAAGGCCGATCTGTTTTGTGCAGAATACGATTTCTAGCAAATAAACAAATGTGTTGCAACATTTTAGTCTGGTGGAACGATGAGTAAAATTTACATGTCAATAAACGTTCAGTTGGAAAAAAAAAGCAGTCTTTATAATTGCTTCATACTGTATGCATCACTAATCGATATTACAGTACTGTGTTAAGGCAGTTTTCATAGCCAGACCTCCATATAGAGTTGGTGAAATTATATTAACGAGCCTGTTAGTTTTGAGGTCTAGCACTTTATCCATCAGCACTTCATAGCTTCATGAAGCAAAACTTTATTTATAGCTTTTACCTGAAATCCAGAATCTTGCTGGTAGGGTCGTGCCGGTGCCATTGCGGTCATGGATGTAAAAACAGTGATATAGGTGCTTAATCATAATCCATCCCTAATTCATAATCTACATTCCATAACCAAATATTCATTAGAGGCTTGCGATGTCCCAGAGCTTATCTCAGGAATCATAGCGCACTGGGCGGGGAACAATGAATAATCACATGAATGATCATTTTATATGCATTAAGTTATGTATAGCATTAACTTATAGTTAGGATCAAATAAAAATAGAATCAAAATATGTTTCACTTATTCAAACTTATGTTTTAATCAGTTTTTGTTGAAAATTTTGTTTTGCTCTGTTTGCCTATCTAACCATTGATTACCTAAATGTATGTAATATCAGTTTTTAGCTTCCTTCCTGGCTTTTTTAAGATACAAGATTGATTCATTTAGATCAGTGTTTCCCATCCCAGTCCTAAGGGGCCCATCCAGCTGCTGGTAGCAAAATCGTAGACTTCTCCGTGGGCCGGATTGGGAAACATGGTTTTAGATAGAAGAGTTATGTGCATGTTGGTCTGATCCCAAACTCTCACTGTCAGTCTGTGGAAAGGGAAATCTTATTAAATGTCCTCCTCACCTAGATAGTCACCATATTCTGCAGTTATCTGCATCCACCTCAGTCCTAAACCCTTCGGCCAGAGCTTAGCAGTCTTCTGCGCAAATACCAGTTTTCCATGTAAAAACACTAGTTTAAGACATCATTATTTGACAGATTAGCGGAGAGATTTTCCTGCATGATAACTGTAAAGAACTGGATTAAAATAAGTTTTTCTATAGTATTCAGGTGATTTGGACTGTTGTGATGTTCATGCTGTTCAGTGTGACATATATACTTCTGTTCCTTTATAATATACAATGTTGGTAATACTGCTATTTGGGGAGGCATGGTGGCTATTGGTATGGACTGTAACCAGAAAGGTTACCAGGTCAAGACTTGTTGTACCCATTAGGTAACCTGCATTTTTCCAGTTATACACTATAAGGACAAAAGTATTGGGACACACCTCTTAATCACTGAATTTGGGTGTTTCATTCAGAGCCATTGCCACAGGTGTATAAAATCAAGCACCTAGCTATGCAGTCAGGTTTACTTGGCTGACCAGATAATCCATGTCAGGGAGGACACTTTGAGCTACTTCGGGGTTTACAAACTACTTTCAAACTGAAAGGCTCCTGTGCTCCGCTAAATAGTTCAGCTCTTCTTACACTTTGACTGGTTTGTTTCCTTGACTGAAAGACTCATCCAGCTGTTTCACATTAGCATTAGTGACACATGCATGATTATAGGAGACTGACCAATAAGCACACAGCAAGAACTCAGTGCTAAAGTGAAATCCGGGTCCTTTTCATTGAAATGGTAATTTATAATTCCTGTCCTAGCTCAAAGTGTCCTCCATGACATGGGTTATCTGGTCACCCTAGGTTTACAAACATTTATGAAAGAATGGATCGTTCTGAAGAGCTCAGTGAATTCAACCTTTGTAATAAGTCAGTTCATGAAATTTCTGAGATATTTCACTGTCAGCTGTAAGTGGCATTATTGGAAAGTGGAACTGTTTAGGAACAACAGAAACTCAGCCACGAAGTGGGAGACATAAAGTGACGGACCGGGGTCACCGAGTGCTGAGGCGCATAGTGTGTAAAAGTCGCCAACGCTCTGTTGACCCAATAACTACAGTTCCAATCTTCCTCTGGCATTAACCTCAGCACAAGAACTGTGCTGGGAGCTTCATGGAATGGGCTTCCATGGCCGAGCAGCTGCATGCAAGCCTCACTTCACCAAGCGCAATGATAAGCGTCAGATGAAGTGGTGTAAAGCACGCCACACTAGAATCTGAAGTAGTGGAAATGTATTCTATGGAGTGATGAATCCTGCTTCTGTCTGGCAGTCTGATGGACAAGTCTGGGTTTGGCAGATGCCAGGAGAACATTACCTGCCTTACTACATTTTGCCAATTTTGCCAAGTTTGGTGGAGGAGGGATAATGGTATGGGGTTGTTTTTCTGGGGTTGGACTAGGCCCCCTTAGTTCCAGTGAAGGGAACTCTTAATGCTTCAGCATACAAAGACATTTTGGACAATTCTATGCTTTGAACTTTGTGGGAACAGTTTGTGGAAGGCCCTATTCTGTTCCAGCATAAAGCAAGGTCCGTAAAGACATTGTTGGGTGACTTTGGTGTAGAAGAACTTGACTGGCCCACACAGAGCCTTGACCTCAACCTAATCCAACACCTTGGGGATGAAGTAGAATGGAGATTGTGAGCCAGACCTTCATGCCCAACATCAGTGCCTGACCTCAGAAATGTTCTTCTGGATGACTGGGCAAAAATTCCCACAGATACTCCAAAATCTTGTGGAAAGCCTTCCCAGAAGAGCGGCAGCTGTTATAGCTGCAAAGGAGGGACCAACTCCATATTGATGCCTATGGATTTAGAATGGGATGTCATAAAAGTTCCTGTGGGTGTAATGGCCAGGTGTCCCAATACTTTTGTCCATATATTGTATATGCAGCTGTGATAGGCACTGTTGGTTAACACCTGTGGTGCCGGCTCTACATGTCTGTAGAGTTTGCATGTAACCCCCATGTCGTCATGGAGTTTCCTCTGGTTTCCCCCCACAGTCCAAAAACAAGGTGGAGTTGCCAAGTTGCCCGTAGGTGTGAATGACTCCCTTGGCCCATTACCCTGCATTGGATGAGCGGGTATGGAAAATGAATGGATGGATATGTGTGAACAAATTGGGGCTCAGTAGGTTGTAGGTTCAAATCCTGTAGTTGGCAGTGTGATCCTATCATTGGGCCCTTGAACAAGGCCCTTAACCCCAATAGCTCCAGGGACTGGCTGATCCTACTTTCTCTTCTACACAAGTTTTATGAGGTCACCTCCTGGGATGCTTCTCCAGCCGTCCTGAAGGAGGCACCACATATGCAGAGCACTCATTACCTGCTTTTCCTTCACTCTCTGGTTATACTTGCTTGTGGGAGTTTAACTTACACAAAAATGTTTTGAAGGCAGAAGCAACAATGGTTGGTTTAGGGAGATAACCAATCAGATTGTAGGGGAGGTGGATCCAAGCAACTAGAGGAGCTAGGACCAAGACATCTGATTGGTTGGTCCCTCAGGATATTTTTGTGTAAGTAAAACTCCCATGAGCATCAAACTCTTCGTAAACTATTTCTGCTGTGTTTGGCCACTTCATGTGATGTGACCCTATCACTCTTCTTTGTAGGCAACTTGATGTGTCCAGACTTTTGACTGGTACTATATATGGTGATAAAAAGGTTTAAAAACACCAAACAATATGACTTTAAGGTGATATAATTTTAGTATACAGTATATTTTACATATGACAGTTTTTGCATACAAAACAAAGGGCCGACTTGACCAAATTGACTTATGACCAGTCACTCAGAAACCAATCACGGTCGTAAGTCAACGTCGACCCCAGACACCACACATAAATATAGTACCAGTGCATGCACACACACACACACACACACACACACGCACACACACACTCACACACACACACATATATATAAACTGTGATCGAAATGTTTCATGTCGTGCTTTGCTTATTGAGCTTAAGCCTATATTGTCCCTGAATATAAATATTTAGCTTTATTAATATTGCAAGCTGTGTGAGTGACTTGTTAAAAGGTGGTAAAAGCTTTAGCTAAGTAAATAAAATAGATTTATTACAATAAATTAGTATAAGTATCATGAGTTATGTATTAGCGATGCTCTTTGTCTTCAAGCTCTGCTTATATTTATTTGAAAGCTGTCTTTTGCAGCAATGTCTGTCACTGGTCCCTGTGACCTAGTTAAGCTGATGTCTGTGTTATGATCTGAGCTACGCTTCATCATGAAACCATAAATAATATATGCAAGTAAAAGTCGCAAAAAAAATGTGAGCACAATTTATTCTCCACTTCTTACAGACCTCAGTCTGTTTTTTATTAAAATCACTCCAGGTACTCAGGCTTAACCTGTGTTCCCAGTTTTTCGCATGGCACTGTATCGCATGCATCAGTGGGAATCGGAATGGGAAGCACTGGCATACACTGATACCCCACTGGCATACACTGATACCCCACTGGCATACACAGAGCACTGGGGTTCTGCATTGATCAACACAGGGAATTGAACTGAATGCTGAGCATGCCTGTTTTCTGTCTCTCTGTCTCTCTCTCTCTCTCTCTCTCTCTCTCTCTCTCTCTCTCTCTCTCTCTCCCTCTCTCCCTCTGCAGGTCTGATGATCCCCGTCTTCTGTGTGGTGGAGCAGGTGGATGGTGCTGTACCCTCAGAGGGAGAGGGCCGCGAGGAGCATGCAGAGTTCGTCTTGGTGCGCAAGGACATCCTCTTCACCCAGCTGGTGGAGACGGCCCTGCTGGCCCTGGGCTACTCCCACAGCTCAGCAGCCCAGGCTCAGGGTAGGTCTGGCTGGAGGGGGGATGCTGTAATGCGGGGAATGCCTACATGGGGTAGGCTGCAGTTTAATAATAATAATAACAGCGCCCCCTAATGCCTGGTCCGGATGCACCATGCCCAGTACTCAGCTGTTTGAACAAAAGTAAAATCGCTAATTTTAATTTTATAAAACACTATATTTGAGTAGCGCAACAGTATGTGAAACTCAGAACCACTACAAAAAGTAGACTGTTGATATAATAGTAAAGCATGACTTTGTCACAGAGAACCAGGAAATACTTCAAAATAACATCTAAAACAGAGAGTGTCTGTTAAACTAATCAAAATAGGCTCGGGATGACATGGAATGAGAATGGAAGAAAGGAAGAGAGTCTTCTATAGCTTAAAAGATCAAAGGGCGGAATTTGGGTACTTCTCCTTCTGAGACAGAATGAGTGCGGAGGATGAGAGCATTAACTTTCGCTGTTTATTACTGGACGCGGGCACTGCCTAGCGCTTGTGTGACGTCAGCCTGGAGTTAGCGAAAGATAATCAACGCAGTACCAAACAGGCATGTGTTAGCAGTTTTCCCTAAAATGTACCGTCCAATTAAGGCTGTATTGTCTTTTTTTAATTCACTCCTTTGAGCCATACCTTTGTGGTGAATAAGACTGAAATCACGAAATTACAGCTGTGAAACTAAGAGACAGATACAGTAGATTAAGTACACGTTCTGTAATTGCTGTTTTTATGCGCATCTTCAACTGTGAAGACAAAGAAGTTTCGTTTCGCACTAGCGGAGGAATTCGCGCCGCTCAATGTGTGAGAGGACCCGGAGGAGAAGGCAACCGCAGTAGGGCACGGCTCTGCAAGGCCGCGCGAGCAGGAAGCGCTCAGTCCTTGGCGCCCACCTCTGCTTCTCGCTGCGTGATTAAGGTCATTAATGAGTCAGGGTATTTGGGGCGCCAGGTGTAAATTTGTCCCTAATTGAAAGCCAAACATGAAACCCACTGGGCCATAATTGTGAATTGCACATGGATGCAGTACAGCTGTGTGCATCAGCATTATGTACAATACAATTAGGAAGAGAAAATCCGAAACTGGCTGAGGAAATTAGCTTTTTGAAAAACAAATCACCAATACCACATGCAAAATTAATTTTCAATAGTTAAAAAGGTAAAATATAGCTTAGATATTACCTTTAAATTTCTCTATTTTCATTTAGATGGTTAGCTAGTTATGGGTAATATTCAATGACATGAATGGCCATTTAAATTAGTTAATTCGTAAAAAGAAAGGACTTGTGTTTCTCGCACTTTAAAACAAAACAGTTATAGATGATTGTCTCTCTTTTTAATGCGGAACATCAGTCTTTACACAGAGCAGGCAACATTGTATAATTAAAGGATGAGGTAAAGGACTGATAGATGGCGGCTGTAAATTGAAAAGGTAGGCGTCTGGTTTGAGGGTTACAGGAGGTCTGGCCTGCCCGCTCGGTAACAACCGTGAGAAGGCTGTCTAAACAGCGAAACAAAACCGGACATTAAAGAAAACATCACAGAATTAAAAAAAAAACATATAGAGGGGGGAAAAGCACAAATACCCAGCCAGTTAAAAAGTTCAGCTGAAGAAAAACAAGAGCGTGCAGCATGAAACAAAGAGGCACAAAGAGAATCAATGAGTTTGGTCCACATTCCTGTACTGTCCCGTAAACACACACATAAAACTGGCCGGCTACACCCTGCCCCCCCGTTCCTCTCAAATGAATACTTTTTGTTTTTTAAAATAAGCGTTTATGTTAAATGAATAATTTCTGGCTTAAATTATACATTTTTCCTCTGCGGTTTACAACCAAAATTATACAGAGTCCCTGCTATTTTCTCCCTGTTTGAATTGTGTCCTGCATAACTCTGTCCCAGCCGTATTTTTAAACTCTTCCCAGAGTGCCATGGTCTTTCTTTAATTAACCCAGCCAGTAATTAACTGGGAGATATTGTTTATTTCAATTATAAGGGTTTGAAGGCTTTTAAAGCAGCGTATGGACAGATCTGTATTTTTAGGCTTCAGACAATTATTTGGAGTATGTCCAGACGAAAGCCTGAAAGTGTGTTTTGGATATACGACAATTAAGAGTTTAACTGTTTGCTTTACATATAAGGGGAGTTTCATCCAAAACTGATAAATGCTTTTTATCTTCACATCCAAAGAAGGTAAAATGACCGGCACCTTAAACAATTTGTTTTTCAAAATTGCCAAATATACTTTTACTTATTACTAAGAGATATTTTCTATCTATCAGTTTTAATCTTTCAAAATCATATTCAAGTATGTTGGGAATTGTCTATATTTGAACCCTGATTTTGACGTTTGTGAGCTGCATCAGTGATCAGATCTATGAAAGATTGCAATGGCATGATCATTAATATAAAACGCAGCATCTGTCTTTTTCTGTTCTGGTTTTTAACCCCCACTTGGTATTACGAAAACATATTAAATAATTCCAATAAATTCCATGAAGCTAGTATCCCATGATTCAGACAGGAAAGGAGAAGAATAGAATTCAATTTTTCTTTTCTTACGAAAACAAAAGAGACCCTATTTGGTGTAGATTTTCACTGCGGTAAACCTGATACCCTTATAACTACTCACAACCCACCAGTGATGCACATGTTTGTTTAAATTTTGCTCAAACATTAGCAACGAGGAATCCGATGATGACAGAGCAGGCTTACATGAAACATGTTTCTAATACTCTCTGTTTTCATATAATGAATCTTGTGCTGTACAGCTTTTTTCCTTGCCTGGAAATTGATTCTGAACTTGCTGCAGCTAATATTTTGCCTCTGACCGCAGTGTCAGACACACTCCAGGTGATATTTGAAGAGTACCAAGAATCCCTATGGTGAAACTTATAACCGCCCCTCTCATGAGAATTTAGAAATTGTGAAGAAAATTGTAAAAAAAAAAAGCATTGAATTCATGATGGTTTTAATCATTATTGGAGTGGAGCGTCAGTGAGTATTTTTTGATGATATGCTGTGACATGCCTCTTTAACCGCTCTCTAAAAGCATTTTGATAAATGTGCGTTGTGCGATGGAGTATACTCATGTATAAGTGCAGAGGTGTGGCTACAGTCTTAGGCTTCAGGCACACATGCATACTTGTAGGGCAGGGTGGGTTAGGAACAGGGCGGCCAAATTTAGGCCCGTTACATGCGTGCGGCAACCGTGCAGCAGTCTGCTTTTTTTTTGGGATTGTGCGTGAGGATGGGAATTAATGGGCCAAACTAAGCCACCATCTGACCGCATGAGAAAAAAAAAACATGGGAGAAAGCATTCTATTGGGGAAATAAAAAATAGCAACTGGTGTGGGCTGTTTAAAGTGCTGTTTAAATAACAATGAATCATTAATTAGAGGGTGTCGCGACACATCGGAAGGTGTGGCTCAGTCCGCTTATCACAGACTCTCGGAGACTGGGGACAAATTTAACTGACTGCAGGTCATGGTACTTCTAGCATTTGAAGGAGAAATTAGGGCAGGTACAGGTGGAGTGCTACAGCAATGGCCTGATGGGAGAGGCCTGATGATAACAGAGCTGTCCTTCATGGACCCTAAGGCCTCCTGGCAGATTGGCCTGGGGGGGGGAGCATTTTCATTACTCAATGAGACAATGAGAAAAGCAGGCTTGCTGCAGGGCACCAAAGCTCAGCGTGCACTGTAAACACTGCACGGAGGGCGGGGAACCAGGCAGACGCAAATTGTCTTCATCTGTCCACTTAACTCCCCTTCTGTGATTCACTATCAGGGGAATATATCTCTGCAAAGTCACTTAGAATAATCCAGCGAAAACACGGAATGACGGGGCCCGTGACCCCGGGCCTGCCGCACCATGGCTCTGTCATTTGCAATTTTCACGCTCGCCTTGTGAAGGTAAGTAATACAGATCTGAATTTGGCTTGCTTTATATTCTACAGAAACAACAGTCCAAAAAATCATCCTAGTGTCCATGGAGGCAAACAGTTAACGATACTGGAGGAATCGGGGAAACCCCCCCCCTCCCCCGGGTGCTTGGGCTGGTCACTGGAGCCACCGTCGTCGTCGCAGACTCCCTTGGTGTTCTTTGCATGCTGGCACGGCAGCCATAGGTCAGGCTCTGGACGGCACCCACCAGTGACTTGCTGCTGTCCGGCTGCCAGTGTGATTCTGCTGCTCTGCAGGCACAAACCCCAGACAAGCGCCCAGAGCCCCAGCACTGCGTGCTCCCTGTGAAGGCAGGGGATCAGCCCCATCCCGGCTGTGTTTGATTTAGCAGACGGTAATGCGATTAGCGTTGTTTAGCTTCACAGTTCCAGCCACAGTCTTGGGGAAAGCAGGGAATGCAGCGGAGTACACATGTGAGGATGCCTGTCAGATACGCCGTTTGTGCTGCGGATGGAGGATGCCAGCCTGACGATCTGAAGGGACCGATGTACTTACAGTTTATATCACAGTAAGGCTAGAAGACTGAAATATAGATCAAGGGTCCATTATCAAGACTGTCCACTTGGTCAGTGTTTCCCTGTCCGGTCCTCGGGGACCCACATCAGTCCATGTTTTTGCTCCCTCCCAACTCCCAGGAGCAAAAATGTGGACTGTGTGGCGGGGTGCTCAGAGGGAGCAAAAACGTGGACTCTGTGGCAGGGAGCTTGGAGGGAGCAAAAACGCGGACTGTGTGGCAGGGAGCTCGGAGGGAGCGAAAACGTGGACTGTGTGGCAGGGAGCTGGGAGGGAGCGAAAACGTGGACTGTGTGGCAGGGAGCTGGGAGGGAGCAAAAATGTGGACTGTCTGGCAGGGAGCTGGGAGGGAGCGAAAACGTGGACTGTGTGGCAGGGAGCTGGGAGGGAGCAAAAATGTGGACTGTCT
>JAODKC010000001.1:33189881-33202100 GCA_026777985.1 Mormyrops attenuatus
CATCCTCACAGCCCCCCCCCCCCCCCGGCTCTTCCCCGTGTCCCCCTGTGTGGCCAAGCGAGACGCGCTGTCCAGAGTGGCACGGAGCAATTGCTTGGGGAAGGCCAGCTGAGCCAGCTCTCCCGGGACATCCGCCAAATCGCCAGCCTCCTGCGATCTGCCTTTTTCCTTTACTTGTTTTTAATAAATGAGCATCTTAGGAAGGAAACTGTGGTTGTACTATTAACACATTCCTGTGTTGCTCTCACACAGAGGCAGCACTGAAACAGGCTGGGACATAAAGGGGCTAAAAATAACATCCCACTGAGGCAGCTCGGCCCAGATTGGGCCGGGAGGGATTTGGCAGTGCGGAGGGGTCATAGCGGGCGAGGGGGAAATGGGGGCGGGGCTTTGTGTGCGCGGTCAGTCGCCGGAGACTGAGGGATGCTGCGTGAAGGTGTGGTTGAGTCGCTCACCCGCGGCCCGTTTGGGTGGCCGTTCCCGGTGTGGCTGCTTAGCTATTGTTGAGGTTTTCGCTTTGCTAACGAGAGCCCCTCCTCAGATCAGCCCCCACAGCACCCCCACACCCTCTCGGCTCCAGCCAGCCTGCCACCACAGGCTACACATGGCTCCCAGCTGCAACAGCGATCAGTCTCACCCGTGCCGCATGCGCACACACACACACGCGCGCGCACGCGAGCACTGTAACACACATGGGTCGACGCAACCCAGAACATACGAGCACAGACCTGAATGAACCAAATTACATGGTCACACTGCAGTCTCCCAACATGTTAAGCCCAGCTGGTGTGACATTCTGTCTGTTATTAACTCCTCAGGTAGGTCAGTAATCTGTATCCCCTCCTGTCTGTCACTGTTTTGTTAACTAGTTTTGAACCTCAGATCAGAACTTGTAGAAAATACAGCGCAACTTCTCCGATATTAATACACAGGGTACCTGGGGGGGCATTAATTTCACAGGGTACCTGGGGGGGCATGGACTCATTTATAAAAAATAATTCTCTACTGATATTTACATAAATGAGGTGACAGTGCTAGCCTTGGCTAAATTTGAGGACTTAGGCATCATTAATAATTTCTGCTTTGATTTTTCTGGAATAGATCTGTGCAGTGAGCCTCTTCCAGCTCTGCTGTAGAACGGGAGCTGTTCATTCTACCTGCTCTATCTAAATGGGCATCTTCCATTCATTACTATGGGAAAAACCCATTCACGACACCCCTAACCCCCACCCAGCCCTAACCTTAAGCATACTGTAAGTAACCAAACAAATACAAGACTTTTGGCCTTTTTACTTTTTTGATTGCTGTCACATATATTTATAAAATTGAGGTTGTCCAAATGGAGACCTGAAAAATGTCCCCAAAAGTAAGTTTCAGGCTTTACCAATACTTTGGTCCCCAAATGTGATCTATACAAACCCACTCCCACACACACACACACACACACACACACACACACACACACACACACACACACACACACACACACACACACACACACGCACGCTGTGACTCACATAGCAACATGGAAAAACAGCTAGCTTCAATTTACACTGGAGGTGAAGTCACAAAGAACACTAAAAAGTGTATTTCAGATCATTACATATTTATCTGTGATTTAATGCTTTTGCAGTGGTGTCTCTCTCTCCTTTCTGTCAGAATCTGTTTTAACACCCACCAGGACTATTCCTCATTAAGACTGCTTAAGCCATTTATATTTTATAATACTTTCATATTTTTTTTAAACATTTTTTTTTACTTGATTGTATAAATAGCCTTTTGATGTGGCAAACTCAAAATACCCTTAATAAGCATTAAAATAGTTTATAGAAATGTGTAACTTACTTTATTATGAGTTATTTTTCCAAAATGTACACTGTGGTTAAAAAGCAGTGTGGTGTGAATGACTGACAACAACGCAAGAGCCAAGATCCTTACATAGGGATACATTTAATGGCTTTTGCTTAATTTGGAAATAGCTTTAATTTAGACATATATGTTATATAATCCTGTTGCTAAGGAATAGGTCCAGCTTTTCTGGCTTCCGACATGCTGTAGAAATACTACAGGACAAGTTACCTTTGGGAGTAAAACTGAATCACTGGCCAAGCCTGGTTACTCGCTGACTGAGAGCAGGCCTGTCTGTCTGCGCCCATTGGGGTTTTGGTCCAAGAATGTCCTCATGTTCCGTGAGGCATCCCAGAGCCTGATCTGCTGTAGTGGTGCTGGGGCAGGTCTCTTCCGGGACACAATCCAGAGTGTGAGGAGTACTGAGCACATGCGTGTGTGTGAGGCGTTTATTTCCACACATGTTTGTGTCTGTTCAACAATGTTTCGGTGTATCGTCCTTCTTTTTTTGTGCTTTGGGTGCACACATACATAAGCATCTGTGATTCTGTGTGTGGCCCCCACTACAAAGGATAACAGCTTCAAATGAAATGATAGATATCTGATTTAGGAAGACTAAGAAGCTGCATGCACTTTTTTTTTTTTTTTAATGTGTCACATCTCAATACTCAAGGCGACCTCTGCGATCTACTGCTTCTTTCATAAACACATTATACAGATAATAAATGGGGCAGGAAAGTGTGTGTGCAAGAGAGAGAGGGAGAAATATATCAAGCCTACACATGGCTCACTCACGCCAGCACCAACAGCTGCCGTAGGAGAAATAAAAAATATTTCATGGTCTGGCCTGACCTCAGTATTATTTGAAAAATACCCTGTCATTATTGAAGTGAAAAAAAGAATGACTATTATCTTTATGTGGGACCTTTAATTTTAATGTACCACAGATTTATAGTCTAGCATACCAGAGCTGAGCCCCCCCCCTCCACTCCACCCTTATAATAAACACAGCGGGGGCAAGACGACAGTCTTGGAGATGCACCTTCCAGCTCCCTCCCCCTTTATTATTAGCAAAGAGACGCCTGTTTCCTGTAGCCGCCCAAGTAAATAATGTGCAGCCCCCTGTTTGGTTGGATTTGTTGGTTTTCAGGAAGCATCCCCGGTGATGCCGCTGCTTACCTTGTATGTGTCCCATGCCAAATTAAGCTAAGTTTATATTTTGACATGTTAAATTCCTCTTGTAAACTGTTTGAAAGAACAGTAGTTGATTTCAGTGTAATCCATAGCACTTCAAATTCAGAATTTATATTGCATTTAAAAAAACGATCTCAAGCCCAATATCTCAAACTCCAGACTTCTTACACACACACACCACTGGGTCCTGCCATGCTGCATATAAATTTATATATAAACGCAGAATCAATGTCTGACAGCCGCTCATTGGCTATAGTCATTTTCCCAGTACCGTGCTGTGCATGAACGAGGCCGGACCAGCCAAGATTTATTTTCTTCCAGTTGTTTTTCCACCAATTCAATTAATCTGGGCTGAGGCCTTGAACATAAGGTGATGATGTAATATATAAAGCTGCAATCTAGGTAACAGGGCAAAAGCAGTAGTACAGCATCATGGCTGCAATGTATATAGCCCTATTATCATATAGAGGCCTATACATTTTTCAAAATAAAAACATGCTCTTTTGTGAATGCAGTGATTTGTACTGATTTACTCTTGCAGATTTCCATCCAAATTCCCATGAACAACAGAAAAACAATTGAAATGTGAATGAAATAACATACTAAGAATAGAATGATGAAATTTATTTCTGGGGCCAATCCAAGTGACCCACACATTTAAAAAATCTAGTAAAAATCAAAATATAACATCTATATGGGAGCAGGTAAAACCGATAAGCAAGCAAGCAATACAACTAACATCGAACTTAAAAAATAACTGTGGATCTTGATATTGATATAAATATATAGAGAGACTATAGACGTGCAGAATATTAACAAACATGAAATCCTTTTCATTTCAGATTTGAAGTCCCACTGGCCAAAACTCAGCTGAAACAGAAATAAATTATTAGGTCTAAGTACTTAAAATACTGCCATTAAATTTTTTTTTCTATATTTACTGAAAACCACTTTTCCAGTGAGGAATATTTATAAATAGCTCTAGAAAAAAAAAAGTTTTTTTTTCTGCAAAGCTCTCATGAACTATGTAACTTCACAATGTTTAAATAATCATAGAATTTAAAACCAAATTACCCCAGTGAAAGTAGTTCTCTTCTGAAATGGTTCCTGATGGCGTTTTGGTTTCCAGTAAGGCTGAAACATTCAGCTTGTCTTATTTCAGCATGCAAAAAATGGAAATGGGATCACACCAAAAAGCAGAACTGCTATATTCCAGTATTGAGAAACAGCACTTCAGTCTTTTATCTATACTCTCACCTGTACTGAATTTGTTTTGGATGTGTTTCCAAATCCTGCACCCAGATTAAGCTACAACAGTAATACAATAGGGGTTGGTCATTCAGTTGTCCACGTCAGATGGTTCGCTTTCTAGTAACTGGCCATTCCTTAATGAACTGAAAAGAGCAACAAACTGACTGGAAGGTGGAAGAATATGAAATAGAGTGAAAACTTTACTTTTTTGATACAAAACTTCTTAGACTGATTACTAGAGCTAGTTAATCCTTGAATAAAAATAAGTATGATTATTACATCAAGCATATCATGACAAAACCTGGGAACAGTGTTTTTAGGACTCAGACCATGTACTGAAACACCTATGGCAAATTTCACTTAAGCAGCTCCAGAAGACGCTCTAAAAACAATGATCAAATCCAAACTGATACACTTACGCACAAACACTGTGAATTTGTGGCTGCTTAAAACTAACCATTCCATTTAAACCTGAATTTCATGCATAATTATGCCTCTCAAACACCATTAATAAATTCCTAAAACTGTTTAGTGAAGGATTAGAAATGAACTCATTTTATAGTATAGTTTTGCATTTCTTGTTTCCATAACTGGTTTTTGTACTAATTATTATTATCATTGTAATTTGTCAGCAGGCACTGCACAGGCAGCCCCCCCAGGTATTAAAGGACCCTTCTCCCATTCGTGAGGATCCTCTGCCCATCCCTCTGCCCAGTATGGGGGGAGAAGAAGGGGCCCAGACGGGGGGAGGTGTAAGCAAGAAGCCACGTTCGCGTACAAAGATCTCCCTAGAAGCCCTCGCTATCCTGCAGAGCTTCATCCAGGATGTGGGCCTGTACCCCGATCAGGAAGCCATCCACACACTGTCTGCCCAGCTCGACCTGCCCAAGCACACCATCATCAAGTTCTTCCAGAACCAGCGCTACCATGTGAAGCACCATGGCAAGCTGAAGGAGCATGCTGAGGGAGGAGGCGTGGATGTGTCAGAGTACCGCGACGACGAGCTCCTCTCGGGCTCCGAAGACGCGGAATCCGGTGAGGACAGCAACGAAGAGCTCTATGGCGGAGAAGGTGGAGCAGCCAGCGCCCGGCCGGAAGAGGGGAAAGACAAAGGCCAGGCCACAGCCACACGCCCCACTTCTTTGCCCCCCAGTAACACCTCCTCTAGCCCACGGGACACCGGCGAGCATCAGAGATAATGCAGCAGAAATTTACCAAGGGACAGGGAACTGCAAGACAGAACAGGGTTTCCATGTTGAGTTTGACATTAGTAGTGGGTGCAGAGACCTTAGGAGATACTCAGAGAGGTGACACGCAGACATGGGGAGAGGCTCACAGAGTGACCATTACAGAGGAAGAGTGATACCTCAGAAGATAAACAGTGGAGTCGTGTGTGATGGAGAAAGCTGGGTAGAGGAATGGCTGTATTACCATGCGTTTGGAGTGGGAGCATAGTAAAAATGTGCTGAATTCCTGAACAAGTTATCAGTAGCCGTTTCTGATCTTCTGATCCTTTTACTGTATTCACCAAGACAGCCATTACCCCAACTGTTTAGGCCAATCACTCAATGTTTGACTGGAACAGGATATTCAGGTAGACCTGCTCAAGATAATACTGAAAGTCACCCTTTTTCAGGCATCTGCCGCAGTTTTCTGTAGGCTGTAACATTTAGAGGTATCTTAAGGTTGCACACGTTCAGACTTTCAAAAAAATACAAAAAACACAAGCGAAACATTTCAGTAAGTTGCACCTGCCTATTTAACTCCAGTGATTTCAACACCATAGAGGGACATGCTGATGGGTCTTTCTGGATAAAGTCAAGAGTTAGATCATGCAGTTTTTCCAAAGCCAGCAATCAAGCCTGACAGTGTTTGGAAAATAAAAATACTCTACCTTCATGTCTACTCTATAGACCATCCAATTGCCCATCACTCTCTATACCGTTGTTTCCCAGCCTCGTCCTCAGGTACCCCCAAACAGTCCATGATTTTGCTCCCTCCTAGTTCCCTGCCAGACAGTCCACATTTTTGCTCCCTCCTAGTCCCCTGCCAGACAGGCCACATTTTTGCTCCCTCCTTGTTCCTTGCCAGACAGGCCACATTTTTGCTCCCTCCTTGTTCCTTGCCAGACAGGCCACATTTTTGCTCCCTCCTTGTTCCCTGCCAGACAGGCCACATTTTTGCTCCCTTCCAGTTCCCAGGAGTCCCTGAGGGCCAGGTTGGGAAACGCTGCCCAATACTGTATGCATAGGAAGAGGAGTGACCTGAAGCATTTACATTAAGATAGGCTTCTACCCCTTTCCTACATCCTGCACTTTATAAGGATCCATTTCAGTGACAAACTTCACACTTCACTCCCACCTGTCCCCCAAACAGGCTCTGTCTCTCTCAGCTCCAAATGTCCAGTGTGAAAACCTGCTGTGTCCTGCTGTATTTCCAGTATCTCCTTCAAACCCTGGGATCCATTCTCTTTGCTCACCATTGCAAAGAGCTACTAAGAGACAAACCAAGGGGAGATGCTTCACGAGGATGTGTATGGAGATAACATGAGTTTTCTGGGGAAACATTTCAGTAATATCTACTTAAGAGGACGTGGTTCCTCACATGTGACCAAGTACTTCTTCCTCTCGATTGCCTCTGCAGCCCTCTCCTTGTTGCCCAGGACAGTTTTCTCTTTGCCGCCAAATCACTCAAGAGTTTACAGCAGAAAGAGGCATTTAACGTGAACGCTGAGGACACAGGACCCAGTGAGCAAACAGCCTGGCCAATTATGTGTGCTGGTCCTATTGCCATCTCTCTCCCTGTCTCTTTGCTCTTTTTCACTCCAGCTTGATCCCACGCTGTCCAATTTTACCACAGCTACCCACACTTAACTCCACATCCCTATTTATTACTATCTTTATCCATGATTATAATTGTTATTGTTATTATTATTGTTATTACAGTTGCTGTTGTTGTGTTATCTCTATTTTTGTCTACTATTGGTTTTCAGTGTGTGGTAGTTGTCCTGGAAATGAGAGATATTTAAAGGGAAAAACCTAAATATAACAGAAGAAAGAGGTAGTTACTGAGGATATTAAATAACCCCTGTAATGCTGTATATTACCAGTTCTATCTATATACTTTTCCAAAGAGAATACAAATGAACAGAGTTAAATCCAAAAGAATTTAAATAAGAAATAAAGGTACATCTGCTGCAGATGCTGACAATCGCCTTTTCTGAGCCAATCACAGATGATAGGCTCTCTCTCTATAAATATATTTATATTATAAGTTTAACTGTGTCTATGAATCGATGTTAGACTTGCCTACATGAGTGAAAGAAAGGGTCTTTCAGATCCTGCTCTGATTGGTTATCCAGAGTCAGCTGCTACCTTTTCATGCCATCACCTATCATGACACATGTGTGTCAGTTATCAGAATCATGGAAAAACACTAAATCACATGTCTTTCATTCTTTTTAAAGTTCACAGCCTGACATACATGACATACCAAGACATTGCTTTTAAATCAGGGAAACTGTGAAAATACATAATTGCAATTTGGCACGCTGATATGCTGCCTACATAATAATATTTATCCCTGAGATTACAATCATTTCTTATTTATAAAGTCATGAAAAAATGGCTTTTAAAAGTGGTAATTACATTAGGGTTCCTCTCTTTGACTCTGGGTTTAGGTCGTCGTCTTATCAAATGAGAGATTTCACTAAGTAGGGCCACAGCCTTTTCGTGCTGTCATTGAGCACTGCGGTGCGGCGACTTAATAAATCACAGTGGAAATGTGAATGGAGAGGAAACAAACCCAGTTTCAGAGTGAAACCATATGCAGAACTTCAGTATTAGTGGTTCTCAAACTAGGTCACAACCTCATGTTAAGGTATGGATCTTATTAATAACAATACTAATGCTGCAAACCTCGATATTTATCGTGCATTTCGGAAATATGCAGTGAGTGCTTTTTATTTGACTACGGTATTGCCAGGAAACACATACAACGGTGTCATTTTTCTTTTCTTTTTTTTGAAACTAGACAACCATAATTCGATAAGATGATAAAAAAGAAAGCAAAAATGTGACTGCATATTCTAAAATGACTGCGTCTCGTAATGGCGTATTACTCTGCCTTTGTGATTTGGTGACCTTGTGAGGGAGCCAACAGTGCAGTTCAATAACGCTAAAGATTGACTTCCCAGACAGCTGTGGCTGACCTACAAGAAATCACCAGTGCCTTGTCTGCCATGTCGCACTGGGTGAAAATAAGCCTCTCATAATTTACATATAATTGGGTGTGTTGATGACATCCTTTATATCATGTTTCTTAAAAAAGAGACATGTTCCATTCACTACCAGTGTCTAACAACAGCATAGCAGATTATGCAGGAAATTTGACAAATTATGCGTAAAACTACAATTTAACTTTATTTCATATATTTTTAAATATATGAGTCACTAATGTACCCCTTGATGGTTTACAGCTGGTTTAAAATAAGAATTCTGCAGCATATTTGAAAAAGCAGCCAGCTATGGTAGATATCAGTTAAACAGTGAAATGTCTATTTGGGGGGGTGGGTCATAAATACGGCTTCGGAAAAAATTACGAGACCACAGCATGATTTTTTGTTTCGCTCATTTCTCAGTTTATGGGTGTGCATCTGTGAATATTTCTTTTTTTGCAAACTGAAGCCTGGTTCTTCTCTGCTTCTGATTAATGAAGGGCTTCTTCCTTGCTTTATGGGACTTTAGTCCTGCTTTTAGGAGCCTGATACAAAGTCTCCTAGCAGTGCACTTCACACCTGCACTTAATGTTTCTCATTCTCTTTGAAGGTCACTTGATGTCATCCATGATTCATGAGAAACTGTCGCATAAGTTAACGGTCATCTTTGGCATTAGAAAGTCACTTCCACCCTTTACCTGGCTGGTTTCTGGTCATTCCCAGTGTCTCCTCAAATTGTTCTTGATTACTGCTGTCTTAGAAATTTTGAACCTGGAAGCAACCTGCTGCTCAGCATAGCCTTCTGCCAGCAGAAGAACGATTAAACCAGGATTCAGAAATGCAAATTATTTTTAAAAATATAGAGTGGTCTCTTAATTTTTTCCGTGGCTGCATATCACTTGTTCTCTTTCGGCTTGCAGGGACAAAAAGTTTGAGAATCATTGATCTAGGCTTATCTGATTCCATTCACCACAAACACTGCGTACTGCATCAGTACTACTATGCCAAGGAATCACTTAATTGTATTTCATTGTTTTCCAAAAACGGTTCGGCATCTATAGACAACCATACAATGTCCACTACAACTTATGTACTTTCGACGAAAATATTACTGAGGGGGTTATTTGCGTTTGGTTGTCTTGAATTGAAAAGAAAAAGCCCAAAATGTTACCAGGTTGAGGACTAGGCTCAGCCTTAGTATGGAGGTCCATCTTTTTCATCCGTTTCAATGAGAGGCCTTACAAAAGCCACACACGTCTGGCTACTAATAAAACACGCATGGAAAATGACAGTCATTTATATAGAAATTCTGATGTTGTTGTTCCAAAAGCATCTAGCTGTGATCTAAATAGAATGAGAATTGACACAGATTGCAAGCCTCTCTCGTTGCTATTCATTAGCTGTCCTTTCTCTGAAGTCTCATGCTAGACTCCACGGGCTGTTTAGTATTGACCTTGTAAGGTCCTTTGCTTTTTTTTTTACATTTTGGCTTCTAACTATTTCAGTACCTTTCAGAAAAGGAAGCCGTTCCCCTTCTCCGAATCAAACTGCCTTTTTATTTGTGACCTTAACCCGTGTTTCCTAGCAGTAGGAGTACCAGAGAGCCCTCTAAGCCAGGCTTCTGTCACATGCCAGTTTCTCCGTGTGGTTTGTGAGAGACGTGTGCAGCCGCTGGGCTGCATACTGCAGTTTCACCTGTCAGTCACTCGGCACTTAGGCCACTACAGTCCAGACAGGCTATTAGTATCCCGGAGACTCCTCACACCCCCCATGGTCCCACATGCAGAGCAGACAAACAGTGCTGATGAATGTCACCTCACCCTAATTCTGCCCAAATTGCAGTAAAGTATAATGGTGCGAGCGGGGGGGTGATATCGAGCAGGCAAATACGCCAGCGCTTGTGGATGACAGGCTGTTGAGCTGCGGAGGGTGCCTAACCTGCTGTAAGCTATCCCATGCTGCCCCGTGCTCTCTGCCAGTCCTCCGCCTCCTGCTTCGCTACAGGAGGAGGGGCAGAACAGCAGGACACCAACACTGCAGCAGCCTCCTGATGAGCGCAGTGTCAGGGTCGCATCCAATTACGCTCTCTGTCTCCATCATTTCCAGCTCCTAAAGGAAGGACCTCTCTTCCTTTATGATGTGGCGGGATGTAATTGGAGCGGACCGCCGTCCTGCAGTTCTAGATTTGCTTTGAGTCATGTGGGAATGAAATGCGAGGGATTAGAGCCTCAGAGCGTTGGCACATATGGGCACAGGTCGTTCATTCCAGAATTTGTTTGTCTCGACCCAAAATGTGTAAACATGGGAAAATGCCTAAACCAAGAACCTTTGAATTGTCCACGTCATTATGCAGCCTTGAAGTAAATATGTTGTATATTTCGTATAAACAAAACATAACTAAAGGAATGCACCATAAAGAGGGAATTATATTGGATGTATGTTGTGTACCTGACATAATTAATACTGAAACAGAACAGAGAGGACCTCCATACATGCCTGTACAACATGCCAGTCAGATGATTGAAAATTTGAGCCTTTCTAACCAGTGAATAGCAGCTTATTTTAATAATATTCTGGGAAGCAGTACTGAGAGACCCAACTCAGTACTGCTCAAATTGACCGTTTCATCTCTTGTAGCCACTTAGCGGTGATGTGTGTAGTTCTGGGGTTATCATTTATTGTATTGCTTCACAAATAAAGCACAACAGCTTGCTTCAGTACAACAGTATACCATGATTGCTTCCATCAGGATCAATTCTATCACTATCATTGTCAACAAAGTTTTCATAAGTATGATTATTGACAATGTGAATAAACGTTATTTTATGTGGATCAGTCCTTTTGTTATCTATGGAAATCAGACTCATCTTTGTTATCACTAAGTGATGATTAATTTTTAACTTATTTGCATTGTTAGGCTCTTAGAGTTTGTTCTTTTAAATTTTGTTGTTTAATTAAAATGCATTCAATGAAAACCATTCAGTGGTATTGGTCTATATCTTATGTATTATGTGTTAATGTATGTTGTGTGTGTAACAAGTGGAGTTACTCAGTGGTGCTATTTAATTTGTGAAAAGCTAATAATTATATCAATTTATTCCAAAATTTCTGACACTGCACATATTATTTGTTTTTTTTTCTTTCCAAGGAATAAATAAAACAAATTATTACTGATGGTACAGTAGCACTCTGCTTGATGCCTTAAATGTAAAGCCACCTCAGCAGGTCTTTCAAGGTTAAACTTAATCAGTGGATATTTTTTAATAAATATTCAGGAAAGTAAATCAGCCAGAGATTACTGCAGCGTAAATCAGCCAGCAGGACATTAAAAAGCACAACCCCCCCCCCATACCACATCGAGCGGTATAAGGAAGCAAATGAGATTTGTAATGAGCAAAATGGATAGACGACTCCTCTGCAGTATACAAGGAGCCCTGGTTTGTCTATTTGTTTCCTGCTTAGTTCAGGCGATAATGCTGTTCAGGCCCCTGGATGGGATGGAGTTGAGGGATGCAAAGCAGGCTTATTTCAGAAAGATTTATTTATGAGGCCAGTTAACTTTGTGCAATTTCATGTCCCATTTGCTTGCCAGGGCAGCTGATAATAATTTCAAGCTATTTATTATTTCACTAAGTGTGAAAAAGAATAGTTTTTAACCATGTTAATCCTGTGAGTGAATTTTCATAGCACATACTGTCTGTTTTCAGTGG
>JAODKC010000001.1:33219420-33239514 GCA_026777985.1 Mormyrops attenuatus
GCCCCCCCCCCCCCCCCCCCCCCCCCCCCCCCCCCCCCCCCCCCGCCCCCCCGCCGGCCCCCCGGCCCCCCCCCCCCCCCCCCCCCCAGTAGTCGATTAGTTCTTCAGCGCAAAGTTTGAAATGAAGCGTAATTGGATTAGTTAACGTGGAGGACTAGATAGTGCGGAATGAGGTTAGCAGGCAGGCAGGCCGCTGTAATTAGGCGTCCGTCCGGGGAGCGAGATTGGAGGCCAGCCAGTGTTCACTCCTGCTCCCCCATTTATTCATTTATTTTTTCATTATTTCCACCAAACGAATCAGAAGATGGCAGGAGTGTCCTGGGAGTGTTATAACTGCATTGGGATGCCGCCTGTCCCTCCACTCTCCTTTCCTCCCTGCCCTGAAATGCTTGTTTGTTTACCATTTCTATCCTCTTTTACCTTACAGCTATCAGGCAGGTTTCCACTTCCATTGTGTGGAGTTAAGGAGAAACTGAGTGCAGACTACGCTACTTATACAAGTGAATTAAAGGCTCTCTAGTTATAAACTGAATCTGTACCCTTCTATTCTGTGACTGACACATGTCACCCTAATACCCTATCGGTCTGTTTACCTAACTAAAAGTGAAGTCATCTTCTTCAGAGCAAAGATTTTTCGGATGTCATGCATATATTATAATTGGTAGCTGGCACAGTCCAAGTGCACTGGGTGTAAATCACTGTAAAACCCTCAGATCTCTGTGTGTGGAAACAGCAAGCCCCCTACTAAATGTCCTAGAGACAGCCTAATTTACTGTGCAGTTTATTGGACGCATATGTGATTTTATTGGGTTAATAGAGATCTTTGGTGTGGTCATCCTGTTTCTAGCCAAAATGCAGTTTATTGCAAATGTCTACCGCCGTGTTCTCTTTACCTTTTTGCCTATATTTCTGTATTCCTCTTCGGTACTGAAGCCTCCTTCTATCCATCTTAGCCAACCTCTCCTTCACGTCTTTCCCCCATCAGTTGTTCCGGTTAGTACAGAGAGAAAGACGAGGGAAAGCAAGGGAAACGAGAGAGAGAGAAACAATTTATGTTACGCCTATTCAGGGTTCAGGTTTAGGAGCAGCAAATGGAAGTTAATCACTGCGATCATAAACAAGCCGTTACATTAACATGGAGCTCTACAGTTACAAAGTGCCTGGAGGGTAGAACAATTCAGCTTTTGTTAATAACAGCCTATTAATCAGCACCATTACGGAAGCAGTCTGGGCACCGCTTTTGAAAAAGACTTTAATGAAAAAAATTTTGTCACCTACTGTGAAATTTTGTGGGTGTCCAAAGCTCAGGGAGTTCAGTGTTTGGGAGCAGGAATTATATTTGATCATAAAATGACCCAGAGGACTTTCGAATGTATCAAAATAGGGCTGTGGCACACAGCAGAAGCCAGGCTGGTACTGGAAGTCTCACTGACATACTGGGCAGACAACGTCCGCCCTTGCAAAGGTCTGCCAGCTATAATGTTGTCCTTGTATTGTTTTGCTAAGAGAATTCTCTGGAAAAAGGAAGCAGCCCTAGTTGTTGCCCTGGCTGTAATGGATATGTTTTTGAGCATGTTTGATTCATGGCCACCATGTGATATATACCCCTTAAAGAATATTTATGGTCAAGTTCCCAGAAGAAAACCCAGGTGTATGATTAGTGATGTTATTCACACGAAAACCTCTTGGCTGCATATCTTGAATATGCAAGTGATTAGATAAGTCGATATCTATATGACGGAGGACGTATTTTTTGTTCTGGTTCGACTCCTCCGTTGCCATCTGACTTTCATTCTATAATTTCTTTGTCTTTCGTATTTTTGTAATATTCTGTATAACTGATGCAGGGATGTAACACAACACACTCGTGTAAATCACCTTGGGGTGAGTGTGTTGTGAAAGGCGCTATATAAAATAAATTGAATTGTATTGAATTGAATTGAATTTTGGATGGCCTGCCTCCTACCTACACTAAATGTTACATTGTCATCTCCTTGGTTCATTTTTGGGTGCTTGATCGTTATGTCTGCTTTCCCGTTTACCTGTATGTCCCCCTTTGTTTCATTTGGTTACTTTTCCTGCTCTGGCTTCCGTTCCGCCCTTCACTCTTTTGCGCCCGTCCCCGTGTTCCCGGCTCTGTCCTTCCTCCCCTGCCCTGTCGTCTCCACTCACCAACTGCACTTTTTCTTCATTTGCAACACTGCCTTCCCTCTCTCTGAGCCTCTCTTTCCCAGCTTCTCTCCCTCCCTTCGCACATAGCCCTGCAACAGAGCTCGAATCTTCACAACAGATAATTTCACTAATTTCATTAATTATAAACCAATATGTTACTGGGAGCCTCCAGAGACGGCTTGGCCAACGCTGGCATCTGGTCCGCAATCCGAGGGAGGAGGAGAGGGAGCCAGGAAGGCGGAGATGGAGGGAGAGCAAGGAGAAGAGGAGCAAGGACAACTCCTGACAACGTGCTGCTTCCTCCAGCACTGACCTCTAAAGAGCACTGCATGGCACGCAGTTACCCCCTATCCTGCAAGACAAATACTCACCACTGAAGACATTTTTATGAGTGAGAAAAGGAACTGACATTGAGGGGAAAAAAACCTGATGACATTAACACATCAGTAAACAAGCAAAGAACATGGGCACACTGGGCATAGACGGGATAGGGGAACAGAATGGACACACTGTACAGGGATAGAGGTACAGGATGGACACGCTGTAGAGGGATAGAGGGTCAGGATAGACACACTGTACAGAGATAGAGGTACAAGATAGACACGCTGTACAGAGATAGAGGTACAGGATAGACACACTGTACAGGGATAGAGGTACAGGATAGACACACTGTACAGGGATAGAGGTACAGGATAGACACGCTGTACAGGGATAGAGGTACAAGATAGGCACACTGTACAAGGATAGAGGTACAAGATAGACACGCTGTACAGGGATTGAGGAACAGGTTGGACACACTGTACAGCAGCCAGCTGTGGGAAGGTGTGGAATAACAATGGAGGGCCAGTTAGGGGCGAGGAACAGTGTAACAGGTGCGTTTCTCATGCTACAATACTTCCAAAGTGCACAGCAGCCCCCAATCAGTCGCGCTTCAAGTCAGCACAGCGGCAGCGTGGGAAATATATAAATAAAGCTGGCGGCACATGTGTCTCCAGCATTAATAGTAATTGTGTGTGTAAACTGCTTCACATCACCGTTCCCTCTCACAGCTGTCCAGTAATTACCAGAGAATGGGGCAGCTGATGGCAGTTTGTCTGCCTCTGTGTTGTCTGTGTCCCTGTGAGACCGGGCACACTGAAATGCAGTTAGCACTGGGTTTTAGATACCTTTCTCTAAGACAATCCCCCCTCACATTAATCTACAAAAGGAAAAGAAAGGATTTCTCCACAGAAAAAGACTAGAACAACTGTTATGTGTTAACATACCACTGACTGTCTACTTGTTTCAATAAGCAGAACCTGTGCAAACTTTTGCCTTTTGCTCCTAGATTTCATGAAGCTTCACAGGCATTAGAGGGCGCTGTTTCAGGAAGAGGCATGTGGACAGCTTTTGGGTCCTTGGGTCTTCTGTCTCCGGGGAGTCGTCCAGGCCTGGCCGCGCCTCTCCTAGGGCACGCTGCACACTACCGCCCAAGCAGGGCTGTAATTAAAGGCACTGACGAGGAATCACAGGGACACCGCGCCGAAACCGCTGGGGCCGACCACACTGCGTTCTAACTGCCACTTAGTGTGTCTCCCCGCTCCTACCAAGCAGATAAATATAGCGCCTTCATTGCAGAGGGGGCGGGGGATAACGGCGGGAGGGCAGGCGCACTCTTTGGGAACTACGCCGGTACGGGGGGGGGGGGGGTTACTCCATCTGTGGAGGATGGGTGCCCCCTCTCCTCCCCAGCATCTTAAAACGAAAATGGGGTGCAACGACTGAGGGATGAATGCAGGGTGGAAACATTGAGGGTAGCAGGAAGGGAGACCTTGGGGGCATCAGTGCAGGTTCCACCTAGTTGCTATTAAGCAATGAGTCTGTTTGCTAAACCGAATAACCAAGCATCACTACTGTCTGATGCCAGTTCATATCCATTGTAAGCAGAAGATCAAAGCTCCTTCAAGGTCTTATTGTTGCAGCATAAGAAAAGGTTTTCAGCAGCAGTACAGCTTATGTCCTTTGAAATGTTCTGCTTGACGAAACACTGCAGTGCCGATGGAATATAAAACACACAGCGACTATTCAAAGACCAAACGAATCACACAAGCGACATCAAAAATATCTCCTTGTCCATTCACTCGTGTGTTTTACGTCCTGTCGTGTCTTGTTGTGCACGTCAATTAAACATTTTAGCTCTCAATGAAAATAAGATGTAATCTTCAGATGAGTTAAGAAAAACAAGCCCTACAGAGTCATGGGACGTCTGTGTCAATCCAGGTGGGATGGAAAGCCACAGGTGGAACTTCTATGTACATACTGCCCCCAGGCACTGGGTGAAGGTACTGCACCATCCCTCATTAGACTGCACACCTCTCCCCTTACCTACTTAGCCATTACCCTCAGACGCTGTTCTTCTCTCTGTCTGTTTGACATTCAAGGACGACCGGTGGGAAAGGAAGCCATCAGGGGCCATAAAGTCAGTAAGGCCTGACCATTAAGTAGTTCAGAGTTAATGATGAGCAGAGAGACAAGACAGGGGTGCCAGTGCACAGCTTTGCTCTTTGGACCCATTGTGGTGCATCAGGATAATCCTCAGTCATAAATATGTCTCTGCACGCACACACACAGACACACGCACAGGCTCAATGCACTAAAACGTTCATGCATGCCTGGTGAATTTTAACACATATCTGAAGCACACCTCAAAAAGTGTTACAAACAGGTATAGAGAATTCTGTTTATCCAGAATAAATGCCACCTTTTCTTTCCAAAGTGGAATGAGACACCTATTGGTCAAAAAGCTGGGGACTGATGTGAGAGATGATAAAAGCTGCCCCCCCCCCCACCTGTGTGTTTGAACAGTGTGCTTAGTGGAGATGAGCATGTGATAACAGTGCCAGTGACACTGATGGCAGACCCAGATAAGGGGCACTGATTACTCCCATTACAGGGAGGCTTGGCAGCACAGAGCAGAAAGGCGGCATCATGCATGTGACCCTGCAGGTTCTCCATCCTGTTTGTTTGTTTGAGTGTCAAGCAGAGACTAAACACAGAGAAACTGGCCCCAGTCCGCCATTTTTACGGGTAACCCTCCTCCCAAATGCCAGGCCAGGACGTGTTTCTCTACGGCGCATTTTCCTCTCACTGCTTTAATTCCCTTTAAGTATGTCTCCACAACCCATATTGTTATAGTAATGCCATCCAGACACAAAAGTGTTATTCACTGCAGTTTTGGGGCACAAATTCTGATAACCCCCTTTCATAATGCTATTACAAGATAACATTTCTTTACTAGGACACCTGACAAGAAACTTAGTGATAGGCTGATTCCTAATTAAAAGAAATTTTAAAGTGACCCTACACCCAGATGTAGCTCTTCAAAAGACTTTCACAAAATAATCTTATCCTTTATCAGAGGAAGCATCGATTCATTCATTTGAACCATTAGTGAATTATAGACTGGTCTAAAGAATATTTCAAATTAAGGAACCAATGATAAAGCTAGACCCACAGGACAGTGTTTCTTCTGAACAATCAGAGACCAAACCGCGTCATCCTGACGCCAGAGAAAGCATCAGATGTCACATCAGGAATAAATGACGGCCGTAACATGCATGTAGCACATTTTCATGGTAAAACTGTCGTAGCACCACCCCTCTTTTGATAGTACAAACTGTTCCCAAAGTGATGTCCTCATCCTATCATCGGTGCCTGTCACAGGTACTGCCATAACGGAAGCATACAAGGGCATTCATGCTTTGAAATTGCTACGATAAAACTCAGTAGCATGTCATTATGATCTGCATTGATTCCTCCTGTGAGCATTGAGCAATGATCTGCATGTAACTTCTAATAGATCTTGTCTGGGTACATATGTGTTTCTTCATCAGAATGTTTCACTTCTTCTTGAGCTTGTGTGTGTCTGTGTCTGTGTCTGTGTCTGTGTGTGTGTGTGTGTGTGTGTGTGTGTGTGTGTGTGTGTGCGTGTGTGTGTGTGTTTTTCAACCAGATCCCAGGGATTCTGGGATTGTGATTCTGGGAATGGTGCCCTGGATTCTGCCCCCCCACCTATAGTTCAGAGGTTTGGCTTTTGAATCCATGATGTATGACTGTGTCTGTTCTGTCAGTCCAGATGCTCCTCTGTCTTTGACGTCATGCATTTCGCCTCTGTGGCCGCATTACAAGACGACTGTTTCATAGGCACCTCCATGTTGGTTATGTGTGTGACGCAGCTCAGTAAATAAACCACTTGTTGCACCCTGAATGGTTTCATGTCACAGCCTTTTTTTTCAGAAGCATTTATATCCATTATGGAGTTTGTCCTGGTCATACCATTACGCTGGATGTTTACTAGGAAATGCCTTTTTACTAGGAAATTTCTCTGTGCCTTTCGTGTCTTTCATGTGTGTGTGAGTGTGTTTGTGTTCCCAAATGTCCCCACAATGTGATTAAAAACCAGTCCCCACAAAGGGTGGGGGTTAAGGTTGTTGTGATCGGGATTTGGGTTTTTCCAATAGAAATGAAGGTTCCCATTTAGATAGGTATGCCGTGTGTCTGTGCGTGTGTGTGTGTGTGTGTGTGTGTTGAAATGGGTCCCAAGCAGATCAGTCTGGCCATGTTGTTGCCAGCATCCATAGAAATGTACACAAAAGAGCAGTGGGACCCCCCCCCATATGCCACCCACCCTCAAGCAGTTCTCAGGTTTCAGCTTATTAGCCTGTTAGTAAAGTGCTCTCTTAATCAGCATTGGGGCCTCATAGTGAAATTCCCATTTATTTAACATGAGTACCATCCACTAAAATGTGGGCATAACTAAAGCTTAAGGTTTTACAGGACTTTTTATCAAACAAAAGGCTCATATCAGCCTGAGCCTCCAGTGGAAAAAAGAGTGTCTGATTAGGGGCCAGAAGCTTTTTCAATATATATATATATATACCTCAAATTGATTTTAGTCCAGCATTCAGCATTCAGACAGGATGTGTCCACAAAAAGCCACAGACCTCACCAGTGACTTTGACTGTCTAACTTGGTGTTAAATGGTCATCTTGCAGAAACCTCATTATTTTCAAGATGGACATACTTTGTTAAGAAACTGCAGTCAACATAAAGTGTACAGAGTAAAGGCGGAAGATGCTTCCCTCCCTTATTACACTTGGATGAGGGGATTCTTCCATGAAGGTCTTAGTCAATCCTTTTTCCGACGCACCGCGACGGTTCAGCTTTCAGAGACCTCATGGCCTGCAGTTTGTAAACAAACACCAAGACCCTGTGAGTCACTCACATGCAGCCTTTGAGTCTTAATGCCCTCTCTAAAGATCTGCCCTTTGCTGTGAAGCGGGACACTTTATGGACAAGTAACTGCTTGCACTGCTTTTTTTAAAAAGTAAAATAGCAACAGCTTATTATTTATTAGAAATGTTTTAAAGCTTTTGGGTGGCACTGTACAGACAACTTTGGAAATATTTGAATGTTTGGAAACAAACAGTCGATGTTTAACGATGGTTTGGATGGAGGTGAATTATGTGTTCCACTGGTTTTGTTATGTAGAGAGGTTGCAGTTAAGCTTCCATGAAAAATCAGCTGATTCATACACATTGTTGCATATTAACACGTTTTTAAGTAAGGCTTACTGCTTGCTGTATCCCAACTCTCACACAAACACATACAGACACTTGCGCATGTAGGTAACTTTAGCAAATGGCAGCAAGATCCACATCCATGGTAAGATATGCTACACTTCACTGTCTCCAGGGTGCACAGTGTCACCCTCTGCACGGCCTGGGTCAGGCCCTTGGCCACTGTCACCGTGCCAAGCATTCCCGCCACACGCCAACCCAGTGCAGTCTCATCCTTGTCGGCACTGCCTTTTCTCTCTTTTTTTTACTTTATTTGTTTGTGTCCTTGAAAAAAATATTTAGCTAAAATTATGTCTGATTGCACTGTAGGAAAGCAACACCCATTTGTTACCCCAAAAGAACACATATATTTAGGTTTTATTCTATGGCAGCTATATTTAGCAGGCATGCAGACTCGTGGAGAGTCGCTAACTGAACTTAACCGTTCAGATCTTGCACTAGGAACGCATTCCTACTTGCCCATAATTCCCTGATTCCCCTTGCCAAGGGATGCACCGAATCTTTAAAAAGTTAGGGAAAAAAAGAGAAAAAGAGAGGGATGAAGAAAGAAAAAAAGGGAATTTTATTGAACAGACACGACACATGCATTTTCGGATATCAGGCTGTGAACATGTAACATAGACAGGTACTTTCTGCTTATTTCTGCGAATAAAATAATGACCATTAGTATTTTAATCCTCTTAATAATAATAACAATAATAATAATACCCAAGTACCTGATACTGGGGAAGCAGTTTGAACAGTTCTCCTGTACAGGGTCATGGTGGGTCCCAGACCCTACCCCAGGCAGCATCGGGGCACCCAGGGTGAGACAGCAGCCCATCACATTATTATTGTGACCAGTATGGAGGGGACATAGATCAACATAAAGCAAAAAAAAACATTCATAGGGGAGGAGGGGGCAACAAGCATTTCATTTGGGCCTAAAATGTCATTTCTTTGGCATGCTATGAATTGTTTCAGGCCACGGCCGTAACTTAGCATTATGCTAATAAGTCACCGGCGAGGCAGAGAGGCACTCGCTCTCATGCGCTTCCTGCTCGGTGAACATGGGTCACGTTCTTTTGGCAGAGGGAGCGCTGGGTCTCCAGGCGACCATGCTACAGTCCCTGCAGCTTTGGCTGGCACGTCGACCGCACGGCTGCGTGCTGCACCGCTATTAATAAACCCCCTCCAAGTTTAATAGTTAATTGCGTTGATGGACTGCATCTGTGCTACTCTGTGATGCAAACATTATTATACATACTAAGTGGCTTAATTGTAATTAGAGCTGAAAATTTAATTAAACCAAACAATAAAGGAAATTGTTGCTTTTTTTTTCCAATCGGCCCATTTAGTTAACCCTTCTCTCTCCGAGTGCTGCCCGCCTCCTGCCTCATTCGCATTGACGGGAACAAACATGGATTGGGTGGGGGGGGTTGCGGTAGATGATCAGGGACAGGATCCTGTGCCAGAAGAGGTTTGGCATTTAAGCTGTCGATGCTCAGCCTGTTTCTACTCAACATTTAGCGCCTCCCCGGTGCCCAGTAGCCGGCCTGAGAGACAGACGCCACGAGGCAATAAAGAGACCCAGCTGGGCCCTGGCTAGAGGAACGCATACCTTCAGAGGCTCCCCAGAAAGATATTAGCAATCAGTCTCCATGGGCCAAGCGCACACAAAATGCAAAATGTAAGTATATTGCTGGCAAACGCTTCTGCCAGCCACAGCCAGTCTGGATTAAAATTCAGCTTAATAAATTAATAAGGCATTTAGCTGCTTTTACGTATCTGTATGGCTTCCAGCAGCACACACAACACCGCAGTAAGGTGACAGAGTCCTTGAGCTTCCAGTAAGAGTTTGCTGTGCAATCACTGAGTGGGTATTATTGGGGAAATTCCACCCAGAAATTTTGTTCATCATCATGTTTATGTCCCACAAATCCAAAGAAGACTGTAATACATGCAGCTGACAAATAATCACTGACATGTTTCACCCACTTTCACCACCTCAGTGAGGGTTAACCGTTTCAATATCTGTCAAATATCTCACCAGTAGTTTCTAAATCAGAGAAACCTCAGGATGGAATAGAATAGAATAGAATAGAATAGAATAGAATGCCTTTATTGTCATTGTTGAAAACAAATTCAATACATGTGATTTTTCAGCAATGCTTGGTGATACATGTGAATATTAAGGGAAAGAAGATAAACAAGATGAAGTTAAATTAATAGACAAGAGCTTAAACTATCAACAATATAAAATATAGGAGATATAGAAGGGGTAGATAAAGCTTATGGTATACAGCAGCATATTTAGTAAACATCAAACAAATCATGAGTACAATATCTACGCAGACTTCCGCTTTCTGGGAAACAGACAGGTGACAGGGCCGGCTGCACTTTTTCAGGGGCCCGAGGCAAAGGCCCTTCTACCAAGAAAATTTCACTTCCTTCACAGTGCAGAAAATTCAGGGACCCTCAGCAACTGCCTGTTCTGCCTATCCCTGGAGCCCCCCCGCTCCCCCAGGACGAAGACTGCTGCTCTAGACAGAAACTGAGAGTCTCTACAGCAATGATATTGACTATAGACTAAACAGCACTACAGCACCTGTTGTGTATCGGCCATAAGCGAAGCCATATCCTGAAATGTCCACTGAGGCTTGCAAGTGACTGGCTGTATTATTCATCAGGAGCCCGCTGCCCGGCTTCCAGCTCCGCTCTAAGCAGGTCATGCTCGCTGACATGGTTCTGCACTTCCAGCATGGCCCCCTGAAGCCAATAGATACAGAACGGAGGTGACGGTCTGGCAGAACAGCGCCACTAAGCACTGTCTGATCACAAGTGGCCTGACAGCCCTCGCCTCTATTGACAAACAAACTCTACAGTCTCCAGCCACTGGCTCACTCTTAGCGGTGAAAATGGACTCTGTGTGTTTGCAGTTTACATGTTCTCTCTGTTTTGCATTAATTTTTTCTGCAGTCCTACTTGGTTAGAAAGGACTGCTAAAGTGCCAAGATAAGAGTGTGTGTGCCGGTATTTGTGACCGACATCCCATCCTGCGCGTCCCCTGCCTTGTGCCCTGTGCTCCCTGGGATAGGCTCACTCTGACCCTGAACTGGATGAGTGGTGGATGAAGGACAGGTGGTTAACTTTTGTCTAAGCATTTTTTATTGTGTTACCCTTCATCACGTTGAAATATTCAGGCGATTACCAAACCATGGTGGCCAATTCTCACGCACACGCAAGTAATCCTATGCAAAATCTATATTATTCCATTATAAACCTAAAATCATCTACTTCAAAAGCTGGGGTGGTTTGCAAACCCTAAAGACTATTTGCAAGGTAATAAAACTGCTACATACATGTAAATGTGTGTGCAGACTAGTCTCAAATTGAAAATCTCACTCCAGCCAGCTGATCAAAGTTGGCAACCCGGCAAACAGTCGTGCTGGGTGAAAGGTATTTCGTTTTCCTTGTGGTCATCCAAGGTAATTGTTCTTGCTTTCAGTCAGGGGCCACGGCACAACATTACATTTAACTGCGGATCTGACACCCTGATACAATGGGGTATATACAATGTCTCCTTGATTTATTCTCTTGTTGCAGCTTACAAGCCTAATGGCTCTGATTAAAACCAAGAGGCCTCTCACAAACATGTTCAGTAAACACGTCGTTTATGAGCGCTGAACTGCCAAGCCCCGTTTTCCACCCCACTTATTGAAAAAGTCTAATGCGTCGCTCCCAGGCTGCACATGGGAGGTATACAGATAAGATAACACAATAAATAAAAATGGAAATGATGTGTGTGGGCGACTGTTGCATGAATGCCTGCCACTGCATCGAAAGGACGGTCCGGATGTGCACTGCCCAGCAAAACTCACCCGGGCTCAGCACTCCAACTAAAGGGTATAAACAAAGAGAGCGGAGCGGCCCCCAGAGATGGCACATCACGCGGACGTGAAATGTTGCGAGAGCGTTTTCGCGAACGTGCCGTTAGGAGGATGACGGCCCTGGCTGGGCTCTGTAAGCATCGCATCCCAGACAGCAGCATCTGCACATAAGGTCCTGCATCATTAGGCACCTACATACACACGCTTCTGCCTGGCTGAGTGGCACAGGGTAGGGGATCCCAGCGAGACGGGGGGGGCATGAAGGGGGGGGTGCAGTTGCAGTTGCTATTTGAGGGGCAGGGGAGGAACAGGAGAAGGGGAGAGGGAGGAGCGAGCTGGCTGGAGGAGACGCAACACCACCTTGCTCCCCACCAGACCGCCCTCCTCCACCCCCGGTGACCGTAGGCTGAGGGGGGGCACAGGTGACAATACACAGTGTCTTTCTTCTTCTGTCCCTCCCTTTTGTCAGCTGTGTTCAAACTTTGATTTGTTTATTAACACAAACTATGCCTTATGTATTGGCAAAGCTCATAATTCAGGAACAGCAGGTTAGTCATCTGTGACTGGGAAAAGCCTCCAGGACACAGTACTGAGTGTCACACTTTTTGGGGGAAGATGATGTCAGACTGTCAGACACACACATACACACATACAAGTTTGCAATTATATCTTTGTGGGAAATCTCCATTCATTTCTATGAGGAAAACTAGAAAAGTTTACAAGTTGGGTTACACAGAGTTGACAAGTCTTATGACCTTTGAAGTTTGTGTAATCATTACATTGATTTTGAACGTCTAATTGATGTAAACAATGTTTCATTCAGGGTTTGAGGCAATGGTCATTAGGGTGCTGACGGAGCAGCCTTTGGATTTAAAGGAGCTTCGAGAAAGGGTTGACCATAATACGTCACTCCTAAATGACCTGTGCAGACAGAGAGAGGCTGATGTTTCCCTTCATCCCAACATGACGACCTTAACCTCTACCCAGCCCTAACCTTAATCATGAGTAAACAAACAAAATGTAAAACTGTTGACATTTTTAGTTTTTTGATTGTATTTACAGATCTTTGTGGGGACCTGAAAAATGATCCCCACAGTGTCAAAATAAAAGGTTCCTGGACATTTGGTCCCCACAATGTAATATAAACATTATCCACACACACACCCATGTAGAGCCACGCCAGCGTATACATAAACACAGACAGACTGACAGGCATGGGGGGTCTGGCACACAGACAGGCGGTGTGGGAGGAGGTCCTGGCGGCAGGCAGGCCAGAGAGAGCTGGGGGTTGGGGGGGGGGACACTAATGATGTGGTTGAGCACTACCAGGTTGTCATTAGCTCAGCATCTGCTCTCATCACACACCATTATGTGGCTGAACGGCAGTGGGAGGATGCGACGGAATTTACAGCCGATCGGTACAGCGCCCCCCAGAGGTAGGAGGCCTCCTCAGACTTGGCTTCCTGCGAGCCCGCGAAAGATGCCGTTGCAAGCCAGCTCACACGATTCATTGGTGCGAAAACAGTGGTCAGATGGACAAGCTGCCACTGGGACCTGATCTGTATAACAGCCTTTTTTACCCTAAGGCCATAACAGCGAATTTAGGAATAGTCAAGGAAATTATCTACATGCATGACAATGCCCAACTTACAGAACCACGAGGCCCAATGTCGACATGCCATAATGCCTGTAGAGCGAGTCACACCCTACATTCTGTACTATAGACGCAGGCCAGATGGGGACTTTCTTGCTGTCAGCCGAAGAAGCATATAAGCAGGACCCCACTCTGTATGAACATCTACTGCACCATCAAAGATCCCATGGGTTCTTCTCAACGAGCCTTCTTCAGTCTCAGTGATACTGCCGCTCAGATCTTATTACACAATATCTGCTTATTCCATTGCATTTGCTATCTGTATACTTGAAAATACACTTAAGCTGATGACCCATGGTGCATTGCCATAAAATAATAAACTTTTCTGAAAAAGAAATTTCTAATTATTATATTTATATGACAAACAGGAGGTAACATCTGCCAATGCGATCAACCGAAACTACATTTAGAATAAAAAATCTTAATGATAAACGCATATTTATCAATAGAAACTAGTCACAAATCTAGTTTGGCCGTTTCGTTTCTGAGTAATCGCAAATAGAATGCAAAGTCCTAATAAGTGTGGGTTTATTAACATGACAGAGAGGGAGAGTGGGCAAATCAATACATCGAAGGCTGTCTAATGTGTTTTCTGTTCATGTAATAGCACATGACTTGACGCTCTCCAGACTTTTGGCTCAGATTAAATCACAGCTTCCACCCACTCTAATAACTGTGAATGACAGAATCCAGTTCAAGTTTTGCCGTAAACCTCCTCCTTCCACCTAAAGGAAAATAGACGTTTAGTGTCAAGCATTTAGCTTTAAATATGCAGAGTGCGGCCTATTTATAAGGCGATTCTTAATATCGTCTTGAGAATCCCTTTAATGTGTCAACCGCAGATCCCGTGTTTCATCGCTAATGTCAAAATGTTCAAAAGATTAACAACAACACAACACACCCTAAAGGGAATGTTATGCTTTTATATTCCAAGTTAAACGTTCTGCACTCATACCTGCAATAAGACAAGAAAATAATCTAATAATGTAACAGAATATAGCACCTATTTCTTTTTTAGGACAGCATAACTCTATTCACTCCTTCATTAATAACAAACGGGTGTTTGCTGCCTGTGATCTATAAACCTATAAATTAAAGGAACGCTCTTTGCAGCATCCTCAAACTGTTAACTTTTATTAAAGGTCACAAAGATGCCACAGGGCATATAAAACAGTCCCATTAAATTAGTTCTTAAATCAGGAAATTTCAGGTTTTTTTTCCTTTTTAATAACAAACAGCTGGAAAGCATAATCTACTCCTTTACCTTTCGTATGCTGCGGCTTGTCATGCACCGGAGCACATGAGTGCAGACAGATTTTAGTGTATTTCAGTAATAACTCAGACTTCATGCTTATAAGCAGACTGGTGCCACACATGTCCCTCCTAGTTAGTAACACACATTAACAAACAACAGGGTAGCTGCAGTTCTCAGTCATCATTTTTATTAGGCAAAAAAACTCATAAAATATTCCTGCTTCCCTGCAAGTTTTTCCTTTTTATTGGATAGTTCAAAGTTTGAACTCCGAAAGCTGCGAAGTCAATGTTTAATATTATAACTCCGTTTATAGTAGATAATCCATATAGCGTTTGATGAAGGACACTGGGCTTAATACTGTCCCCTTTTACAGCTGTCACATTTGTCACTAGAAACAGTTACTCTAACGCTTATCTACAAAAAATAAAAGCATAAACTGCTTAAAAAAATGCAATCGATGACACCATTCTACTGTTAAAAATTCATAACAGTAAAGCTGGCAAGATAAGCGCACTCAATATTTGTCCCTGTTTTTTTTACCAATTTGGATTTTTTTCGAATAGCTCACTGCCCTCTCGGGGGGGGGCAAAAACAACATGCACTTATACCAGTGTCCTGTTCAGCTGCCCACATCATTTCAGTCTACAGCCTCTATTGGGTGATTTAACGCGCTTTGAATCATTCTGAAAAGAGAGCCAAACCCTTAATCACGGATACATTTGAAGCCTTGTGGTTCTTTGACTGACATTCAGCATCTCACAGACCCTGGGTGAACTCTGATACTGAGCTGAGGCAGGCATCCTCACCACATACACCAGCCTTGACCCCCCTGGGGAGCCACGTTCATAAAACTTACATTGAGGGTTAGACATTCTCCATTCATCCATACACCTTCCTACCACTGACCCAGTAGAGGGTTGTAGGAAGATATACTGTTCAAAACAAAAAAGTGTGTTACTGTAGCTGAAACGCATTAGCAAATGAACATTGTTTTGCCAATTTTCCTACCAAGTCCTGTTGTAGCAATTCTGGGTCTTGTCAGGATTTGTGTTGTTAATAAGGCGTATACTTGCCTCAAAGACCCTAATGTAAATTTTACTGACACGTTTATACAGTACGAACTGCAACCAGTGAACCGCGTTTATAGACACCCACTTCTATCTATCAGTGTCTGTCAGATGTCTCACCTCCATAAAACAGTGGCACTATACCTTTTCAGAACTTTGTCCAGACCAGGAAGAAAGATTTTAAAAGCAACAATAAAATAAAAAATGACTTTAACTAGTTTTATGGCTGCCATTTTTAAAAAAATATATATGCTGTAATATCGTTACTCCTAATCCCAATGTCACCCTGGTGTGCTGATGAGTCATTTTTTTAAGGGGAGATCAAGGATCCACTTTGGTAATTATTTACCATATGGTGACACACACCAAGGGCTACTGATGACAAGGTAGCCAAAGCAGGCCACTGTGCCACTACATTTCGAGAAATACACCATGTGCTGCATTACGATGCGCAGGCGTGCTCGCACACATATTCATCCATCTTCCAGCTGCTTGCCCGGTACAGGGGGCCGTGGGCATTAAGCAGGGGGTTCACACCCCCGGGCAATACACGGGCAATGTCATTGGATAGTGAGAGGAACTCACACAGCACAGGGGGGGCATACAAACTCCAAACACACAGAGTGGGAGAGAGGCAGTATCTCTCAGCCATGGATGTGAGAAGTGACAGCCGACCCTAAGCTGTATGTTATGAGTATGAACTCTGCGTGCTGTGTAACGGATGTGTACTCTACAGATTTTCATAAAAGTTGAAGCCCATGAACCTTCAGGTTCTGCCTTATTTTCACCTGGGTTCTTGGTACCTTAAATAAATCTTGTAGATGCAGAGGTAACACACTGCAATGAGGTGTTCATTGCGACCCAAACTCTGGCAAGCCAGCAGTCATTTAAGTCTCCATTTTCACATAACGCTAAACACACAAAGCCAAAAACTAAAAATCTGCCTCTTTTTGTCTTCTCTAAATTAAATTTTAAAATTTACCACAACCCTGTATTGGGTAAGGGGTTAGAAGATGGATGGATGGAATTTTAAAACTTCTCTTTATAGAAGCAAAATGCTTTTCACATCTCTAGCTATCAGCCTGTAAGAAGATCTATAATCTATATGTGCAAATATGCGCATTGAGAAATAATTTTCAGGTAATCCGTCCGTCCGTCCGTCCATCCATCCATCCATCCATCCACCCATTTTCTGCAATCACTGGGCTCTGTGAGCTAAGACCCATCCCAGAAAGCAAAGGGCTCGAGGCAGAATGGGATGCCAGCACAATGCAGGGCATGTTCACATGTAGCCACATACTATGGGTAATTTAGAGACAGCGTTTAACTTAACCACATGTTTAACATGTTTTTGGACTGTGGGAGGAAACTAGAGAACCCAAAGAAAACCAAAGCAAACAGAGGACAAACATGCAAACTCCACATGCAGAGCTGGGCCTAGAACCCAAACCACACAGCCTGAGGCTGTCAGGCGACAGGGCTGCCCACTGCACTTCTGGGTGCATCGGCTTATTAAATCAGGAAATGAATTCATGCTTAAGTAAAATGTTTACTGATCGTGCAATATTTTTTATGGAAACAATGATGCAGTGAGTTGACAAAGAAATGATCTGCAGCATTTTTTGAAGAGCGGTCATGTTTGTTATGTGATGCATATGTATGTGTGCGTATGGACCACTAACATGAGGAGGGGGGTGTTCAAGCAGAGGGATGCTGGGAACTGTAGTTTTACGTAAATATTTTAAGTAACTATCTAGCAAGTTAAACATATTAAATGAATATGAAACATGATGATTTCTCTTTATTTTTCTCTGGCATTCATTTGCTTATTTTTCCTGAAGGATTGTTTCATAAAAGTTGAAATAGTTTGGAGCATCCTAGGGAACTAAATAAAGTTAATATTATATTAGCATATTTTTAGTTTATATTAGCGGTACTTTCAGACAGTTTCTGTCTGAATTTACTGCAGCTACTCACCATAATTCAAAAGGAATGGAATATCAGATTCCAACAGGGCAGTTCATTAATGACGTTAATGCGGAAATAAATACGGGATTAAAAGTGGGGGATAATGTACCGAATTATAAATAATTAAATGGCAATCAAAAAATAATAATGTTTCTAAAAGGATCCATTAATTTACAATTTAATTAATAGCAATCCAAAAATTTTAAACTAATGATAAAATTTTAACAGATGCTGATATCCATCATAAAGAGATGAAATAAATTATTAGGTTATCTGAGTGGGATGCTGTATATGTCTGTAGTCAGATAGTGAGCACAGTCCTGCAGATCCCTGTGAGTGCAGCAGCGTTACACACCGTGCCTGTGTGAGAGAAGGCCGCCGTGTTACTGTGCTGCTGGAGCTGTAGGTTATCTGAGCTAACAGCTCCACCTTCTGTGGCTGCTTATCTTAAAAGATGGAGGGAGTCGTTTAAGAGAGCACAGTACAGAACTCTAATCCTCCCAGAAATCATTAAACAGGCCTCAGTCTGAATTTTTGCCTTTTCAATCAGTATTTTGCTCATCATCACCTGATTGTATCATTCTAAAGGTCAGTACTGGTGTCACTTCTGCGCTGTCCCTCTGAAGAATGTCATAAACCAGAGAGAGTCAGCATTCAGCATCTTTTTTTCCCTTTCTTTTCTTCAATCTTTCTGTTCTTTTTTGTCTCCTGTTTGCAAGTCCATTAAGTAATAAGATCGTTATAGTCTAACAACAGTTCACAGTACGAAATGTGAAATAACATCCCAAATGTGCTGCAGGTCACCTGCATTCTGCCTACGACAAT
Source organism: Mormyrops attenuatus (assembly GCA_026777985.1). Classification (NCBI taxonomy): domain Eukaryota; kingdom Metazoa; phylum Chordata; class Actinopteri; order Osteoglossiformes; family Mormyridae; genus Mormyrops; species Mormyrops attenuatus. The sequence goes on from JAODKC010000001.1 coordinate 33,237,849, forward strand.
TACGACATCTTTGTATTGTAAAAGGAAAATATTATAATTTATTCAACTCTTCTAGTTGTATTATACGATTAATAACTAGTTTCTATGTATCAGTTTATCCTCTAAGGGTCTTTAAAACCTTTTTATAGTAAAATATGTTTTCAAATACAGTTACGACCCTAAGAGTACAAACTACACAAATCTATAACATTATATTCACTTAAATCAACCATATGAAATTGTGGCAAAGTTCGGATCATATTAATTTCCGTTAAATTATGCTTAAACTAAAAATGGGAAAATATTACAAGCGGGTCAGAGGCCACACCCTTGTGGGTCACCATCGAGGTCCTGCATGACGCAGGGCAAAGGGGATGGGGGGGGACTTTTTTATTTTGATGTTGTCTAAGTACAAAGCCAGTGGACCATTGGAAGGGTCCCCTCAGAAGTAATAATGGCTGTGGTTTTTCTGCATGACAGCTGCTTTTGTCTCCGCATCCTTTGTTTTTCTGGTCCCGCTTTAAACGGCACAGCCATTATCCATTAATACGAGACAGCCGCCGCCAAGGGCGGGAGCAGCCGGAGGAGCGCCCTGTCAAAAAAACAACCCGCTAAATATGTCCTGCGCTGGCGGCGTCCCGCGCGCGGCAAGTGCTACATCTTTCCCCCTCTCTCTCTCTCTCTCTATCCCTCCATCTCTCTCTCCCACCCGGTCTGCGGCTTTGTCCATAATTTAACACGCTGATTCCTTCCATCTGCCGCCCGTGGAGAGCAGCACTGCATGGGGCACCGGCGTCCCGCTCTGCACCTTCCCCACGCGGGGGGCGAGGTCGTTCACAGTCCGCACGTGGCGGTGCTAGATTTCCGGACCCTGTACTGCTGCCTGGTATCATGTGGGGCGGCCGCCCCCCTGAGTGCCGTCCATATGTAACAGTTCACACATGCACCCCGGAAGTTTCTTCCTCCATGACTGACTAAAACTAGCTATGGTGTGAAACATGCTGTCGGCTATTTAGGCAGGACGACAGACATGGCCGCCTCTGGCCTGGGCACAGCGCACAGGTGCCTTTGCTGTGACAATTAAGGCAGTGTAATGAATGTAATGTCATGTTTTTACAGCACTTTTTACTCTATTTATTATGACTGATCTATGAACCTCAATCAGGACAATCCTGGAGGTGTTTATAGCAGCGAGAAACAATTACAGAAAGCAGAATCAATGCAGAATCTGAAAGTCGCTTTCTGCTGGCGCTTAGCTGTAAATACGCCCCAAGGGCCATGGCCACCGTGGAGGGACAGTGTGGACGAGTGCTGCACTGCGCTCTGGCCCAGAACCGAGGCGCCGTGGCTCCACTGCGGACAGCTTTGAGGGCTAGCCAGCCGACGCGACCGCAGGGTGACCGTAGGGCGACCACAAGCGACAGCCACACCCCGCGATCCTGGTCAGCACAAACAATCCGGGGCTCCGGGTCACTGTCACTGGGGCGGGGCCGGGATGGTGGTGCTGCGGGTGGGGTCGACTCAGGCCCCTGTCTGACCCTCGTACCGGAGATCATTCTCACCATGGTTAGTACACACTATGCTGGGATATTCCCCATCCTGCCATAAAGCCCTCACATGCTGCTGTTTACGAGGCCCGAGAGAACTTGTCCCGTGCTAATCATGTCAGGCCAGGGAACGTACACGG
>JAODKC010000001.1:33239524-33249868 GCA_026777985.1 Mormyrops attenuatus
CCACCTCAGCAAAAGGTTACTGGTTCAAATCCCAGTAGGAGGGTAATGTACTTGGGTTCGTGGGGGTGCGTGTGTAATCGGGAGGTGCGGAGACCGCCGGAGGAGCTAGAGACGTGCCCCCTCGCCCGCCCGCGCGCGGCCGGGGATTCACCTGTGAGGCTGCAGCAGGTTCCGTTTGGCCACAGCAGTGTGTCCCCTTCATAAGATCTATCATTCCACACCCCAGTTAGAAGCTTCAGGGTTACACTCTCGGGCAAGTAATGGGAAATATGCTAATTATACTTTGCTCAGTCTTTGTGCTGTGTACTACAGGACATGGCTTCTTCGGCCCTGCTATGAGAGGACTTGCTGTTCACACACATTTTTTGATTCTCAGAATCAGCAGCCACGGACACACAGACGACACGAGCGGTTATGGGCTGCCCCGTCTCACACGTGTGCAGACGTACACGCACATACACCATACACGTCAATGGGACACGTTTGTAACACAATTCATGGGCTGTAAAACCAGGCCCACTGGCGTCCTATACTTAGCGAGGTAATTGCTAGTGTTGGTTTATAAGGATGTATTTATAATTTGTCTATAATTTGGCTGCCATTGGTTCTCTGCAGTGTGAAAGGACCGACAAAGTCAACAAATCAACATATGAAAAAAGGAGTTTTATTGTTTACCTGACTACACTTCAGAATATATAATCACCCAGGGAACCTTGTTTTGCTTGAGGTTTGACACTGAATAGATCTTTGCTTTAATTACCTGTGACCGGTAACTATTGTAATAATTTATAAGATAAACTCTTAATTGCAAAATTCACTCATACACATGACTCTTAAAATTATACAAGGCACAATTAACTCTCATGAAAATGTTTTTCTTTGGCCTCTGGCTCAGAATCCCTTGGTGAGGTATTACTTACATCATCACCACCATAGTACAGTGTCAAACAGTTCAGTAAATCATGGTAAATCCCATCAGTCTGACAAGCCCTTTCATTAGCGCGACCCTGTCAGCTGTGTTTTATTCGGCCAGAGCTCTATGGTGATAATTAGCCCCCCAGCTTACATTTATCCATAGACCCAACACAACAGCCTGTGTGTCTGCATGTGCTTGTAAACTTGAAATTGGCTTTATTATCCACATATGATTGATTTAATTTTTACTGAAATTAAATTTTAGCGCAAAATTACAAAGTAACTTATTAATGATGAATATGCCCCCAAACAGAGCAGATAGAGTAGCCTGAGCTGGGAAGCATGAGGGCTATCCGGTCTGAGGGCTATCTGGTCTGAGGGCTATCCGGTCTGGGGGCTATCCGGTCTGAGGGCTATCCAGTCTGGGGGCTATCCCATCTGACCGCACTGCACCAGCATGTGTCATTCGGCAGACTGACACCCCGAGGGGCTGCTGTGTTCCCATGAGCCGCGCCAGGGGTGTCGGGCCACGGTGTCCCACACACCCACAGCCCCCTGTGCCTCTGCTGTGAGCTGGTGTTTAGTCTGAGGGTTGAACCCCCCCCTTCAGTAAAATGCACACAGCGGGGCCAGTGTGGGTCCCACACAGACACGTGCTTCCCATCTCCCGGCATGTAAACACCGGTGCTGACAGAGCTTTCACAGCTCCTCCCTGGCCTCCTCCCCAGCCTCCTCCTGCTCTCTCTGCCTCCTTTTGCCTGTGGGTGGCAGGAATCCTTCACATCGTTGCCACACACATTCTGCCCCTGGTGCAGCAGCAGGAATATGGGCAGATTTCAGGAGCTGTTAATGGGACGCTTGTGCTGAAAACAGCCCTCTGGCAGTGTGAACAACCTGTAGCTAACAGCTATAAAGTGTCTCTTTTGTCTGGCCATTCACAGCAAAGCGGGCCGGCTGGCTGGCTTTTTACCAATCTTCTACTGCCCTCTGTTGGTGAAAAATAGCTGTGCTACTCAAGCACAGTCAGAGCTCTAGCTAGGTAATGATCAGGAGTTCAGAGAATAGCATTTGGATTAAAAACTAACCCAAGAATGTGAATTAGTTGACTTGAATTAACAGTAAAACATCTTATTTTGCAATATGCTGTTTTGCCCATAAAGATAAGTAATACATTATGCAACAGTTTGGACTTGTTGATTTCACAATATGCTGAATGTATGTAAGAATATGCAGTAAAACAGAAGCTTCCATCCTGAAGTATTCTGCTTAATTACATTTACAGTAAGTGCATCAGATGGGAACGTAACAAGCCAAGCTCTTCCATTGTGTCGAAAAAGTTACAAAGCAGTGTAACCTATAGTCATTTATAGCTGCAGTCACATACGTGTGTTCAATGCCTAAGGTAAACTGGAACTATGTCGAACTAATAAAGTATTTTGTAATAAGTAAAATCAGCAGTCACTTTTTACCAAACCAGATCTGAGGAATGACTTTACATTTTATACATTTCCAGCAGATTTTACAGCCCTGTAACCCATTCCCTTCCAATAAAATCTGCCCTTAAACTGACTTTGCACAACTGCAGAACGAGCAGTTTAGGGGAGCATTCAGAAGCATATGTAAGTGTGCATATAAATTGCTAGTGAGAGAATTCCTACAGAACAATCCTTGTTATTCAATGGCTGCTCAATGTTCAGCAGTGTCAAAGAGTTATTTTTACAGTGCACTATTTCTCCAAACAATTTGGCAACATGTAACACACACCATGGTCATCCCAAATCTATCCAAAAAGCATAGACTCTGGGTAAAAGATGGTCTGACATGAGCATAGCCTGGGGAAAGCACTCGTATTCCCCAAGCATGTGCCTCATGCAGAAAGGCCTTCATGTTGATGTCATCCAGCACGGGAAAGTGCAGAGCCAAAACAGCTCATTCACCGACCCATGATGCACTGGGTCAGCTGTGCACACACCACCTCGCTGTTTAATCACAAAAAGCCAGTGAAAAAAGGGTAGATTTGATCCCAGCTTGGCAGGACTCGGCTCCAGTTAAAGCATTCCCATAAGGCTGAGAGCTTCATCTAACCCCAGGAGGGAGTCAGCCAGCCCAGCAATGTGCACAGTGGGGGGTGCTAACCAACCTTATCTGCCTTTCCATCTATCCCTCTGGACTGGTTTGATCCGCACCCTGCCAAGCAGGCGGGCAGATGAGGGTGACACTTTCCCAGAGTGACTGACCACAACAAGATGGTCCACAGGAGGCAGTGAAGAAAGAGAGGAAGCAAAATTAAAAGACAAAAGAGAAAATAACATAATGTCATAAAGTGCATCCTTTAGGAGTAGAGTCTGTGTGGCAGTGTGTTTATGGTTATGGTTAAACAAAGTGTGTGCATGTGTGTGTGTGTGCATGCACCCTGTGTGTGTCTGCTGTCCATGTCTGTGTGCGTGTGTGTGCGCTGTATGCGCTGTCCATGTGTGTGCGTGCGTGTGTGTGCGCTGTATGCGCTGTCCATGTGTGTGCGTGCGTGTGTGTGCGCTGTATGCGCTGTCCATGTGTGTGTGTGTGTACTGTGTGCGCTGTCCGTGTGTGTGTGTGCACTGTACATTTGTGTCTGTGTGCGTGTGCTGACTGTGTGTGTGTGTCAGCCTTCTGCAATGCCATCCTTCACCCTGGCAGGACACTGTTGACCCCACGTCCTTGGGCTGCCGGCTCTGCTTTCTTTGTGCCCCACGGAGGATTTTGATGAAAGCCTCCTTCGAAGGCTGATCTTGTGCACTCATATCTGCCCCAAACAGCCATCTAGCGAAAGGTGCTGAGTGTGTGCAGTATTTGTAAAATTTAGCACTTTGTACTGAGTACATTCATATGTTAGCAGGAGAACATACTGGGGAAAAAGAAACAATGAAAGGTAAAATGCTTATTAAAAGAGTGAATAAAGAGAATGAGTTGCTGGTGAAAAAGGAGAGGAAGAAGTGGATCAGGGGGTGGGAGGGCTGCAGTGAGGGAGGCAGAAAAACACATGTTATTTATTTCCTCAGTAAACAGAGAAAAAGGCAGACATAATCAATAGGAAATTCAAGACTGTAAATAGGCTCTTTAATAGCCTAAACACTCGGCACTATAGTTACACAGGCACATCAGCAGTGGTTAGACTTCACAGTGAATCTGGGCTGGGTGGGCACCCCTTATTTACCAATAAAGGTCTGTGATGATAAGGTAAACATACAGGAGACATGGCCGGGGGGACGGTGGGGGGCGGGGCGGCTGGTTGAGGTCTCAGCTGTCATCTCCCATTTAAGGTATCGATATCAAGACTGGCATGACATGCAGGCCAGCATCACAAAGCTTCAGAATAAAGCAGGACCTGCGGTCGGGGGTGGGGGCGCAAACATATATATTTATTGTAGCTATATAAATACATATCACAACTATAACTCAGCAGCGGTGGACCCAGTGCACAAACAGAATCTTAAAAAGAATCTTTTAAAGACTTGTAGGCCGAAATATTTTACCGCGCATAAATGCATTTTACACAAATGAGGGACTAACTTCTCGTCACAGGCACGTTCGTCTACATCGCTGTCCATGTGACGATAGTTTGGGAAAACAGCTTGGAGGTGCAGGACTGAACTACAAGGGGGGGGGGGGCAGCAGGGGAAGACAGCAGGACAGAATAAGTCTGGGAGGCCGGAGGATAGCGGCTGCTGAGAAGCCAACTGTTCCGCTTTAAACACACATTCCCTGGGATTCTTGGCTGAAACCATTAATTGCCGGTATTGTACTTCATGTGTTGTTTTTTTCTCTCCAAAGGAATGTCTGATCCATAAAAAACTGCCACATTTTGAAGGGGAAAAATTATAGTTTTAAAAAGAAATTACAGGGGCCTCTCTAACCAATGTTTAACAGTAAACCACACAGAAAACCCTCGTCTCCTGTGTCTGTCTGGTTGACCATGTCTTCTCTTCTGTCCGGGTTTTTTGGTGCCTCTGATTGGACCTGCACCTGTACCTTAGCGTGTCAGTCTGTGTCGCTTTCCCACAGCTTGCTGACAATCCATTAATAATTTATTTGAATACTGTAGTGCCAATGACCCATTTATTAGAAAGTGCACTTGGATGACACCTGGTGATAGTAATCTGTAATTGCACAACTGCAAGCAGGACCTTTCAACTTGCTACATGGCACTTCTTCAATTCATCGGGTTTTGTGATGAAAAGACAGTTCTGTATATATAGGACACATACATACAAGGAAAAGCTGTAAAAAATCAGCAATTAAGAATGAAAGCATTCAAAGCAGAGGGAGTATTCCTGGAATTACTGCATCTTCACATGGGTGATCTTACCTATCCCGGTGTAAGAGCAGCCATCTTTAAGGATCACATTATGCAATCATCAGTGCTGAATCACAAGCAGCACATGCCACTGCCGATCCCTGGATTTTATTACCTAAATTGAATGTCCGCACCATTATTGTGGTGCACCCTGAGTTCCTCCATGCGCCATTTCTGACAGCTCCAGAAAGAAAGTCCAGACATTGCCACCATGGTGGTACGTGTAGGAACAGTATGCAAGCTGGCAGATGGCAATGCTCAGCGGAGCCCTGGGCGCTGAGGGCCGGCCTGCCATTCTGTGTCCCTGCCGCTTTTGTTGATTGGGTCCCACTCTGGGTGTGCCACCCTCGCGCTCCACAGCCAGATGTGTCAGGGAACGCGCTCAGCTTCTCAGCTCAGCCGCCCCACACTCCTGCCGATGCTAGCTGCAGAGCTCGAGGTTTATAAACAGTTTCTAAACACAACAAGCGCATGCATCTGCTCTTTGGCACACCTAGCTCTCTGATCATATATACACATACATATGTATACAACAGAGGCACAATTACAGGCACATATGCAGCCACAAAGACAGACAGACATGTGTGTCCAATCGCACTCGGGGTTCTTGGATAAAACCCTGGATCTGCTTTACTTCATCCTGACACTATCACACATATGTAAGTCCGTGTGTATAAATAGATCTCAGATATTTTTACTTGAGTGCAACCACAAAATAGGCATTATCCATCATTTTCCAGTCCTGTCAATAGGTTTATTTGTCTGTCTTTCCACTATTATGCTGAGACGCCTGTGATTCTGCCAAGGCGGCAACAGACCATTTGCATGGCGGTAAAGATTGTTCATTGTTTAATACTGTTTACAGAGGTGCTTTAATGCATAGGTTTACCCCCCGTTAAAAACTTTTATCATCACTACCCACCCACACTCCAGGTTGATAATGGCAGCATTGTAGATAACAGTAGGGAGAGCTTTGACGAACTCAAAAAGCCCAGGGGACCTCTGACCAAGTTAATGTGCCTCTAATTTTTTTACTTTTGGTAATAACACAATAAATAATATAATGCGTAACATATTTATATAATGAAACAATTAATTGCTGTTAATAAATGTTGTTAATAAATAAATAAATATCTTTATTACATAATATACCTTATAAAAAAAGGATTTTTAACTGATAACACAATAATGCTAACTGTATTGATTTTGATACCCCAATGCAACAATTGCATCATGCAACTGAACTTGCATGAGCAAAGACTGTTGACAGAATTTAATTGCTATAGTACTATTTATGGTTTTGAGACATGCTTTGTATGCGATTAATCGCGATTTTTAAAATAATCGTTTAACGGTGTATTAACAATCTTCGCTCATTCTGAAATGTTTGTACTCTTGTGGCCACCTCACTTATACTGTTTTTTCCGTGCTAACGTATCAGCGTTTTTGACACCGACGTTGGGACATCGCGAGAGTGCGGTGCCCCCAGACAAAGTGAAATTGGCTAGCAAGGTGGCGCCCCCTCAGAAGCTGGCGCCCCACATCGCGTGTCCGGTCTGTGTTGGCAGTGCAGAGGGTACGAGTACTTCTAGGGCGGGAGATCTAAATTCACTTTATCACGGACGATGCGCATTACAAGTCGGCGGTCGAGTATGCCTGCCTGTCGGTTACGGAGAAACCAACTGCTGGCTGAGCGCTTCCACCCGTAAGCAACCTTGCGGTACTATGAACAGTTTTTCAACCTGTGTTTGACACTTTATATCAGTAGCACATTTTCAAAGCCCACTAATTCTGTAATCAACATATGATGCATGCACAGCCGAGAAAACGCTAGAAAAGGAAAGTGTCTCAAATCGTCCAGGGCTCTATAATTAAACCACGGCTTAGCACTTTTCCCTGTCACTCAGTCTCCCGGTGTCCAACTACCCGTCTATTTCCATTCGACTGTCCCTGTGTTTAAGTCTCTTATCACTTTCTTGGGGCTACGAAGGAGAGCGTGGATGATATGAGGGCTGATGAGGAGAAAAGAAAGGGACTCATGGGGAGAAAATCAGCCTGTGCAATCCAACGCAGCAGGGACTTCGAACTCCTGCTGTCTGCGCATGCGCCTAAGTGTGGATTTGCGTGGGCGCGCGCTTGTGTGTGCGTGTGTGTGTGTGTGTGTGTGCGCGCGCGCGCGTGCCTTCATGTATGTTCGTCAGTGCTCCATGTTTACTTGTGGAAATATAATACTGCAATTGTGTGTCCGTTGTGTTTGTTTGAGATATAACTATAATTTAATAATAACATGGGCGTACACATTGCGTATAACAGTTTTTAATTAACGTTCATCTAAATTGATTGCTAACATTTCCTTGCGAATAATTATTTTAAAAACTGGTGATTAATGCCTTGTTGTGCCCTAATTCAACTAAACTCAGCACGCACACTTTCTAACCAGGGTCCTCCCTTATCCCCTCAGGCAAGCACTGCATCCCTCCAGGCCTGCTGCCCAGGACCATAATGACACACAGCCTCCAAGAGCGGCACACGTTCTGATGGTCACGTCTCGGCGGCGCAGACCTGAGCAGACACTGTGCAGTGTTTAGGAATTTAAGTACCCTGCAATCACTGCTGCCATGATCTGAAATAGACAGTGGTAATATCCCAGCATTACAATAGCCCTACTAGAGTAGCGGAGTCAACATCCACCAAACGAAAAGGCTAATTAAATTCTTCCCACAACTGATATGTAGCAGGCTTTCTGCGAACAACAACCATGCTGTGGATGAGTCGCCATTAAATTTTTTGACAACTTTGAATATAACTTTGCTTTGATAATGGATAGCATCAGGCTACTTTACCACCATCAAAAACCCACTCATTTAACTGCAATAAATCACCATATGATGTAAATGGCATAAATAGGACTGTATTTCCAGCTTGTGACACAGACAAGACTAATCATATACCCGCTGTGACCACTGGGTGTAATGCTTCAGTGATATTCTATTATTTTGTATCGTAGTACTTAAAGAGCATGTTGTTCCCTCTATAACCGGCTCAGGAGTGTGAACAAATAATATGTAAAAAAAAATCCATCATCTAGTTAATCTTGTGGTGGACTGCTTCCCATTTCCTTGGCCAGCAGGTGGCGCCGTGGTTAAGAACATGGATCTTCATAGTGATGGTGATTGGCTGGAATCCATGACGTAAGCACTCCACCCTAGCAAGTCCAGAAAACTGCATAAAACTGTATAATATACAAACCAATACGACAGACTCTCATCCACCATTGTAACCTTTTGCTGAAGTATTAAACGAACCAAACATGCAAAGTATAAGAATGACATTCTGTTCTGATTATTCCACTGACAGGATCCTGGTTGTGATAACACCTTGCCAAGGTCCTGTTTCACATAATATTTAGGAAATTCTCATAGAAACACTAACGCTTATGCAGTACAAGGCTTTTTAATATTCTGCAAACAGTAATACTAGATATATCCACCCATTTTCTAAACTTTATCAATATGATGGCTAAATGCAAAACCAGGATTATGTTTGGTGTTGCAATGAAAAGCTCGAATGCATTTGATTGTTGGTTTTCGGAATGCGAACGGGGAATTCCTCGACCGCCATAAAAATAGTCATATTTGCCCCGTGCACACAGAGATGTTTGCCAGTTATATTCACATATTCCAGATGCCGTACTGTCAGGAGCTGAAATGAATTACTGTTTGTATTAGGGCCCAGTTTAATGAATTAGTGGGCTGCCTTGCTGTGTCACAGTTGACTCATATAGAACAGACACCCCCCCAGCTGGTCCCCATAGACAGTGGGACACTGTGATTGCTTCCTCCTCCATGGGATGCCTGACGCCCCCCTGAGGACTCTTTGCAAACTGTAGAGGGCATCTGGTCCTGACCCCTGGGAAACTCCTGCCCCTTGACTAGTGCCCCTGGACGGCCAGGACCTGCTTGTGTGGCTGGCACATTATTCAAGAATTGGCACTTATTTAAACAAATAGGATAATATGTTTACATACATGAAGTCTGCTCAAAACGCCAAAGATTCCAATGGCAGTCTCTGTTCTTTGCTTTCATTCTCTTTTTTTCTTTCTTTCCTACCTTTTTTTCAAGCTTCATTTCTGTTTTTCTCCCAGATATTGTGGCTTATAGTCCCTTTTGTCAAGGCAAAGTATTACAGCGTTCATTAAATCTAAGGACATTTAAGTACATTATGAATTTGTGGAAGCTACATTTTCTCCTTAAATGTTTGTGCCATACTCCCATCATGCTGAATTTCTCAGTGGGAGTGTGTTTTATTTCATCGATTGTAGCATTACTATCGGTAGAGTATAAGAAATATTTTGTGTCCCTGGACAATGAATTATCCTTTCATCATTTCTGATTGCTGTATGGTGAAGGGCCATTTCTAGTGTTCTGCATTGGGGCCCCAGAGCATGCAGCTGTATCAGTCCTGCTCATATGCACATTGCTATGAAATATCGTTATAAGTTGGAAGCCAGCTCAGTGCTTCACGATCGCTCGTACGAGAGGGCTATTAAATGTGCATGGATGCAGTGCGCGCAGAGATTGTCAGGTAAGATCAGCGTGAGCACAGGAGACGGACGACACATTAACCTGTTGCCTCAGGACAGACAAGCCCAGCATATGGAGAGATGGAGGGAAGAAGGGCTATACTGATCAGATGGAGCAGGAAACGAAGCAGGAATGGCAGGAAGGCAGTCAGGCTGGGGCAAATTAAGGCAGGCGGTAAATAAGGGCATAATTTTGTCACAGTCTTAAAATATTTAGTGACTGCTTTTAGGAACAGATGAGGATTCAATGCCAGAAAATCCTGCACCAGGGGTTTATTTAATGTAGGGCGTCATGGTGATTTGTTTTAATTTAAAGCGGAATAAACTGATGTGCGGTGGGCTGAGGCCATACACTGTTCGTGCAAAAAGGGCCCTTGTGGGCAGGAGGTCCCCTGAAAACACCAAGCTGTACGTATTATTCAGAATCACATCTACCCACCTCTCCTGGAGCCGACACCTTATCGTGGTGGAGGGGTTTGTGTGTTCCAATGATCCCAGGAGCTAAGTTGCCCGG
>JAODKC010000001.1:33249968-33265355 GCA_026777985.1 Mormyrops attenuatus
GGCAGTGGCCGAAGGCGGGGACCTTGGCGGTCTGATCCCCGGCTACAGAAGCTAGCTCTAGGGACATGGAATGTCACATCTACCCACTTTTTGAACTTTGAACCGAATGAGACAGAGAACCTGGCCAATCAGGCGGTCCCTACCAAAGGCCTGTTTCTCAGCATGTTTGTTATTAGGTCCCACATTAACTAATATAAAAATGTGGGAGTCTTTACACAAAAGTAAACTGGGGCCAGAAGACAACAATTCATCACGCGCAGAATGTCTTGCCATAATGTCGAATTCTTCCCTTTTCCCTTTCATTTTTCTTCAAGACAAAGAGGGCCCCAGTCACAAAGTGCACCAAACCTCTCTTCTCAGTGTTGAATGAAGAACATCTATTCAGAACACAAATCAGTGGGTGCTATCTTACACCCCTCCCCCTCTGCATACTCACAACAAGTATATGCATCTGAGCAACTGATTATTACAAGTTCTTCACAGTAGACCCAGAAAATAAGCCATTTTTTGCACCTTTTCTCTTTTCCCCACTCTTTTTATAACCCATTTTGTATTCTTCTCGGCAAGTCTCCAGCAGGGATCTTCAGGCTGGAGGAGGCGAAAGGCCCATATCCAGGGCCTGAAGAGGCTTTGTGTGGGAGGGATATGGAAGGTAGATTGCTGTAATTATCGAGAGATACCTGTTCATTTAGCACACAGTTGGACCCCGCTTGCCACTTTTAGGTGCCAATTAACCAGCACTGGCTATTAACAACAAGTTACCACCGCTGCTGCCTCCTCACTGATGAGATGGGGAGGAAAAAGGGGGGGGGGCGTGATGATGAAAGAAAAACAACACAGAAGAAAAAAAAAATGAATGTCTCCAAGGCCATTGTGTGCTAATTTCTGTAGCCTTCAAATTAGCAGCGGAATATGGTGTGAGATGGGAGGGAGAAGGAGATTGGGGGGGGGGGGCAAAAAAAGATGATAAAAAAGCCAAAGTGAGTGTGACTACAGGGTGACGGAGTGGGAGGGGTGGGGCAGAGTGGGGGCAAGATGCATCGAAGAGGGGCGAACAGGAGAAATGACAGAAAGGAAAGGAGAAGCACAGCAAGTGGAGGGCAAAGGCTACAGCAGGCTAGTGGAGATGGAGAAGGGATAAAATAAGAGAAGCTGAAGGATGAATGAGAGTGATTATGATACCATGGTGCGCTGTGTGACGTCTGATTGCCGCAGTATTCTTTAATCACTGGGGGGTGAAATGCCTGTCTGTTTCTTATAAAAGCAGAATAGTGATATACATTGGCTTGTAAGAAGTAATTACAATTCATCATAGTAAAAGAAGATAACATTTATATCCTGAGGGAACTAGTACCATGAGAATAGAGATATACTTGTGTGTGGGGGGGGGGGGGGTGGTTTGCATATATCACCTGCAACTTCCTTACTTTTAGGGACATTTTTCAGGTCCCCATTTGGATAACCTCAATTTTATAAAAAAAAAAAAAATGAATTAAAAATGAATGCAATCAAAAAACTAAAAGTGCTAAAAGTCTCATATTTTGTTTGGTTACTTATGGTTAAGGTTAGGGCTGGGTGGGGTTAAGGGCGTCGTGAATGGGATTAGGGTTTTTCCCATAGAACTGAATGGAAGGTCCCCATTTAGACAGGTATGCCAACATGTGTGTGTGTGTGTGTTACCTAGGTAGGTTCATGACTCTGTAATTTATATGATGTTTTTAATGAATAAGTGTAGTTACGGTGACAGGAGCAAGTCACATTCTGCTTTTCGTTTGTCAGGAATCGACACTTTAATAATTCACAGGCTGTAGCTCAGCTTAATAAAATGTTGTGCGAGATATATGTACAATGTCCAAGGTGCAAAAAGCCGTGAGTGTATAAGGAAGAGTAAAGTCGGCACGGCCATAAAAATATTAAAGACACTTAGAATATTTTACGTGAAGCATGCACGTGCAGTTGAAAGAGCATGTAAATTATAAGAAGAAAAACTAAATAAGTGGCTGACAAAGTTCAGGAAACAAAAGATAGAAAAAAGGTAAAATACAAAAGGTAAAAAAACAATAGTATTTTATTTTGTCGGAAGAAGTTTCATCAGAGAAACTTTTCAATCATGGCCAGAGAGTCCACGATGCGATGTTAATACGTTACAGATAATGGCCGCGGTAATTTGTCGCTTCTTGCTCTGGGAAACATACGGTGCTATTGTTGGCATCCTTTTGTTGTGGTTAAAAGAGGGAAAAATAAGATGCAATTTACAGACTTTTAAGAGTGATCTTTCGTCAATCATAGAGAAATTACTGTTCTGGGAACCCTATAATTAAATCCAAAGTGCTTCTTTGCGGCGTATAAGCGAACTAAAATTAACTGGGCTTTATTAATGTTGTGTACTGCAGCTCCGAGCTGAGCTCCAATCACAGGGGCGGTCGCTACCTGCGCGGATAAACGCTCCTTTCTGGGTTGCACAACATGACTGCTACATGCACAAATGACTAAAGAGGGGTATAAAAATGTCTTGGTTGGTTATGGCTCACCGTTAGGCTAGGAGGAATCGGTCGTTATTATTGCTGTTTAACCTGTCCTCTTTGCTACACTGCACGACTTTTAAGATGGTAAGAAGTGGCTTGATGTAAAGTGTCAGGATAACTTTGCTTCTGGACGGTGGAGGCGGACAGACAACAACAGTCCACTTTGATGGGGTCATGGGGGTTTTCCATGGCTGGTATTCCAGTGTGTTACGCTATAGCTTGTTGTGGAAGAGCACCTTGCTGTAAGACAGCACAAAATGTGGCTAATGTCTCCTTAGATCTCTTGTGGCCCCTGCTACGAGCAAGGGGCAGAAAGCCGTACTCTGATGCAAAGCAGCAGCCAGATGTTCTCCTGCATTAGAAGCTGACTGACTGTCATGTCGCCCCCTAGGTTACTGCAGTCCGCTGTCTCCTCCATCTGCTACCAGGCCCTGGAGACTTGCTGCCCCAAGCAAGTCACATGACTGTAGGTCGGAGATGATGAGGAGCTCTGCGCTGCCAGTGAGAGAAAGGGAGCCCAAAACCACCATCTCCAGAGCAGGTTACCAGTGTCAGCTTTACGCTGAGAAAATGAAGGGGTTAAGCAAGTGCACTGAAGAAGTACAAAGATCAAAGAGAAAGTGACTTTTCACTTCTATGTATAGGGGAGACTGGGTAAGTTGTAACATGGGGAGAGTTGTAACACCACCAATCCCACCAGTCAGGGATAGGGTGAGAGTCATGTGATCATTTCAGTGTTTATTTCCTCCCTAAACCCACATAGTGGATATCAAGGCTGGAAACAGGTACATGCAGATCCTATTAATAAAAAACAGATTTTGAGGTAAGAAAGTAATTTTTTGACCAAGACTATATTTTGTTTAGTATTTATACTATTGCAGATAAAATCATATGATAAGATTAAATTGTAGTTTATCAGGTAAACTGTGATGTATTTTTCCCCTGCTAATTTCAAACCACTATCCTACTACAGCTAGCTAAGCAATAGCTAAGAGGGGTGGGTGGGTTGTACCACATCTTTAAAAAGTGTTACAAGCATCCCCTTACATACAACTAAGGACATGGAAAACCAAGGAAAACAACTGGCAGGATCAGGAAGAAAAGGCAGTATGAAATACAGACGCTCCTCTACTTGGGAACGAGATACGTTCCGAACGGCCGTTCATAACTTGAAATGTTTGTAAGTCGTTATTCAACATCATTTTAAGGGCATACGCAAGTACAAAGAACTAGGGTGCTGGGAGTACGCACGGTACGCTGCTGCGCGGTGGGAGTAGTGGCCCGAAGTCGTACTAGGCGGAACTGGAGCGCAGAAAAAAAATTTATGTCGCGGACAGGAACCGGGAACCTAATGAACACAATTTATACTTACAGTCCTCTTCATCCGTATGTCTGAAAGTTCATTAGTAGAGGAGCGTCTGTACTCACTGATACACCAGTGAAGCAAGCATTGGTGGAAAAAGAACAGAAAAGAGTTTGTAAAAAAATAGAAAGAGTATGTTGGGAAAGACTAAAGGCAAGCAAAAGAAAAAGGAGGGAAGGTCCTCCAAGAAAATGTTGAAAGCCTGTGCTGAGGATTCTGAGACTTATGATGATGAAAACTTTTGTGTCGTCTGTGTGGAGCCCATTGGCAACTCAAAGCCAAAGGACCTATGGGTAAAATGTGCCCTATGCAGGCTCTGGGCCCAGCAAGCCTGTACTCCAGGGTTACCAGGATTCATTTGTCAGCATTGTGACTCTGATTAAGAATACACACATACACACACATTATTTTTATTAGACTTACATGTTTTTTTGCACAGATGCATTGTAATAGAGTGTTGAATAAGCATACATACCATTAAAGAAGTTTGTTCTAGCAGACTAGTGGATTTGAGTTATGGTCAGTCACAGAGACATTGTTCTGGATTGTTCGCTTATTTCAATAAACTTTTTGAAGCATTTAGCACGGTGTGGCCTGTGTTTTTGCTTCTTTTGTCTAACTGTTACAACTTACCCCAGCATGTGTAACACCTACCCCGGTAGTGGGGTAGGTTGTAACAAAGGAACACCATGTATTTGTCATGAACTCACGAAGTCTGTGATACTCTTGCAGAGGTTTGACTTGGTGCAGTTTGTAGCAAACAAATGTGGGTATTTTATATAAAAGTTTAAAAACTCTAGCTCAAAAATTCAGTGGTAAAGCAAAAAGTGTTATAACCCTACCCGGTCTCCCCTATATAACATCACTATTTTAAGTATTCAAATGTACATTACTATAGCAGGTTGATAAATATGTACGACATGCATGTATCACACATGCATATTAATATATATTCAAATAGGGAAATGAATAAATTGGTACTTTACGTTCAGCCCGTTTTGATTTCACTAAAATCTGTGTGACGTTTAATTTTTATATTTTTATTTGCTGCTTTTCATCACGTTTCACCTTTTTATTGAGAATTCATTTTAGTTATAAACAAAAAGGTAGGAATGTTTTTTTGATCAAATTTTCTTTGAATCTGAAATACACACGTCCTTCCAAACTCACATTTTGTTATTTTCAAACGTTAATTTGATGGGAAAATAATCATAGATTTTTTTCGCGTGTGTGGATGAAATGTCCCACAATGTGATAAAAATTGTTATTTTGACGTTGTGGGGGCCATTTTTTCTGGCCCCACAAGCGGAAATTTAATTTTATAAAAACATATCACTGCAATCAAAAGACTAAAAATGCCAAAAGACGTTCGATTTCCTATGGTTAAGCTTAGAGCTGGGTGGGGCCGGGTTAAGGTTGTCATTGCTGGGATTAGGGTTTTGCCCATAGAAATTAATAAGCGTTATATATAAACATTTCTATATTACTTATTACTTCTCTATTACAAATAGAGGCTTTTGTTCAGTTCTTAGGAAATCGGTAAAGGACGTTCGGGGTTGATGCTGGTTGCAGTCACGTCGAAGTAATATGGAGATGGAGCTGCATTGTTATTCGTCACCAAAGTTAATGCAGTAGAACCGGTGTGCGAAATACACCCCCGATTAACCCATGAGACCCCCTGAAAGCCTCAAAATCAAAAATTTTACGGAGGTCTCAAGATCGGTATTGCGCAACAATAGGGAGATGGGGACCCCCCCCGAATATTGACGGGTATTTTGCACACCGAGTAGAACCAACACAATACGAAAACATAAAATACTGGCCTATAACAAATTGGCATAGCGTACACGACAGTATAAATATGGGGCGAATCGGAATAATATACAAAACATACTCATGAAATCTACTATCATGTCATACAGACAGCCGAACATCCTTGCTTGTAACAGAGTATGGAAATAACAGGAGAAATATACGCGACATCCAGTGATCAACAGATCCAATTAAAATGGGAAGTTTTTACAACTTTAGGACCACTAACATTTCAGAAATTAACATCTGTATACATGGACGTTTTTCTATCGGAAATGTTGTAATGATGAATAAACAGATATAAATTCAAAATGCACACACAAGGATAGAATTATATATGAGTGCCATATACACACGCACAAACGTATTACAAAATCTATTTCCGGTTTCATATTTATAATAGTCATTCTCTTTGGAATGTTCTGGCAAATTATAATTATGACGTTATAGTATAGCATGGCCAGTAATACGCAAGGAGCATGAATACCCCGACAGATTCAGGGTGCCCAGCACTTGACAAGGGCCCTTGTATAGGTTAAATTATACGTAAAATTTGGCGGGGGGTGGGGCAGGTTACATTTTACCAGGGGGCCCGGAATTTCAAGGTACGCACCTGGCAATATACATTCAAAAATATATTCAGAACTTGTTTCAGTGATGGCACCCAAGAACACAAACAATATTTAAATAAAGCCAGTTAATTTACAGTAATTTTGTTTATTATTTATTCGAATGAAAATTTGTAAAATAATGACGAAAATATATAACATGACTTATTAATAAAAAAAGTTACACATAGGCCGACTGTTCACAATAAAACGAAATTAGTTAGAATATTGATCGTTAAGACGGTTCGTATTTTTTAATTATCCGTAAATGTCCCTTTCCCTACAAAATAGCGTTTTTTGGTTAAAGCTCATTAAGAGACGCAGTACGTCCATAAGCCGCTGTCTTATGAAACAGCGCCGCCTGCTGGTTATTTGAAGTGCTACTCCTTCGACATAATGTTAAAGATAAACGCGCTTTCTGCAACGTATATTTAGCTGATTCCGCAACAAAAACCTATTTAGATTGAATTAATTCGATAGCTATTTAAACATGCATTGTTAATGCTGTTTTATGCCTCTCTTCGCATTTTACATTTCAAAGTGTTCCAAGCACTCCACCGACTTATAATCAATAGAAATAGTATCCAGAGAGACAAGAAACCACACAGACTCCGGGTAAAAGATAACTCTTTTTAATCCAGGACACAACTGTTACGTTCGTTAATCAAATAGAATACAAACTGGCTTTTGAAAATAAAAGCAAATGTTACTGTATTTTTTTCTAAAACATTGCTATCATTTTCAATAAATAAGCTACTTTTTACAATGACATTACAAGAGAGTAAAATTAAATAATCGAAAAACAAGATAAAATAATGGGTGGATGTACATTTTTAAAAGCAGAATACACACAAAGGAAAGCAAAGATTTATTGAGACTTGTGGACTAATAATAGTATCCAATCACATTCAATATTCAAATGTAACACTAGTGAACTCTGTTGACTGACAGTAAGAGCTTGTTCATATATTAGCTTCTGTTTAAAGTGCACAACTAAGGACTGTCTGCAAATATTTAGTGCCTATAGCAGAATGTAGGCAGCATAATTTGTACGACTGACACCTTCGTAAACAACTTCACCGGCCATTTTTATTAGCTAATCTCGTTCATTTATAATTGTTTCATCTAGGATACACAAGGAATACTGCATTCACAAAAAATCCGCCTGTTAAATGAGTGAAAGGAAAGTAATCAGTGGCTTAGCATCAATAGGGCTGGATAATCTACTTATCCTTTTTCCAAGAGGTTTACAGTTTTATTTTATTTTCAACTCGAATGACTCATTGAGGGCTCTGTTGTGATCTTAGCACTGTGGATTACCTAGGCTATGCAAGCCAGCATGTGTGGCATGTGAATTAACCTCTCCCTGTATGTGTGTCTGTTACACATACTCACTAAGAAACATAAGACACATGATGACAGAAACAGGAGAATTCTGTTATATTCAAGTCAGAGCAGAGATGCACACAAATTCAGGGAACTAGAGAGACAGGAGAGATACATGAAGCTGAAAAACTGTGAAAGACAAAGAGACAGACACAAACATTAAGGTGTGCGGCCATGATAACGCGGGTTAAATGGTAATAGCAGCAGTCAGTGAGACAGTTTTAGTTATAGATTTAGTTTGACTTTGTTGTAATTGTTGTTTTACTATATCTTACATTTGGTTCAATATGTGTGATTGTTGCTGTGGGTGTATCAAGTATTTGAGGCCACATTACTTTCAGGATTTAAACTTGATTAACATACAGTAGGAGCCAAATCAAGACCACCGCGTGTTAGTCAACACTCAGACTGACAGCCGAACAACCCTGCTTGTAACACATAGAGTATGAAAGTATGAGGGAAATTTTTACAACTTTAGGACCACTAACATTTCAGAAATAAACATCTGTATACAGTGAAAACACCGCTGTGGTTTCTTTTCACTCAAAATTTAAAACTGCTCCAAATTTCATTTACATGATAATTAATGTTATAGTGTATTGTTGTAGCAAAGAAATATTCCATTGTCGTAAAGTTCATGAACTGAAGTATTAACTTGGTGGCAGATGGCCTCTGTCCTGGTGCATCAAACTGTTATGGATTATCATTGTCTCCCCTCTATCCACCCACTCATCTTCTATAGCTATGTATCCAGTACACATGTATGACAGTCCACCCGAAGACACACACTTACACTATGGGCGACTGAGAAAATGCCAATTCATCTAAACTGCATGTCTCGGAGTAAGAAACAAGAGCATCCTGGGGAAATCCACAAAACACGGAGAGAACAAGCAAAGCTGCATACACAATCTGCCAGACACCGGAGTCAAATCCACGGCCCCTGTGTGAGGCTACAGTCTACCCACTAAGAGCCCCGTATTTCTACCTTTAGCCTGATATTCTGAAGTACTCATTCAGTCATCAAATCAGACCACCTTTCATTTTGCCCAAGCAATTAGACGACCAATAATATAACACAGTATTGACATTGTGTTTCTTCAGAGCTGCTTTGATACATTGTATATAAGCAGCTCAGATGACAAGCATTGATTAAGCAGCACTGAGCTTTGCTGTAATTCATAAAAACATACATTCAAAATCAGTCTACATCCAGAATTCCTTCATCTTGAGATCTAAGATGCTTGACAAAACATCCAAATTTAACCACAAACCTGTACCTCCCCAGGTGGAATCTGGGTACTTAATTGGCTACAAGCAAACACTGAGATACAAGTGAGGTAAAGAACATCTTAGGCTGGTATCCCTCCCTGCCAATAAACTCAGAGATATAACATACTCTATATTACACATAGAAAGACAAAACATCATTTGGAACCTTCATGTGTATAAGGGAGTCAAGCAAATTCTCTTGAATTCTGTTCATTGGGGCAAAGTAGCAGTTTTATAGCCAAGAATGTATACAACTGACCCATCGTGACTCAGCACAGAACGTTGGTTCTAGCTGGAAAAAGACACGACGGGGAGTCTTACATCGCATTCAAATGTGATACCTTTGGAGAGTAACAGAATCCTGGAATGTGACATCAGTGTTGACAGAACATAACGTGCTCGCTGGGATCAGAATCAACCAACACACACGAAAACTGACACTTACGTGACTGTGTCACCTACATGTGGTTCGCCTTTATGTGTTCAGGTTAAACAACAGCCCCTGCTGGAATTTGCTTATAAACAAAAAACAACAATGGAAAGACTGGACCACGAGTTCAATCACATACGTTTTAACAGAAATCTATCCTTCTCTGGCTGTAATTTTTAAACAGTCAGCCTCCTCAAAGTTCCCTTTGTAATGCCTGTTTTCGTTCAGGTTTTTTGTCCGTCCCTCTGTCCCAACGGGGCTCAGATGCGCCCGTTACCCTGGGCGCTGCCCTGGCGGGGCTCAGATGCGCCCGTTACCCTGGGCGCTGCCCCGGCGGGGCTCAGATGCGCCCGTTACCCTGGGCGCTGCCTCGGCGGGGCTCAGATGCGCCCGTTACCCTGGGCGCTGCCTCGGCGGGGGTTGGCATGGTTGTTGGCTAGCTGGTTTGAGCCGGACTGCAGCTTAGAGGTGGCCGTCAGCCCACACGCCTCGCAGGCCAGCGCCAGCTGCCTCAGGGCATCCAGGGCGTCCGCCTTGGCACTGCGCAGCAGGTCACACTGGCCCTGCAGGGGTAGGCATGTCTCAGTGGTTAGAGCACCATCTGACTGTGCACAATTTTACATCATTTTATTAAAAAGGATTCCTCTCCCCATCCACCCAGGAAGGGGAATACCCAGGATAGAAGTCTAAGACTTGCATTACATTACAATTAAACAGTAGTTAAACAGTGTTTTTTATATTCTCAATGTTTTTTATATTAAGTCATCACTTGAACTCACAACCACAGAATATATGTGACTATTATCACTGATAGGAGATGCTATTAACACAAAAAAATAGTATAAGAGTGAGAAAAGGACACTCTCCCGTTTTCCAGTACATTCACCCTGATCTCACACTCCTCTGAGGCAGGACAGCCACGTTGTTACTGGCAGCCTGAACACAATATGCTGAGGGCTTCATATATGGGCTCGAGAGGTTAAAAAACATTTATACAATTTGTTCATCTCTCTGAAAAGGTCTCAGCACCCTGAGAAAAGGCAAATATTTTCATGGCTGCATAAAAAGGTGTAGAAGCTAAAGAAATTATTGCTACAGTATTAAGCACAGGGATTTGAGAAGATCTGGCTGCCTCCGTTGTGAGCTCACACCTTCAGCACGGTGATGTTCCAGGCGAAGCTCTCCACCGCTTTGCTCTGCTTGCGCCCCTTCAGCCCCTCCTTCTCCCCCAGCCTGGGCAGGTCCTCATGAAACTCCATCCCTGGTAGGGTGAGAGAGAGGGCCGGCATCATCACCTTGTGACTGGGGATTGGTCAGTTGATCTGTCTACAGCCCTGCATACACCCCAGTCAATCTCAGGTATGGCAGTGACCTTGGAGCAGATGTGCACACCCCCCTCTGAACTACATCTGCCACGTCTAAATGTAACAGCAATCAGTCAAGGCTGTTTTCAGCAGTGATTAGTGGTTAGGTAAGTCCCCTGCTAAATATTTACTTGCTGATTTCTCTCAAAAATGCTCTTTCGAATGAATATGACCTTCAATTCTAATAACAAAACTTGTGGGATAAAAGCTGAAAATATCTACACTGAATATAGCAAGGCCAAACAATATAAGATATTCTTAATGCTGCAGAAGTAATGATATATGAAACCAAAGAAGAAATAATAATTTGGACAATGACATATCTTTACTATCCCAAAACTGAACAGGCAAATATGTTGCTTAGTCATAACTAACTATGTTTTTTCTCCAGAAGTATCTCTTTCTGTCACAGCTCCCCCTCCTTTTTCAAGGCTGGGTGTCTGTCACTTATCTGTCATTTATCCCCCCCACCACCATGGGTACCCTGCATTCCACACACAACTCCAGCTAGGCGCGCTGCATCACTGTGGCCACCAGAGGGTGCTCATCAGCCACTACAGAACACAGCATTAACTGCTGGAGAGATGTCGCCATTAAAAATAAATGCTAAATCAGTTGCTTGTTTTCTTACTAGTACAAACACATATTTTCAGCTAATCTACATAAAACTGTGAGGCCTCTACTCACCTTCCTTCTGCACCTGGGCAATCCTTTCCTGAATGGAGTCTGCGTGCTCGATCACCTGCCTGTGTGTCAGCACCATCTGAGAGGGACAGACATTTGCATGCACGTGAGCCCGGCAAACCACGCCCATCCGGCTCACAGAAAGAGAGATGCAGATGCCCCATGAGTGACAGATACGCAGACACATGCCCATCTGCCGATGGGTATAAACATGCAAATGACTATTCATCACACGTGTCCTTCAGGAGAAGCCTTGGAGAAGGCATCTGGGCTGGGCCCTTGCGGGCGGATTCCAGCTCAGAATCCACCGTACATAACGGATTACCTATCTACAGACCCTGCAGATGGGGAACATTCCGGAAACATGCCACTGTGTGCTTTGCACAGGCCAAAGGCAAAACCCCAGTCGACTGGCCTTGCCTCACGATTCCCACAATCCAGATATTTTTAACACTGCTGCCCAACAAGGCTGCCAAGCCAAAGTGCATGGAAAACCTTGAGGTCCCCAGCGCCCCAGCTAAGAAAGACGTGCTCATACAAGACAGAGCAGCATGCAGTGCGTTTGTCACGGAGAACAGCTGCGAGTCTGCCAGAGCCCTCCTGCTCACGCTCGCCTGCACGAACGCTCCTTCTGTTACACACGGCACCCAACACGCCTGCCCAAAAGCGCCCACTCCTTCACTCATACATGAACACCAACTCAAATTAAAACTGCAAAATTACTTATAAGGTATAGTAAAGTGTTTGTTTTGTAGAAGTATCCCTAAAATCATTCAGTTGGTGTCATCTTTCAGGGGAGAATCTGTCAGCGCAAAGAGAGAAAAGTCAAACACATACTACTTTAGCATGCGCATTGTAATACGTGTTCACTGGATTGCATATGTGCTGCCTTACACACATTACTCCCCTGCAAAACGGAACTCAAAAACAAACAACAGACAAAACAAAATAGAAACAACAGACAAAACAAAATAGAAACAACAGACAAAACCGAACCTATTCATTACTTTCTTTTAAAAAGTATTACATATGAAGCATTTATTTTGTTAGTTGGAAGGTAAAAAGATTTTCAGTCTGGATGATACAGAGGTTTCTGATTGTAATCGATGAGCGATGCTATACTTTTTACTAATATTAACCTGTGACTTTGGCATGTTGAATGCATGTGTCACGTCACGTGTACATTTACCTATTTCACTATACTGCTTGTCAGTACTACGTCAATTTTAACTCAATGCAAGATTGAAGTATAAATTAATCATATGGAAAAAATAAACGAAAAACACATGAAGGCCAGACTTCAGATACGAAAAAAGCCAAATGAAGCAAATTGAATATTTACAGTTAAAAGAATAAATAAATAAATAGATACAATAATATTATAAATGAGAATAACAGAAAACAACATTTGTTACCACAGTTCCATGGTCGGTTACCTTAATGTGGCTCGTGGGTAGGAGGCTATCGTGGGCCTGTGTAGAAATGGAAGGCGACAGGCAGGCACACAGCTGGGCAGCTAAAACGCGTGCATGTGCGCGTGGGGTCATTGTATTTAGAAATCTGTGCCCATTTATATCCAACCGCATACCGACGTCGGTATGTCTGCATGTATGTGAGTGACCCTGAGTGCACACAAGCTGTTCACACGAAGCCTATAAGGCACACAGGTGGGTGAATGGGCTCATTGTGTCGTGAGTAATAAAAGCCCACAGAGGTTTGCGGTCTTGTCGGGGGGGGTCGGGGGGGTGTACATGTCCTTCAGATGGTGCCGAGTCACTCACCGCATCGTAGGCACTGAGCAGCTTGCGTGTGGCATCCGGCAGGCCGCCCACCGGCTCCAGGCATGGACAGCCATCCTTCAGGACCAAGCAAGCAGCGGGGGGACCCTCCACAGTCTGCAGTCGTGGGGCCAGGCTTTGGATACACTGCTTCAAATTGGCCACCGGGGGGAGTCCACACTGCTCTTTGAAATTGACTGTTGCATTCTACAATGTTCAAAATAAATTAGTCACCAGACTGAGTTTTGTGTGTAATATATACACCGAAAGCTCACAGTATGCTGTTTGACAGGACAGATGAAGCAGAATGACAATAGTTGCGCTTTTAGAATTATCTATTCAGTGAGTTTCACTTCATGGGACTGTGCTGAAGCTGTTCTTCATCAAGTTACATACACAATTAGGGGAAGCGAGTTCCAAAAGCAAGAAGATACAAAAAAGAGAGAATAAAAGAGCCAGCTGCTCATTCCTTTGTCTCACAAAAGCGGCGTGACATTCTCATAACTATGTAGCAGCAAGTCACAGAGGGTTCTGGAAGAAAAGGATGCTGCAGCAAAGATAAGCGAAGGTTTTCAGAACCTGGACACATGACTGAGACAATCAGGGCTGCTTTGTGATTAATGCTATACCCTCATTTGCTATGGGACAGTGACTGAATCTGTCAGGTGACAGAGACCCAAGCTGACCTGGTTTTTTACAGTTCTAATGGCTGACAAGGGATTAACAGGTCAGCCTGGACTTAACCACCAAGATGAAGCCCACACACAAAGATCGCCGAGAGTCAGCAAGCACGTACGCGGTGGGTGGGGGCGCATGTAAGAATGCCTGCTGCTCCATGGAAAATCACAGCATGCGTTTCTTATATAATGCAGTATAATGTTCAGTGCATGTTGACTTTCCCCCTGTAAATAAGGAAAACGGCCTGATGTGTTATGCTGCCTTTGATCCATAAAGTGCATGACAACTTATGGGTGCTGCTGCACACACAGGCTCCCCAACCTCTTATATAGACAGAAGCCCTGAGCCAAATGATTTCACTCTACATTCATGTGCCACAATATGGAAACAATGGAACATGGACAAGGTATTTTTTCTCCCAGACAAAGGTAGACCTTTATATTCATGCCTGTCTTTGATAAATAAAAGCATGCTCTGTTGAGATAAGAAGGTAAGCACAAAGAGAATGCCCGTTTGATCTCTTCTGCTCATAATATCCAAAGACGTACATTATCTATTCCATGAGTCATGAAACCAGGATCAATGGCAGCAAGCATTACAGCAGCCGGGCTGACTGAAGACCAGCATGCAGTGCAAGTTTCACTGCACTCCAGTGCTGCTTTAACAGCTTAGCCCCAGCTTGCTCTGTAACTGTTCCCCATCACGAGACACGGAGCTTTATTTTTGCGGTCTTACCTGCGCGTCTTCCCGCAGGTCTGCCGCCTCCCTCAAGGGGGTGCTCGCTGAGCGGAACGTGTCATCTAACACCTTGATGCCGGTGCCGCGCAGGGTGACATACTCGCGGCCACGCCTCGCCCCTCTCCGTACAGATAGCCCCCTCCGCTGGGCCTTGCCCCCGCCCCGTCGGTTGGTGATGGCCACGTGCACGAAGAGGCTGGCGTGGGCCAGCGGCTCTCCCAGCAGCCCCAGCAGGGGTACGGTGCGGTAGCCGGGCTGCAGGCATTCGAAGGCCACGCTGTACTGGCCGATGAAGTCATCGCCGATGTAGTCATCGTCCAGCACCACGAAGCGCAGGAGGGCCAGTTCCGGAAGGTTGACCTGGGGCCAGGGGGAGGGCAAGGCGGACGCACGTGCGAGACCTTAGAGGTACTCACCAATATTTACAGACATCATGTACCACGCCATGTGCACCCTGAAGGACAAAGGCATTACACTTAATGTAGAATGGCAGCGACACTGCTTCACTGAAGAGGAGTGACGTGCACATTAGAACGTAAACAGAAGAACATAAGCTGCCAAAGAAGATGACAAAAGACATCAGACACTAGCAGATGGAAATTCTGTGCTAAATATGTCAGTGTCAGTTTATCCATTC
Organism: Mormyrops attenuatus; assembly: GCA_026777985.1. Taxonomy (NCBI): domain Eukaryota; kingdom Metazoa; phylum Chordata; class Actinopteri; order Osteoglossiformes; family Mormyridae; genus Mormyrops; species Mormyrops attenuatus. The sequence goes on from JAODKC010000001.1 coordinate 33,265,244, forward strand.
AAAACCCCTCCCAAAGTCACTCCAGGAACCATCCAGTAACCTCCTGAGACCCGGGCCATTCATTTGTGTCCTCTGTAGTGGACATTTTGTTTTTGCATCTATCTTTTCACTG
>JAODKC010000001.1:33265455-33278864 GCA_026777985.1 Mormyrops attenuatus
AAATTGTAAGATGTTTTATTTCCTCCAAAGACATAGAAAATCACAAATAACCTGAAATTTTCCTTGGGTCTCAGGAGAATATACCCATGTATTTGTTGACTGAACTACTACCATGCTATGTTTGGCTAATTAATACTTCATCAAATTATTGAACTAATTAAGTTAATTAATTAAATGGGCTGGTGGTGAAAATCAATGAACGCATGGAATGATTGGGGTGCCCCTGAGGAGAGGTTTGGGAACTGAAGCAGCGTTCATCTAGCCATCCGACAAGACATCAGTAACTTTTTGGAGAACAGAAGGAATCCTTACTACCTAAATAGCTTTAAACATTTTCTTTGACTCCCTACAACACCCGCACAGTACAGGACATACTCTGCAAATCAGCAGAATTCCAGAAATACATGAACAAGGCCGGCTCTACAAAGGCAGCACTCTCTGCTAAAAGGCTTGGGGTTACCTTTGGTTCTGATGACCCACACCAAGTGTGTTAACAGCACTTCAGGAGGAAACTCTGCTGGTTACTTCCAGGTGTGATGCTAACTACTGAGCAACAACGCTAACAAAATCAGTCGCGACCTAAGGGGCAGGATTCCAAAATGACATCATAATGGCCTTACACATGATAATGCTGAAGACTAACAATAGGCCGCCAGGCAGGTAGTCCACTGGCTTAAGAATGAAACATTGAAGAATAACCAGGACGTCACCTATCTCAGAAAAAGACAGGAGGAGCAGACAGGGGGCTTTCCCCCATTGCCCATACTGTTGGTGTCCTCCAGACTGTATGAATGGAGTGTCCCCTAAGGCACATTAGTATGAATGCACATTGACATAAAATGGCAAGAGCAAAGGGTGATATTACTTTCCCAGTGTATTTCTATCTGCTCTTTGTCTTTTCTTTGTTCTAGTAGTTGTCATACTTTCTGAAATATCCTTCAAGTGCTGGAGTTTTCAGCAAAATTCTGGGTGAAACCCTTTGTCTTAGATGAGAATACAGTGATTCTGTCCAACACTGTCCAACAGGCGTCATAAAAAAATGCTTAAAAAAAAAAGGCTCTGGACTCTAAAGCGTGTGAACATTGAGATTTTTTAAAATCCATTAGACACAGAGGCTGGGGTAGCTGGAAGCATTCATACTTCTAGGGCCTGGTCTGAGAGGCTGTTCTAGATGGAGGTTCAAGGGTGCGATGTGCCTGAGGGTTTATTACGCTGTCGGGATAGGGGACGATGTGACCGGGCTGCGGAGTGGGACCTAGGAAGGGGGCATGACGCCCATCTGATAGCTACTACAAAAGCCTGGAGTAATGAAGTGCGGTGACCCTGGCGTGCCATCTGAAGGGCACTGGTGAGTGTGAGCTGGGGAGCCCAGGAGTGCAATGTCGCTATGCCATCAATCACGGGCCAAAATCCATCCACACATGTAAAAGCCACTATGGTCACGGCCCAGAACACCTGATTTATATCTCACAATACAGTTTGGAAAAATGACCCAATGTGTGACTGGCTCCCGAAATAGCTGTGTGAAAGACCTGCTTAGCGAGGCCCTCTCTCCCGTACAGGTGACTGCGGCTTTCAGGGCGGGAGGGGCCGTCCATCAGCTGTCCCTGTCTCGACACAAGATTGGGACTCGCTGGTGGTGAACTGTTGAGAGTCCCATAAATACCAAATATTACCGTCATCAGGGAATTGGTTTCCGGCTCAGACATTCTGCAGGACGGCGGTTATGACACCTGAGAACGGCGAGTGCCTGCAGCGTGGTGCGGCTCATGTGACAGCCACTCCGCGCTCACACATGACCGTGCCTCTCGGCATGGTGAGCGTGACCTTCTCCGCCCTCAAATGAGGCTCGCGCCCTCCAACAATGGGCGTGATGCTGTGGGCCCGGTAAACAATTTCAGAAAACGGTGTCCTGTGAAATACCAAGGTATCGCTGCCGCTTGTGTGAACATTTACAGTGTCACCAAGTCATGTTTACCTGGTACGTTTTTTATGCAGTTGATGAACATTGTAGTTTTTCCTGAACAGTTCCTTTCGGACAAATAATCCATCCATCAATCATCCACACAGGGTCACAGTAAGCCTGGACCCTCCACAGGAAACCGGGGCACGAGACAGGAGAACACCCTGGACAGGAGGATGGTATAGGATCCCCAAGTGATCATTATTATTGGCAACTGGCAGACTGCCCAGCAGGCCTCACCTGGAATTCGAAAGTCTCGTCGAAGAGTGGGTCATCCTGGTTCTGGGCGGCAGTGCGCGTGCGCTGCTCTGCGCAGTCGGCCGGCACGCCGTGCAGCTCCAGCACCACGTAGGGGTCAATGACCTGGCCCTTGGCACCAGCCCCCTGTGGCTTGGGCAGCCCATGGGCGCTGATCACCTTGACCCGTAGAGTCTGGGGTGGCACCCCGGGCACGCAGCCCTGCGTGTCGGCGCTGAAATAGGAGACAGCCTCCCGCATGACGGCGGGCCGCAGCACCAGACCACAGCTGCCGTTCTGGGCGAAGCGGGCCCGCTGCAGGTCCAGCATGGCGCCGGCGGTCTGCTGGTTCAGCGCCACCAGCTGGCACCCCCCCTTCCAGAAGTCCTGGGGGTTAGGGTTGCTGGAGTCCAGCCGCACGGTACTGGGCCGCACCCTCGTCAGGACCCGCTTGGTGAAGCTCACCAGCTCCTCGAGGGATTCGCTGGCCATCCTGGCCGCCTCGCCCTCCCCCAGAGAGCACAGGGTCCAGCAAGGGGGCAGCACCTGCGCCAGGGGGCTGTTGGGGGTGCTGGGGGGGGAGCGCGGCGCCACCTGGTGGCTGTAGAAGCTGCGGCTCCCGGCGCGAGCCACTGCCACCAAGTCGGACAGCTCCCGGCAGAGGCGTAGCTGGCAGGACTGCGACGGAGGCGGCACCATCAGCACCACCCCCACGTCCTCCTCCCCGGGGAGAGTCACCCGCCGGCCCGCCAGTGGGCCCCCGATTCCAAGCTCCTCCTCTTCCTCTGACACCTCCCCATCAGATCCCTGCTCTTCTTGGGGCAGCTTCTTGCCCACCAGCAGCACCCGGCCCTTCAGCTCCTCGGGAGACGGCAACTGGGCTCCACGGACCCCCAACAGCCCATTGGGGGACAGGGGGGTGTAAAGTCGGCCCCCGAAGACAGTGCGCAGGTGCTGGGCCATGACACGCTGCTGAGCCAGGGAGCAGTTTTGGCAAAGGTACAGCAGCAACGGGTAGGGCGAGGTCAGGAAGGCGTACTTGTTGATCACCTCCAGCGCACTGTGGATGGTGATCGGGGGCATCTGGGAGAGTTGGGGGTGCTGGGGGTTGCGCTCCATTCCCAGAAGAGGCTCGCCATCTGGCCCATCCCTGACGCCCAGCTCCAGGCAGCGGCACCCAGCCTGCAGGGCCTGCAGGAGCCCCCCGAGCTCAGCACGCCCATGCACCTGGTCTTCCAGCAGGTAGGAGCGGTAGGAGGCACCGATGTAGTAGTGGGACAGTGGCAGGGTCATGTCCTGGCACACCTGCTGGTGCTCAGGGTCGAACAGGTAGCACTCGGGTGACTGCAGGTAGCGGGTGAAGCCATCCAGGCCCAGCAAACCCTTCTCCCTGCCATGAGAGGATGGCTCGAAGCGCCGCACGATGTCCAGGCAACCCTCAACCGTGGCTAGAGGAAGGCCTTGCTCCGTCTCCAGGAAGAGCCGTAGGTCCTGGGCGTCCAGGCACTCGCGGTCCTTGGAGAGCTGCACCAGGAGGAAACAGACGTCGGCTCGGGTGCAGAGCTCGCAGTAGGCTTCCTGAAACTCCTCCAGCGTGACGTGGGAGGTCAGCTTCTCCTTGCTTCGCTGGATCTCCTTGAATTTCAGTTGGACCTTTTGACATGGGTGCGCAAAGCAGAGCAGTAAAGACAGTAAAGAGGAGGTGAGATGTGGAAGGGAAGGTGGCACAGTCATTTACAATGGATGTGTCACCTGATTACACCAGGTCCTCCCTGGATATCAGGCCCCACCTACTGCTGCTATCAGTGTCACAGTTCTGATTTTAAACATCACTGCACCCCAGGGTCCAACTTAACAAAGCTGATTCAGTCAATCTGAATGTCTAAGAGTCCTCCTGCTTTGGCCCATATGCCATGGGAAAACATTATTACCAGGGATGCACGCAACTGGTACAGAAATACGCACTCACCTTTAAAAGCGATACGTGCAGCGATTGATTGTTGTAACAGCATGAATGTGTACATATTTTATGCGCATTTGCGCTGCTATGACTAGAAATGACTGTGCATTTTAACCATCATATATATATATATATTAATTCATACTTCAATTGCAGTATAAAGGTTAAAATGCACAGTAATTTCTTGCCATAGCAGCGGAAATGCACATAAAATAAGTATGTATTTTGTCATGACCCATCGTTCCACCCCCTCGTCGACCACGCCTACTCGTTACCCTCGTGTGGATTCCCAGTGTTTGCCAGCTGTTTCGAGTTGTCTTCATTAGTTCTGTATATTTAAGTCCACGTCAGAGTTTGTATCCCTAGTTCTGTCATTGTAGTGTTACATGCTGTTTCCTCCCTTTGCCCTTCGTTCCTTTATTAAATCCCTTGATTTTGCCCTAGTCCTGCTCTCCCTTGCCTGCTTTCCCGGTCCGTGCCGTGCGTTCGCAACATATTTGAGCTGTTACAATAGTCAATAGCCACATGTATCGCTTTAAACATGAATGCGTACTTGTGTACCAGTTATATGCATCCCTGATGATTACTACAATATGCAGGCATTCCTCTACATGAACAGCTACACTATTTATAAATCTAAAAATAGACCACAGGATACTTCAGCATGAGTTGTCCAACAGGATGCTTGCTGTAAAAATATGATCATTAATGGGACTTTAATGACCCTTTCAGACAGTAAATTCTGTATAATATAAGGTGTTTATGGCATGTGCTACCTTGGCCTCTTTGATGCCAGGGTAGAGGCTGCAGATGGCAGCTACAGCTGCATCTTCCGAGATGATCCCATAGCCATCCTCGTCCCACTTGCTGAACTCAGAGGCCAGCCAATCGCGGCGCGTCCGGCTACCGGGGCTGCCTTCGTCGGCCTCGCAGCAGGACGTCGGGTGGGAAATCAGGTAGCGTAGGCCCGTCACCCAAATGTTAGCCACATCTGGTGAGAGCGCCACCAGGTCGAGGGACTGGTACTCGTCGCCATAGATAATGGAGAAGGCGGCTTCCTCGGGCAGCTGCTCGGCGGGGCCGTTGTGGCGGAACGTGTCGGTGCTCTTGCCCGTGCGCACCTCGCGAATCGCGGTGATGTCCAACCGGGCGCGGTCCCCGTCCTTCTTGGAGGGCTCCCAGCGCAAGCAGGTGAGCTCCGGGTCCAGCGTGTAGAAGCGGCAGTAGATGCGAGAGCTGGGCCGCACCTTCTTCAGCTCACAGCCGCCCTGCATAAAAGCCAGGCAATCGCTGGCGCTGCTAACCTTCTTCTCTGAGGGCATGCTGCTGAATGAGACTGTCTTCTTCCTCCCGCCACCCACTTTCTGTACCGTCGGGTCCTGGGACAGAAGAGAGAGAGGAAGCGAGAGCACAGATACAGTCAGTGCCACCGGTTACCCTAACTGTGAGTCACATGCCATGCGCTACAAACGTAACACCTAGAAATAACCTTGACTGTGCAAGACGGAGAACACCTCAAAACCCCTGTGAGTCTCCTGAACAGAAAATAAACAAACCCTTAACGTGGGTAGGAACTACACCAAGTTCCCATACAGGTGTGTTTTTATTCTAGTTCTTCCAGGCTGATAGCCAACACCTCAGTGAGCTCTGCCTTATTCATACGTGCTCGTTTGAACATTTAAGTGAGGATCATAAACAGCTATGGGGGCTGGGGGCATATATAAGGACATCATAAACAGCTATGGGGGCTGGGGGCATATATAAGGACATCATACACAGCTATGGGGGCTGGGGGCATGTATAAGGACATCATAAACAGCTATGGGGGCTGGGGGCATATATAAGGACATCACAGACAGCAAATTTCACAAAGATGAAGACGTTTAAGGTAGTGCCTGAAATAGACGAGATGTAAAAAGAGATATTTTCCATTCAAGAGTCAACCTTTTGTCCTCAAAATGTCCTGCTTGGGGGCTAAAGGCTGAGCAAATGATTAAATATAGAAGCAGCGTAACTTGACATGACCAAGCCCCATCTGATCAATAATGCAGATGCTTCGGTGGAAACAGAGCCTGGGTCCGTCCTGCAGCAGGGGACCAGGCCACTATCACTGCCTTTCATGATGCCCTCGCAGATCCTGCTCTGGACTCCCCACGCTGAAATGGCAGGGTTGTCTCTCTGAGACTCATTCGTCGCTGGCAACCAAAGAGCCAAGAACAAAAAAGAACAAGGAACAAACTGAACAAATGGTTGGATCAGGGAGACCAGGGCACCCAGGGTTTAGACAAATATAGCCAAGAAATAAAAAGAGATAAAGTCTCAGGGAAAATGTCGAGGAGGCTTTGGCAGGCGGTGTCTGGCAGTGATGTCGGGAAGGGCAGAGGAACAGATAGAACTGATTCCCAGCCTTGATGTCCATTTGAGGGCTATGATTACACACTACAGAAATGCATCAATTTGGCTTAAAGTGGAAATGACCGTTTTCCTACTTAAGGGGGCATTGGATAATATGTTGGCGTCAGAAGTAGAGGGCACACACCTCCCCAATATCGGCAGACCCCCCTCTTCACAAAAAATAAATAAATAAAGTGTGTTCCTTTGCGTGTTACTGAGGCTAATTTGCTGTGCATACAGAGCGTGAGAATGAAACATACTAACAAAGATTGTAGTCCTTTATCAGACAAACTCATTTTATCATATGGGTCTGTTTGTTTTGGTTATGATTAGTTGTGAAAATGCTCCCTAATCAGTGCTAGTCATATTTTAAAATTACTTAGTCTTACTCTAAAATTCTTTCTAAAATCACATCCTTTTATGATGTAACTATTGCATGTGTGCCCACTGTGGTGTCACTATATTCATCACACCCATCCCCCCGCCTTGCCGCCACCCCCAATGTGAAACTCCTCCCAACACAACTGCTGGTGGTGCAGCAGGAAGCACTGCTTCATCACGCCTCCAGTGCTGGAAGTGTGAATCCTTCCCCCACTCTGTGTGCAGTTGCATGTTCCCTCCATGCTGCTCTGGGTTACTCCTGGTACTCCAGTTTCTCGCCCATTGTGAGTGAGTCTGTGCCCGGCAATGGGCTGGCATCCTATCTGGGGCATCCCCCTTGTGCCCAGTGCTTCCCTACACAAACTGCAGGCTGACCCCATAACCCTGCTCTAGCTAAGAGGAAGGAAGATGAATAATGTGTGTTTTTATTTTCAATTTTTACATGGACCCTAGCTTCTGAACAGAAGAATGTTTTTTGCAGGTGTAGGTATTCAGTACACGGATATGTGAGCAGATAAATATGTCATGCTATAATCCCCACACACAGGGGGCCCAAGACATTATCATACCACAAGCCTGCCTTACATTGCCTTTTACAAGCAGCACAAGCCAGCTCACTGGCTTGTTCTTCACTATGATTTGCCACCCTGTTGTGTCATTACAAAGTACAAATGCTCCTAATGCCTTCCCTCAAAACTGATTGCTAGACTCCACTTCAATCATATGCCTGATTCCATCCAGACAGTTGAACAGTATTAATGTAATCTATCCATCTGTAAGGCTGCTGCAGTAACAAATGGCTAGCCTAACACATCCTGCGCCCTCCCCCACATTGTGAGTGGGGAGTTTGTATGTCTGAATGCCTACTTTGAGTACCATGCTCGTTAGACAGACCGGCAGATCTAAATTGCCCGTCGTGTGTGATTGCATGTGTGAGTGTTTGTGTGCCCTATAAGGGACTGACACTGCATCCAGGATCTTCTCCAATATTGTTCACTGTGCTTACTGGAACAGGTTCAGGGTTCCCCAAGACCCAGTACTGGATAAGTGCCTAAAAGACGGATGGATGGAATGATGGATGGATGGATGGATGAATGGATAATAATTCAATTTTAAAAAATGGATTTACTTTATTCCTAACAGTGTCGTAGACAATAGATATGTCAACAAGCACTCGTCAGGAACATTTTAATAACTCCCATGATGGCCACCCTCCCATCCACAAACACACAGCCATTGTGTGTTTGTGGATGGGACATTTATGGGACACATTAATGCATCAGAATATTCTTAATGGTCTGGGCAATGTTTCTTTAATAATCACACACATCACGCTCTTGGCCCCATAGCTCCACACAAACGTTTATTGCCAAGGTCTCGTCAATTTCACAGCAGCAGATTTACAACAGCAAGACCAGGCAACACCGAAATCCATCTACACCCCTGCTGTACTGACCAAGAGCTCCATATTACTATCTAAGGTTATTCTTTCTTTATTAAGTCTGCAGAGGCAGACATCTTCCATGTTACGGCATCCATCCATATTCATGCGGATACACCGCTGAAAGTTTAGGAATCTTTCCCGCCTCATCTGTCCTATTTAATTGAGCTATTGAAGATATAATGGCCATTGGAGGGTAGCCAGCTAAACTGGGATGTTTAAAAAGGAGCTTGTGAATCTATAGTATCTGCTGTCACATCCAGCTATCCCAGATTAACATGAACAAGCCTGTTTGTACTTCATCGGCAGCTGGAGCTGCTCTCTCCAGAGATTCTCTGTGCCTTACACTCACAGAAAAATGCAGAGCCATGATCTCCCACCCTGATCCAGAATCAGTTTCAGAATGTTTTTTTGACCTAAATTGTTCACATTTCCCTGTGGGACATCTGGGTCTTTTGGCGTGACGGCAGCTCCTGACAGGGGCTAACCTCCAAGCAGTTGGAGCCATCAGTAGGGCCTTTGGGGGACTTCTGAGCCCCAGATCATGCCATCCTCTTTACTCACAGACCCGCCATGACACTTGGCAGAGGAAAGAAAGTTTTTAAAATCCCCTCTGCCTGTAGTTTCTCAGCAGAAGTGCATCTGTATTTGGGAAGCTTGCTCCTCAACTCTATGACCCCATGTGGCCAGACTGAACAGCCACCTCTCAAGTAATTAGAACAAACACACTCTTCATTCACTGGGCCAAAATCATACCACACATTTCCAAAGTACTGTAAGTGTTTCTGGGCGAGTGACTGGAAATGGCCGATTTTCACTCTGATCACTGCTGATCGCCACTCAGTCTAATATTGCCGATTTTATGAACCAATCAAGTAGTTTACCAATTAACGTTACTTTCACGTAACTAGTGGTGGCCAATATGGGGATATTTTATCATACCCAGTTGCAATTGTATCCACAGTGCATATTTCAGCAGTATAAATTGTTATGACACTGCATTTACATTTACAGACAATTTCGTCCATAGCAACGTACAAGTAAAGCACATTGCACATTATAGAATAAGTGCTGTCGAGAAGTTGACTAGGCATAAGTGCGGCTAAGCGGAGCTCCCAATGAATAGCCAGTTACAAGTGCGCTACTCAACACTATAATTATAACGACAGGACAAACCAGCATCAATCACGCGATTCCTACGTGTTCAAAGGCTGCAGCAGTACTACAACAAAAACAGACCAATCTGAAACAAAGCCGTTTCAGTCTGCATAACAACTCTGCGCTATGATTAATTAATATTACTGTATACATAAAAAACTGATCTATATTGTGGATGGTGATTATAACCAAGGGTATCATTATATGACATTTTGGCCAAATCGCCCACTTCCCCACTAGTGTCATAATGGTTATAATGCCCTAGCTTATCAGTATACTGTACATATCCACCAATCCAACCATCCATCTCCTATAACTGCTTGCTCTGGTCAAGGCTGCTGGGGAAGGGGGGAGGGGTGGAGCCTAGCACACCCTGAACGGGATGACAAGTAAGCGTCTGAATATGCGGAATGAAAACTACTGCCATTCTTGGGAGAACAAGGAATTTGTGTATTTAATTTTCCATTTTGGTAGTAGATATGCAAACAGTTGCACTGGCACAAATGGAACCTTTGCTGCTCAAAATCAAAAGGAGGTGGAAATTAGGTGGTTTGATTTTGACTAGTAGATCTTTATATATATATTACACCATAACACAATTTATATTTGAGTCAGGCAGCCACGTGATACAGCCACGCAGTCCTTCTTCCATCACAGATATCACAAGTTCCCTAACACATGCAGATGGTCGAGGTCAGACCATCTGACTTAATATCCCTGGAGTGGTTTCGCAGGACATTAATTAGCCTGAGCTATGTTGCTATGTTAGTAAGATCAGTGGTCTCAACTAGCTTAAAAGACTTAAATCATGCGACCGCTAATTTCCAAACCGCGAAAGCCTTAGACAATCTTCCACCTATGGAAACCTGAATCCCTGCATCTGTGGATGACTGATGGTCCAGTCACCGCAGAGGGCTGCAGCTGCTGCCCCAAACACTCCCGGACAGTGATGGCTTCTTCAATATGCGTCCATGCTAAAAGGACAGTATCTGCGACATGAGTGACAGAAAAAGGTTACACCTGGCAAAATGAGAAACCAGCTGGAGAGCGACGATGTGCTTGAGACAAGCCTCACAGTAGGCTGAACAACAGACGACTGATACAGCCTGGCTGGGCAATTACACAGCCACTCTGGAGATAGGCGGCTCTACCTACTGCACTCTCGAGTTCATCAGAGGCAGCTGGAAGCAGATTCATCCTTCTCTACTTCTGCCTCCTCTTTGGGCACCACCTTCCAATAACAGAGTGGAAGTGGGAATCATTTCTGCTGTGTGTTGGAATAATATGTGTCTTAATCACAGGAGAGTACCCCAACCATCTGAGGGGCTCGTGATTGCTTGTCTACTAAATGGCTTTGCAACAGCCCACCTGCTTTGTGTCGGATTCACACAGATTCCCAATTCAGTCCTCAGGGACCCACAGTCAGGCCATGATTTTGCTCCTCCAAGCTCCCTGCCAGACAGTCCACATTTTTGTTCTCTTCCAGCTCCCAGGAGCAAAACTGTGGACTGTCTGTGGGTCCCGGTGGACTGGATTGGGAAACACTGAAACAGAGGAACACAAAACTGATGTGATGAAACTTTATAGTCTATCTGTCCCAGCGCTGTGAGTCCCTGTGTCCTTCTCCTACATCCTTCCTGTCCTCTTCGATGCCTCTTCCTTCCTATGTGCTTGTGCCCTTTAAAAATCTCTAAATCTCTTTCATTCTCAGAATTCTCCAGTCTCAATAAACACTGTAACGCAGTGCCAGAGAGAGAGATACGCGGTCCTTACAGCGCACTCTGCCAGCTGGCTTTTCCCTTTCAGACCAGCACCCATCTGATACACTCCTAACTCATTAATTATCCATCTCAATTCTCACTACCTAACTTCAACCACAGCCAACCTTCAACCACACTTCAACATGAAATAATTTAAGGACAATTCAATGCTTATGTCATTATTCACATTTAATCATATTCGCTGTCAGGTCAAAAAGATTTCAATGATAACGTTCAGAATCTGATTGAATAACAGGACTGTGCTACCTGATTTCGCCCAACCCCCCTCCCGTCTTGGAACAGACACTCTAACGGAACTCAATCCCCAGGTCTGTCATGGCCGCATGCCCACAGCTTACAGTGCAGCTCTGCACTGCTTATAGGGAACCCAACAAGTGTATCGACATCGACAAGCCCCTTACAGCTGCTTTTTATTCACAGTACATCCTGCATTAAATACATGCCGTGGATTCATATTCATGTGTCTCTAGCTATTTGTCTCCAGATGACGATGATGATTACTGTTGTCATTATTATAATAACAATAACTGTAGCCAGTAACTGTACAGCTTGAAGACTAATTTCTACAAAATGTGCAATGAAGCAGAGGAATCTCCGGGAAGGCAGCATTTGTGTGACTGATCAGGCCGGCATATTTAGCAGCTGCTGTGATGCTCTGACCTTCAACACAAACATGGGTTTCTAATCTAAGATGCAGCTAGTACTTACAGGACATGACAGACTGCAGCATATATATTTACAGGATATATAACATCTGCAAGATCATAAATCAGTAGTTTGGTGGCAGGGAAAATGGCTAATAGTAAAGCTAATCAGCCCACTGGGTAGCAGGGAGCGCCATGGAATGCAGCTCCTATCTCTGTCAGCCTGATGCTGGTAGAGACTCCTGGGGGAGTGCAGAGAAGGAGCGCTCACTCAGCCTACAGGCAGTTCGCTGGGGCCGGGGGGTGGGGGGAGTTGTCTGAGCTGGGCTGGACGCTGCACACCTGTGACAGACAGAGTGGAGGTATTACCACAAGAAGGCTTTGAAGGGATTGAACTGAATTGGCCCTGAGGGTTTTGGGGAGGGGTCTCTAGGCTCCTTCCTACACTGGTCGGGTAGCAGGTACTTCGACAGTTGAGGCACTGAGATTGTGAACAATGCTTCCATGCCAAATTCCATGAAAGCAAAAGATGCAGAGAGCTGCTTTTTAGATCAAACTGGGCATGATTTGAGATTTTCAACCAGTATTTCTCCAGAAAAATAAAACCAATTCTCGCAGGCAGCGCGGTGGCTCTGGACTGTTGTCTGACGCCTACAGGGTTGTTGGTTTGAATCGCAGCCCCACACAGTGTGTGTGGAGCTGGCGTGTTCCTCTGAGTCATGTGAGTGTCCTTGGGGGGGTTCCAGCTTCCCCCCACAGCCTCAAAGATATGCAGCAAGGCAAAGTAGTGTCTCTAAATTGCCAATAGTGTATATGTTTATGTTCCCTGTGCTTCCTGGGACGGGGTCCAGCCCCCAGCAACCCTAACTAGGAAAGTGAGTTAGAAGATAAGTCAGACAAACATGCTTTATGTTACCGCTTTATTTGGTAGTGATTTTCATGTAGGATCTGGCAGGAACACACAGGATCTTACGCTGAAGGCTCAACGGGTGCAGTTCCCAATGTGGCGCAGTGAGTTTGGAAAGACAGGCGGCAGAGGAAAACGAGAGACACCTGACGGCCATTAATGATTAAGAGACAGAGAAGCGAAAATAACCACGAAGGCAACAAGTCAGACAGCCAAAGAAAAAAAATGATTAGTGACGGTATTAACAATGTGACCAGCACAAAACTGCAGGGGCATTGCAGAGTATACAGTAACAGTGTGTGTTACCTGTATTTGATCATCTTTTCTTCTGAATGAAAGCAACTGACTGCAGAGGTGCATGAAAGCAGATAGCAGAAGAGTTATAGTAATGGATAAGATATACATGTTGCTAACCACAGCTACCACTGCTCCCTCAGGTGTGTGTGTGTGTGTGTGTGTGTGTGTGTGTGTGTGTGTGTGTGTGGGTGTGTGTGTTTGTGTTATTGATTTAGTTGTGGTGTGTGAAGAACCGAAAAAAGAGAT
>JAODKC010000001.1:33293785-33313544 GCA_026777985.1 Mormyrops attenuatus
CCCCCCCCCCCCGCCCCCCCCCCCCCCCCCCCCCCCCCCCCCCCCCCCCCCCCCCCCCCCCCCCCCCCCCCCCCAGGAGGAAATGACATAAGCCTTCATCAGATTACAGTCCTAAATGAGGGGCATTTTGGTTACACGCTCCTGCTACACAGTGACTAAACTGGCCCCATATCTGGAAACTGGTCACCTCCATCTCCTCCTGGCTGACTCCTCCATTCACACAGCTCCTCCTTCTAAGACACTCCCTGACTCCAAGGCACACTGAAGAGCTCACTCTGCTACACACTCAATTAATCGGCGTAATGCCGATCAGGAAACAGAAATGTGATTGGGCAACACATTGGACACATTGGACAACACATTGGACACATTGGACAACACATTGGACGTGTGATTGGACTTGTAAGGTATTCTTTGGACATTTTCTAGGCTTGCTACAGATCAAGTCAAAGGAAGCTCCCACTCTACAGTGTAAGGCTGCAGAGAATGCCCCCCCCCCCCGCCCCCCCCGATCACTCAACAGGCCGTGTGGTGTGTGTCACCTAATCGTCTCAGCCTGCCTCCCTGGTAGCGCTTAACATCATTACCCCGGCTTCAGTGCTGCCAACATGTACAATGTGAAGTGCTCACCTTGCACTTTAAATGCAGGATGCATGGATAGGATGTTCAGTACCATATCCCTCAACACAGCCACTTACAATGCATGTGTACTCTCCTGCTTCATATATATTGTAGAAAATTATGCAAACAAATGAGCATAAACAGCCATGTGTCTGCTCCATGTATGTGTGTGTGTGTCATTGACAGTGTTGGGGCATGTTGGAAAGCGTTCTGAATGGACAGCACGGCTTCTATTGTATTTCAGCTTTATGATTTCCATGCCTATGGTTGCCCAGACATCTGGTGCTGACTTCAGCTTCTCAGGGAAGAAAAATACAAGACCATCCCATGTGACCCACTAACCAGCCCCTCCCGAAATGAGCAGAGACTGAGTCCTTCCATATGCCCTATGGTACCTGTCCCACTATGTGTCACCCCCACATGGGACAGCAGTGACGCACTGTGGTGATGAGCCTGTACTCTCTTGCTGCCTCCAGTTCCTTCTGCTGTCGGCCGAGTTGCTCCTCACAAGTATTTGGCTGCAAACACTGTGCGATTTAACATGCCAAACACATAAAAATTCCTGAACTCATACATCTACACACAATGGAGTACACAGAAGGAAGAAAGACATTATATTTAAATAAATCATTCCGGACACCCCCCGCTCTTTCTCAGAAACACTTGGAGTAGAAAGCAGGGTAAAAAAAAATAAAAGAATCAAAGGAGGACCGAAGCAGGAAGGAGGGAGAATTAATGGCAGGAGCTGAGAGAGCAGAATGAGAAAGGAAGTTGCGTTAACATGAAGATAATCAAAAAAATGTGGAGGAAAAAAAAAGAAAAGCAAAGGACTGTGTAAGAGAGTAATGGCTGAGCTGCTGAGTGCAGAACGAGCCTCCCTCTGGAGTGCAGAGTAAGGAGTACAAGGCATGCACTGGCCTAGGCTTCACCTTCCTGAGGCCACTACCTTCTCAGCCCTAAGTGGACCACTGAAGCCTTCACTTCACTGATGCCTGATGCCACTGGTGCTCTCGAGACCATCAGCCAAATCATACGTGTTTACCTTGAGCTGAATAGCGTGCAATGCTAAGCTGCTCTGAGTTTCACAAGAGCATGGCAGACAAACACAGCACTGTGGGCTAAGGCTCTCACTAGAACATGGCTTGTTCTCCCCCTGTAATTGTCTCAAATTCCTTTCTTTCTCTTCTCCCTGTTTCCACAGGAACAGACTGTCCACGGTTCTGTCAGGTGACTAATAGCAACTGACATTTCAGCAAGTAAACAAGGCAGTAATAAACCAAACATTCGTTGCAACATCTGCAATCAGAGGGTGCCAAAACAGGAAGCTGCACGCGGAAATGCTGGGCCTTCTCCTCCCAGAAAGCAAACGCTCCTCCCTCCTTGTCTTCAAGACACACTGCCTTCTACAACCTGCACATGCAGACGCAAAGGAAAAGGATTACCATATTGCCACAGCCCACCACACCTAGAATCTTGGCCACTTACTCACTTGCTCACACAATTGGGCCTCTACATCAAGATCTATGGGCCCAGCCTACACCTTTAGCATGCGTGTGCATGCTCTACCCCACATTCATAAAGACTGCAATTCCACACACCTGACACTCTGTCACGTGCATCAGCTGCCAGCCGTTCAGCAAATGCAATCAAACGAAATACTGGGAGCCAGAAGGGGGAAATTCAGCAGCTTTTAGGAATTAAACAAATCATAACACTGCGCTTCGAGTATAATGCACAAACGCAGCGGCACAGCGACACATAAAGAGAAACACACAGCCCTGTGATGGTCCTCCGGTGGGATGAATCAGAGTTTTGGAGCAAGTTCCCAGTCCACTGTGGTACCAGCAGCAGCGTGACACTGGGGACACTGAGGGAACGGTGTCCATGCCCAACGCCACCGCTGCTGAATAACACATCCAAGCACATTCATTCATCCAGCGGACACTTTGTCATTATTCTTGGCCTCCAAACAGCCTCACAAATCACATGTCAGAAGGGCAGAAAACCTGAGAAAAATGCTGAGAGAAGAGGGAGAGAAGGGCAGAAAGGAGAAGAAGAGCTGCTTTTCAGGCCCTCTGTAAGACAGCCAGCTACACCATTTTAAAGAGGCATTTAGTGCTAACATACGAGTAAACTGCAAGCAGACTGTTTGGAAGGATACTGTAGTTGCATGGGAAGGATTCCGTTGGAATAAAAGCAAAACCAAGGCGAGCATCAGCTGGCTTACTTAAGATTCGATCACGCAACTGGTTTAGTACCATGGTGGGCAGGTATTTCAGACAGCTGTAAGTATATTAATGAGGGATGGTAAAATACTGTGGATCAGAATGTTAGAGGTAATTCTAGCAAGAATATGATTCATTCAAAAGAAAATATAGCACATTAGGTACTTAACACAGTTCAAACGGGAAGCAAGAGCCATTGTTCAGACACTGTTTACAAAGTTTATTTTCTGAAGAAACCACAAATATTTAACTCAGTTACGATTCAGTCTACATGATGTTATCTACTTACATTTTTAGAAAGCTTTCACTCATTGCTATATAAGCAACTCACCATAAAAAGAAAAATCTACCAATTATTCAAAGTTATCTCCAATTCCCTGGGTGGCTGCTATGGGTGTCTTCATGGACAGCTTGCTTACAAAGACAATTTTCAACTTTGTGAAGTCGAATTAATGAAGTGATTATCATTATTAGAATAACATGAAACTAAACATGACCCAAGGGGGGTCCAGAGCCTATCCCAGAAGCAATGGCCACAAGGCAGGGAACAACCCAGGATGGGGGGGGGGCAGTCTATCACAGGACACAGTCACAATTTAGAAACTCCAATTAGCCTCAGCATGTCTTTGGACTATTGGGGAATCCAGAGGAGACCCTACAATGACACGGGGAGAAACTCCACACACATGGAACACAGGCAGAGACTCAAACCCAGGTCCCAGAGGTGTGAGGCAACAGTGCTAACCACTGCACCACCATGCCATAGGGGCAAAATAGGAAACACAAAAGCATTAGACTCAACAAATACAACACATATGATCAATTCAAAAAGGCTAACACAATCCTGAGATATAACTAAAACAATGGTGGATTGTTTAAAAGAAGACATTCTACATGTACGACGCCATAATAATATATGGAATATATGAATACGGGGGGTGTTCCATGAAGCGGGATTTCTTGCTTAGCTGGACAACTTGTCAGAATTAAGGTAGTCAGGGCTAATTTGCTAAATGTAAGTGAACGATGATGAAGACCATTTAGCTCACTCTACCTTAAACCCAACAAGTTACCCAGCTAAGCAAGAGCTCCTGTTTCGTGGGAACACCCCCCAGGTCACGGTTCTGAAACATTATGTTTTTAATATAAAGTACTCTACTCAGTGAAAAATGGAGAAGAGGAAGGACCTCAAACTCAAGCATGCACAACCACAGACCACACAAACAATGAGGCCTACAGCATAATATTCACCATAACCATGCACAGGGCAGGGCCTGATACTTCAAGACATGTACTCTGTGAATGTCAAGGAGATCAAATCAACATCTGCTCCACTGTTTCATTACAACAGGTACTTCTTGATTGGTTCCCTGGGAACACAACAAAATTATTGCTCATGAAGGAGATGGCAGTTAAGCTTCCTTCCATATTGCCGAGCAACACATAGCTCAGCGCACAATTTGATCACAATGGCATTACTGTCATTGACATAACCTTTTGCCATATATTAATCATCCTCCACCACCTTCTATTGAAATACCTATCTGGCCCACTGTGTAATGTGCAGGATCACTGAGATGCCAGGCACGGTATTAAGGCTGGAATAAAGGGAGATTCCAACCACTATTTCATTGTTGTTATTTACGTTTACAGATGTTTGGTGTTTAATGTTACTGCAGGTGTTACTAATTGAAAAGCACCCAACAAGACTGCTTGTCAATGAACTTCTTAAACTCAGAACAGCTTTTTACAACTATAGTTTGAGGTTCAATTTATTGCTACTTAAAATAAATATTTAAATTTAAACTACTGGTTGTTTCTAATGGGATATATATTTTTTTTGTAAAAAATAATAAAGTAATGTTTTTTTTTTATATAAAACCAATACATTTGCAATATCTTCACTGGATTAAGCAAGTGTCCCAAGACTTTCTGTGAGCAGTGTATGTTTGGTGTAAAAGAAAAAATAGATTTTCTTCTGATAAGTATATTTACAGAGAAAAGCAAAAGCAAAATTTAATTGTTTTACAGTGCAAAACTAAACACAAACTAAATAGTACTATACAGTTATACATCCAAAAAAGTAAAAAAAAAAAAATGAGTGTACTACACCCCGGGATGGGAAGAAGTCACTCCATGGCGAGTCCGAGTCAAGTCTCGAATCAAACATTGCAAGTCTGAGTAAAGTCTCAAGTCATGTGCCCTTAAGTCCCAATCAAGTCCAAGCCTTTCCATCATTTTTTCTGCTGAGTAACAAGTCATCAAATTTGTGACTCAAGTCCAAGTCGAGTTGTGAGTTGTATAATTTGATTTCCTACCTATGTCAATTTTTTTACCTTTAGTGATTAAAACTTTTTGCAGCCACAGTACATTGTACATTAAGTCCTTTTTTGGCAGAAATAAGCTGACAGCCTCCACTCCTCACAGTTTTTACATTTGTGTATATGCAGGGAGTGATGCATCTTTCAGGAGACCTTGCATTCAGCCAAATGAAACTGCAGACAGCAGAGAATTAATATACACCGAAATTATAAAATCATCGTTGTGGTATCCAGGTCAGGCTATAACCTCAAGACGTCTCACGTCATAGGGTCCATGTCTGGTCCAAGTCTCAAGTCATTTGCCCTCAAGTCCAAGTCGAGTCCAAGTCTTTCCATCAGATTCAAATCAAGTCATAAGTCATCAAATTTGTGACTTTAGTCAACGTCAAGTAGCGATTCAGTAACTAAAGCCCCCCACTTCTGACTACGCCCACTATTACACAAAAGCTGTTTAACTGTAGGATGTGAAAATAACTTGTAATCATCGAAATGAAATTTATTCTACGACTGGATGTCACATTACTTTACAATTAATAGCCTGGATAGAATGTTTCCCGTTGTCTTATGGTGCCGATCAGGCGGATGCGTTTCTCACCCGTGCTGCTATTCATCCTTAACAGTGTATCTCATTTATCTCGGTGTTTCACAAAGAAATGAAAGCATCTGCCAGCCGAAGGATTCAGCGTGATTCGTGCTCCGTGTATCGAGCAATGTGCGTACTAACACATACTGATTTTACGATGTTTTCCAAAACGCTACTTTGCATTAGTTTTGCATTTGCGTTACTTGGCAAAAAATGTATACGGTAGCAACCGAAAGCACCGTAGTGTGGCACAAAATCACGCATTTCTGTTGCTCAGAAAAGGTAAAATTATTGTCTCGGTCACCCTACAGCCGCTGGAGATCAGAGTAAACTGAAACGTATTGCTGTTGTAACCAATTCTCTTTTTTGGCTTCTAATATCAAGTATTCACTTATTGTTATTGTACATCCATTTGGCAATGGATACGCGACTATTCGAAGCAAGTATCCTTGCGAGCAGTTTTAAGAGCACAGAATAATGTTCTGGACCTCATTTAACTTTATGATTTGCAAGTCCACGGTGACAAATTTATAAGCACTCTGCCGTATATTTATTATTAATAGTCGTGTTGCGGGCGTGTTCTCAGGAATGTTTGTAAACTATGTGCAAAATATTCGCAAAAGGACATATATTTCGCATCACAAAATGGTATTCATTTGGCAACATTAGTGGATGAAACGCACCACATTTAATAATTTTCAGATGAGATGGGGACTTTTGGGATTTGTGCTTATTTGCGTCTGAAACAATACTGTATATGGTAATAAATAAGCAGCTATATTAAACAAAAATAATTACTGAAAACCCAAATAAACTGAATCGCGTTTATTGCTCCAACATAACAAAGATTCGCACCCCACCAGAGTCCTAAGAAAGACAACAAAAGCTCGTACCTTTATGATGCTGCTTCTACGGGGAGCCGCCTTCACCGCCTCCATAAGAGCCGTCTCGGTGTCCGGAGCGACAGGGCTGGTGCGCCCCGCCATCGGCACGATGACTCCGCTGCGCCTGCCCGCCCTGCTCGCTCTCCCTGGGTGGAATTCAGGAACTCCTTCCCCGCACAACTCGTCACCGTAGCACTCTCGCTCCGACATCGTAAGCAGAGCAATTAAACTATTTCTATCTTTCTTTTAGCGGATTGCTTTAATGAAACATTCACCATTAGTTTGCGGTATCTCCATTTTTAGTTTCCATCAGTAATAAGTAAAACTAGGAACAATTTCACATTTCAGTTACAGGTATCTGTCTGAATATGTCGGTCTATGCCTGTGGTAGTGGATATTCCATTTCAAGTCTTTCGTTGATCACTATGCATGAACCCTTCAACTGCAACAAGTCAGATATTCGCACTTATTGTTGCGGTTTCCAACTCGCAGATCTTCTTAAAACCAAATAACATTGTTAGATTTATATAGATTTTCCAACGTCATATTACGTTAATACTTTAAATATCACTTAAATCCTAAATATTACAACACTGATGCGATTTGAGCGCAACGAGTCATTCCCTTAATTTTTCCAAAGTCAGCTGTGAACACCATCGCAGTCTTAACGGAAATCGGCACTAACAGAAACTTTAAATTCCTATTAGGCTTGTTCGGTTTGTACCGAAACAAATCTCTTTAATTATCTATGCATAAGTTACCAGATATGTAGCAGCTTTTAAAAGGTACAAATGCCTTTTCCGAAAAAAGTTTTTTTTTTCCTTTGCTCTGCTCCAAATTTCGCCAATATTTCCCAGCGCAAGTTACCTGCTGTTTATAAGCGCGCAACGCAAACGGAGCCGTGTTTGACAAGAATGAGGAACACATTGACAGCAGCGCCTCCTCCTGATTCTCCTACTATTAAAACCCCGCTTTTGCACACGCCCACGAAGATGATTGACATTACCAGAGACCAATCAACAGGAGAACCTATTCTCCAAAACATTCAACCGGCCAACCACATTCAAGGAGGGTGGAGTCACAATGCTCTTACTGCGTTTAGTAGCTGGCCAGATGTTCATGAAGGCGAGGAAGATCGGTGGAAAATAATAGGCTACTAAAATAAACGAGACTTTTCAGTTTAAGCACAGTCTGACAAAAGAGCTTATTAGCTTAGACGGCTTATGTCTAGATAAACAGTTTATTTAGAAATTCATTGAACGTTCTTAGAACATTTTTGAGTTATTTGAAAGAGAGCTTTTATAGCAACAGTAAAATGTGTTCTGTGTTTACTCTGATCGCCGGTGAGAATGTTTCAAATAAGGACATTCAAAATGTTTTGAAATACCAATATTGCAGTTTAGTCGAAACAAAATAACCGATATTCACTGAACAATACAAAACGGTTTTACTCTCAGTATTCATTGTTTAACTGATATACAAGTCTTGGCGTATTGTTTTATATATTTATTGTGTTCCCGAACGGTTCAGAGCAGCGTTCAGCCTTATTACAACTGCGAGGGTATCCTGGTGCATTTCTGTGAATTCTGTGGAACGTACTTAGTTTTAATGGCTTCGCACAGGTTCTTTAAAATGTAAAGTAGGATGAGGTGAGTAAGAACTGAGGAAGGTATTCTGCACAGGCATTGTTCCAGATAGTTTATCTACGAATTTATAACTGGCGGTGTCTCCGTCAGGACAAAGGACAAGTTGTTTTATAACACTGTAGACTGCTGGAAAAGGTGCGACGTACTTCCTCTGTCTTTTTGAATACAATTCGAAACGGCATTCAAGATGAAATACAACTGGTACAATGTAAAACATCTGGGTTTATACAAATGCTGCAACATCACTATAACATTTGCTTTAACACGTTTAGAATGGCCCCGTTTTCACCGGGTCTGTATAGTATGAAGTGAGTGTAAATTGCTTTCCCAGCTCATTTCTCTAAAATATTTCTAAAGGTGATGTTGCACGTTCGTTACTGAATGTAGACAGGCTCTGTGAATCATTTGCACTGGTGTCCTATCTCTTTCACCTAGCTGCGGCAGTTGACTTTACCACGGAAAAGCAAGGAGTCCCCAGTAATAAAAAACAGCTCATTTTGCTTGCAGCCTAAGGTGTCTAATTTGAGGTGCTTTCGGTTGGGAGATTATGCAGTGTTTAAAGTGGAAAAAGTGAAATCTACCTTATTGAATGATGTGTCCGCAAAAATGTACCTTGCAAATACAGACAATTGCAATTAAAAAAAACATTTTCCCCATATATTCACCAATGAGTGTTTGTTTGGGGAATGTCATAAAGTGCATAGAAATAGAGTATTCAACTAATTAGTGGAGTGTTCATTTCTCAGAAATGGAGTAGGCCTACATATTCTGGTATTGTATAAAACCCTTTTGTTGGTCATTTTAATTTACTATAACACACATGAATATCTGCATCATTTATATTTAAAGTCAAACTTTCCCCCATACCATGTGTCTATTTCTGGTCTAGAAACCAGAGAAAGAATAAAGCGAGCCAGTGTTTAAGAGGCACAAATAATTCACATGTTGTTTTTTATCAGTCATTATATAGATTACAAACTGTACTGTGATGCCAGTGTTGGTGTTATCCTGTGAAGTGAGCTTTGTACTATCATAGTCAGGTGGGGGAAAGAGAACGTCATGTATTTTGTAGAGTCAGTGCCATGTTTAAAGTTTGTACAGAGCCGACTGGTAAGCATACAGTATAAATTGTTCTGCTGCCTTTCTCTGTGACCCTCGAAAAGTCTCAGTGTTGTGTCAGTGTGCATCTGGTCCTGAAAACATACTTTTACTAACACACACACACACACATCACTTGCCCCCTTACACTAAGTTTTTGTTACTAAACAAACACAAAACAAATCCAGATAATTTGATATCCATTTACAACACACATTAAATTGATGATGAGTCTTCATGTTTTTCTTTCACAGTCTTATTTAAATCTGAATAAAAGGGTACACCTGTAAGAAAAAAGATATTAGCTGCATCACCATATTTTATGTGTTTTTATATAACATTCAATGTCGCCAAGTTATTTTTTTATATTTGTATCCATTTTCCATACTGCTTATCCAGTACAGGATTACATTATGTCTGATGCATGGGGCACAAGGCAGAGTACCCTGAAGTAGACGCCAGTCAATCACAGGACACACTCACACTTAAAGGCAATTTGGAGACACCGAAGTGGGAAATAAACTGAAAAGTGTTTTGGACTGTAGGACGATAACCAGACAAGTATAGGAAGAACCAACAAACTCACACTCAAAGAACTGGGGGCAGGAAATGAATCCACAAAAATAGGCTGTCAAAGGAATCATTTAACATCACTGGCAGGTTTGAAATCCAAAATGTATGCTTCACATATAAAACAGAAATGTTGACAGGATAACAATTACAGTGATTTTATAGTACCCACCTACATAATCTGTATTAAGTAAGTAAATACATGGATGTTACTAAATATTAGTAGTTATGGGATTTGGCTTATTTTGTCACTTGCCAATGTGTCTGTAATCCTGTTGGATAAGGTAGCATCCATTCACACTGTCAAATGCAAACCAGCGATGATAAAAACACTGTTGCTCCCCAACTGACGAAACAATCCTACAGAAATGTGATTAGGATAATTGGAGTTTAAGCTTGGTGATGCCAAAAATATCAAATCTTATATATTTTTCCTTAAAAGATGTAGCTACTTGAGTTCCCTGCATTTGGGTAGCAAATTATGAGAGAAAATAGGTCAAGAATGTGGATACTCAGGGATCTTGTGTATGAATAAAGGTATGCTAACAACAGTCAGGCAGCAAGAGACAGGATGTTGTCCAGAACCAAAATGAAGAAAAAGTTGCAGGGAAACAGTGACACAAATCCAGTGTATGAAATGTATGACAGAAGAGGGAGAGAGGAGAAGAGCGAGTGAGGGAGAAAGAGAAGGGTCAGTTCAGCGTTAGCTGACACCGTTCTGGAATGTAAGCTGTGATTTTGAAAGCCAAGAGAGAGAGTTCCTCTCTCCTTCTATATATCTCCTGCTTCCAGAACCATGGACCTTTACCTACTTCTCTCTTCTGATTAAAACCCATTTAAGAATTTTCCAGAACAACACACCATTCTTCATCCCTGCCTTTCTCATCCTCGTCTTCCCAATGGTGATTCAGGTAAGTGGAAATCAGTGGCACAATGAATAAATGACACTGTTGTGAAACAGCATGACACAGCATGGTTCAGCAAAGCAGTGCACCTCTTCCCCTTTGCATTACAGTTCCCTGTATGTAATTGTGTGTTCCCAAAAACTTGCTCCCTATTGTTAAAAATGAAGATAATAATGGCTATCAAGCATGAACAACCATGACACAATACAAATAAAAATCACAGAGTAATAACCAACTACTCCACATGAAAATACTGTACAAAGACATTTTAGCTGCACCGCTGACTTTGCCGCATTGCTAAACTGGTCTCAAAAATAACAATAATATAGCATTCAGTGTTCTGGAATTTGTAATTTAAAGTTTGGATGGGATTGAAACACAAAAAGGAAGATCTAGTTTAATCTCTGAAAAGCCATGGTCACTATTTCGTACCCGACATAAATGTTGGTATCGGAATACATTTGGCACAAGTTTCACTAGTGTTAATGTGGGTTACGTTTGCTTATTTGTTCAGTGCTGAGATTCAAAGACTACTATCGAGTGACGTTTTTAACAAATCGAAAATATCTGAAATTGCAGAACGTTTATAATGTGTATTAAATATAATTGATACATAAATGGCCAAACGTGACTTGGAAAATAACTTGGTTAAGCATGTTTTGTCTGAATCTCCACTGAAGTACATAACAAGACACCCTTCCTGTTCCTGTCTCTCTGCAACAGATGCGATAGGAAGCAAGCGAATGCAAGACAGCAACAGGTGCTGTACGTATTGACACCTCCCAGTGCCAACACAAGGTCTTAAAGTGCCCTCAGTCTACAAACACATTCAGCGTGCGGTCGGAGTGACACCACTCAGTATACGTTCAGCTGCGTATTGCATAGAAAGAAGTAAAAATCATCATAGTTTAATTTTATACAGATTCAGTCATGGCAGTCAAATTCAAAATATAACACAAAAAAAACAAAAGCTTGTGATGACATTAAGTGCAGATGTGTGTAATTGTCAGACTGCGATCTCCCTTCCTACAAGTCAATGCTTCATCCAAGAGTATTAAAGCGCTACATTATTAACCATTTTAAACCTAAATCCGAGTGCTTCTGAGCGTGCGAACCAACTGCTACATCTCTGCTGTTATTTGGCGTCTCACTATTTAACACTTAACAGGTTAATGGTAGCAACAAAATTTAACAATCAGTTAACTTGAACTAAAGGTTGTACCAATTCTGTTCACCCTCCTTTCTCCAGCGTCACCCCAAACCAATGAAACAGGGCACCTCGACTCCACACCAATAAATCAGAAACGTGAACATCGTATATATGTGCGTGTATGTGCATGCATACGTACGGGCATGCATATGTGTATGCAGGTAAGTGTGTGTGTGTGTGTGTGTGTTGGGGGGGGGGGATACTTGTCACATTGTAGGGATCAAATGTCCCCACAATGTGATTAACCCTGTTACTTTTCAGCTTGTTTCAGGTTCCCACAATATAAAACTAAACCTTATAAAAATCTGACAATGCAAAAAAAAAATAACTTAAATAGCGAAAAGTCTTGTATTTTCTGTTCACTTGTGATTAAAATTACGGCTGGGTAAGGGTTATATGATTATCATAGTTAGTATTAAGGTTATCCCTGTAGAAATAAATGGAGAGTCCCCACAATGATAAGAATATATGACCTCTGTGTGTGTGTGTGTGTGTGTGTGTGTGTGTTACAGTATATTACTTCGCCGCCTGGGCATTCACAGGTTGTCAACTCTCACGCATCTGGCGTGAAAATACCGCTTTCAGAATCACTCTCACGCGAGAAATATCTATATTATTACATTATACGCTTAAAATTAGCTACACCAATAGTGCTGGGGTCGTATGCAAACTACAGACTATTTACAAAGTAATAAAACTAGTACATAAAAATAAATGGGTGCGCAGACTTGTCTTATTAAAAATCTTAAAAATCTCACTCCAGCCAGCTGCCCAAAGTTGACAACCCTGCTGATTGGCCTAAATGAAAAACTACACACGTTAGATGCCGACGTCTCCCTATAAAAGCTTACGTACTAAAAATGGCGTTTCCCGCCAAAAGCGCGCTAACAGCAGTCAGGCTGCAGCGGGCGCGACGTTGTCCGGAACCAAAAAGAAGAAAATGTGGGGGAACAGTGACGTACAGATTCATATTGATTATGAGCACTGTACGTTTTGGCGACTAAACAAAAATGCTAATTAAAATGCGAAAAGGCGTTATAATAATGGAACATATTTAAACAATAATTGCTGGTGGCGTTGTAGTTTGTCGAGTTGGTCTTGGCCCTCCGGCAGCGCAGCGGGGTTACGCGGCTCCGTCTGTCTCCGCCAGGGAGGGCTGTAGCGGGCGGCTAGGGCGGTGAGCGCGACACGGCGGGGCTCCACAATCCTGACAGAATCCCAGTTTTATTTCACTAATAAATACACTGCATTTTTTTTTTTTGCTTTTTGCCAAAGACTGAAACGCAATCAAGCAAATGCCAATGATGGAAAACGAAACAACAGTAAGTAAGCCGGCAGGCACCTCGGGAAACAACATCTTTTGCCAGTGTATATCAGTTCTTTTAATAATACATGTTTCTTTGTATTTTTTTGTTTTGTTTTACACTTTTAACACATGTACGCACCCAAAAGCAAATGAAATAAAGCTTCCAGTTACCTGGCTGTATCTTGCAGTGAAATTGACTAGTATTGGTACGTGTCGATTTAGCTTAAAATCTGTTAAAATACCCAACTTTCCACTAAAATAGTACTAACTATAACAGGATGATAACTAGGATCATCGGTCACGCTGCAGTTAGTAGGTAGTTTAAGATTATATTCCGTTGTCGGATCCTGCTGGAAATGAGTCCCATTCGAATTATTTGTCTTTTATACATTGCTACATAATATAATAAATTCGATGATTTTACGTAAAAATGGGTTTCTAATGGGATCTAGCGTTTGTCAACGTACGTACTGATTACGACTAGCCGCGACGACGCCTTGATAAAGGTCCTTTTAAGATTTTTATTTTGAGAAATGGAGAAAATGTTGGGGAGCTACATGCTTCTTTCATTGTACCTTATCACTGCTAGGCATTAACAGTTGAGTCGTGACAGAATGCGTGTGCGATTATATATTATATGCTAAGTGGTCTAGCTATCACATGTTATATATTAAAGACCAAAGGAAATGTCTTTACTTTTTATGCGCAGCCGTTAGACATACAAGAAGCAAAGCATCTACTTTAGCAGTCTACAAAGAAGAAGAAAATGAGGGAAGACTATTCACTACATGTAACTTACAAACTAAACGACAAACAGGCACTAAAAGTGAAAATCATACAGTCCAGGCAGGCATGAAAGCATATCATTTTCGGCCCTAAACCCAGACCAATCCGATTATGTTTAATTTGGAATCGTCCTAACCCCCCCACACTTTATTGCACCCCTGCGTCCAGGAGCAGGGGACTGACACAACCAAGTATACAAGTAACCAAAATCCAGTTGGCTAGGCAAGTTCACAGTCCATAATGGTAGGGATGAAATAGGAATGGAAGTTTTGTAGTGTACCACGCAAAAACTTTACGGGCGAAATTTGCTTATTGGTCGGCCCCTAGTATTTATAGGTAAAAATATATTAGGGTGTCAGGGATAGTTGTTAGGTTTTGCTTGTATGGAATTACATTTCTTGATTTGAAAGTTTTGACAAAGTATTAATAATATGTCTGTCAAGGTGTGTTAGCTTATAGCCATTTCAAAACCTCTCTCAAAGTCACCCCAGTATTTGCAGCAACCATTCAATATATCCATGTATTTATTGATCTAACCACTAGCACAGTTTTATGCCTGATCAATATCTCATTGATTCCTAACTAATTAAATTAATCACTTAACAAATACATGGAATGGCTGAGGTGCCCCTGAGGAGAGGATTGGGAACTGCAGCAGTATGTTCTTTTAGCCATTCTGAAAGATTTCAGTAATTTTGTGGAGAACAAAAGAAATTCTTGTTGGTTTTTATTGTGTTGTTCTTAATTAAAGGTACATTGTTCTTAAATGTGTTCTAATGTTAGGGGTTTATTTTCTGAACAAATATACACTTACTGCCCAGATAAATGTCTTTAAACATTTTTTGACTGCCTTAGGCTTTTGCACAGTACTGTGTATTTATGCACAGTATAAACAAAGAGATTGTTAATGTTTTTGTTTTAAAATTCAACAGGGCATGCAACACTACTGAAGCTAGTAAGTCCATGGGAGACTGACAGGTTTGAAAATTAAACGTATGTAAACAGCCAGCACAGAAAATTTACCCAGCTGGGTTTATGTTTATACATGTATTTAAGCTCCTTTACAAAGGTCTACCCATACTTTTCTATGCACCACCGTTTTCATCCTCTGGTCCAAAATGGTTTTACAGTTGAGGTAATGAATGGTCTGTCGCTAAAAGGATTTCTCTGCATTACTCTGCCGCCATTTATTATGCAGTTTATTAAATAATAATAGCGTGAATTATAATTAAGTGTATGTGGAACTGAACTTGGCTGTGTGCCCTCATTTCATTCAGTTGAAAATATAGTTATCAATATTAAAGACGAGCTTCACCTGCAGACATTGTAAATAGAGCCCTCGCGATTACTCGATTAAACTCAATTTCTTTATTTTAAAAAGGCATTGATTCACATTTGCCTTTTTGATTACTCGACAATATGGCGCAAGGAATGCAGCATAGTCGTTGGGGTCCAAATAAAGAGCGAAAGCCTGTGTTGTGTGACAGCTCTTCACATTAAAGGTGAAAGAAAATACAGACTTTCGGAAACTTTCAGGTAGGGTTGTCACTATCAGTTGTATCAATAGCAGAGTAATTTGCGTAATTTGCTGATTAATCTCACGATTCATTGAATAATTGTTTATATGTAATATATACATTGCAATTGAAGCAAGGCAGGAACCAACCAGCGATTGCAGGGGGCCGTGAGTTGTGTCAACAGAAACAAAACAGTGCAGACAAATCACTTGCTTTGTCTCTATCTGAATCCAAAGTATTTTCATACAGCAGAAGATGAATGCCTTTTGGTGATCAGTTATTTTTTGCTTTTCTCCTCCTCATTCATTTTGTTAAATTTCTCACAGACTGGCCACACTGCCTGTGAGTGAGTCAAATAGGTAGGACGAGAATGATTATGATTGGCTTAGAATAAACACATAGAGCTCATCCAAAAGGAGTAAACTGTAAATTTTAGACTTTTTTTTAAAACATATACTGAACAATGTTGCAATAGAACAATCATTAAAATTGCAAAGCTTGCTAAGTTTTGTTTCCTATGACAAGTAAAAATATTTTAGCATTTACTGGTCTCAAACCAGCTGACTCTTGTGGTCCTTGTGATGTGAGAATTGCATGTACATAACATGCAATATCGATATCATCATCAGACATCCTGCAGGCATAGTGTCGAGGATGGCTTGGTACAATGCCACTTTATGTGTGCAGAGTTTGCATGTTCTCTCCATGTGTCCATGGGTTTTACGCTGGATCGTCCAGTTTCCTTCAACAGTCTGTCTAAATTCACTATATGTGTGAGTGAGTGAGCACACTGTCCAGGATTGGTTCTTGTATCTCACTAGTTGCAATGGGGTGGGGCTTCTCCACACCATAACTCTCCCAGATTTGGGACAGAAAGTGAAAGTAGACTCATCAGAGAACAATATGTGTTTTACATTGTCCACAGCCCAAGATTTGCACTGCTAGCTCTATTGAAACTGACGTTTGGCACTGGCATGAGTGATCAAAGGTTTGGCTGTAGCATCCCGACCATGAATATTGATGCTGTGGAACTCCAAATAAACAGTTTTGGTGTAAACAGGAGGGTCATGGTGCACAGTTATGTTTTTTGGATCCAGTCCAGGTTAGTACCTGGACGTCTTTTTCAGACAGCTTCCTCTTTCATCCAGTTACTCTTGTTGCAAGTGGTCTGTCCTTCATGGTGGTATCCCAATATTACTTTGGATACTATGGCTCTCAGTACATCACAAACATTTGCTGCCCTGGTCACAGATGAGCCAACGAGATGCATACCAACAATTTGTTTCCTCACCTGAACTCTGATATGTCTCACACTATGTTGTTTGGATTGCAGTATTTTATGTACAGCTGTGCTATTGCTCTCCTAATTCAACCTTCGCACTCTGCTCTTGTTGATGGTATGTCCAGTCAGTGAAGAATTCCCACCAGGCCGTGCATGTATAGGCGTGAAACTACAAAGTGTTGACCTGATGTTTCAGTTTCATTATCCAGCCCCTGTATATATTATACATAAACTGTTATTAATTAATCGGCAATTAAATCAGTAGATTACTTGATTATTAATATGATCGATAGTAATAGTCCTAATTGTAATGTTACAGTAGTTGTAGTGTAGTACTGGTCTACTATATAGAATTATTTGTAATTTGCAGAGGTGTCAATTTCAGGTCCAGAAAGTAAAAATCCAGACCAGGATTTTGTTTCAACCAACCAGCTGAACGTAAAGAGTCATAGTCAAATAGTACTCAAGTGCTTGGTTGAAACTAAATCCTGGTCTGGAGTTTTACTTTCTGGACCTGAAATTGACACCTCTGGTAATTTGTTGTGTCTCATCATTCCTTGTTCTCTTCACAGCTCAGCTGCAACCAGACTCAAACCAGCACCCCCTCGCCTGGTCCTGTGTCCCCATGTCCCAGTGCCCCACCCCATCATGCCCCCCGCTATGGCACTGTCATCCCCAATCGAATTTTTGTGGGAGGAATAGATTTCAAAGTGAGTAATTCTCCCTAATGTGTGTCTGCCTTTCCCTGCATACATTTCACTGAAAGCTGCTTTAAGCTTAGGTGATGCCAGTGACTCACACTGGAAAGATCTCATTTAATGGTAAATCTCCTCCATGTTGACAGAAGCCTGCTGACATTCAGGCCAGGGGACATTCTATACTGAAAGCATTGTCATGTTTGTATGTGTCTCTAGACAAACGAGAATGATCTGCGACGATTCTTCTCCCAGCATGGATCTGTGAAGGAGGTGAAAATTGTTATTGACCGTGCTGGGATTTCCAAAGGGTAAGACAGCAGTATGTCAAATGAGAATTTTAGCCACTTTGAATTCCTGAAATGTCTTTGAGTATACAAAATTCAGGTACATTTTGCAATTTTACGAGCTGTACACTTGTTGAAACACACAGTTGTAAATCCTAGACTCCTAGAAAAAGACATGTTTTCTGCACACATATATAAATTACAACAAAAAATATAGTGGGTATAAATTCTACAAGTGTGTGACCCGTTGACCTTAGAGCAGTGTAAGCACTAGATATGCCATTTTTACACAGTTTCTCAAAGTATTTTTAAATAATATCATCCATATAGATGGATGGATGGATCATCCATATAGCTTGATTTTGAGTAACATACTAAAATGCATAGTTCTCATTTTTTCTGATAACCTAACAGGTATGGGTTTGTGACGTTCGAGACACAGGAGGATGCTGAGAAGATACTTCATGATGTGAGTATCAGCCAAGTTGTCATGTTTAAAAACTTGTAAAATACTGTTTAAGCCATTTGAGATTTTCTTAGTATATGTGTGTTATCACATCAGTCATATTATGTAATGAAAATTAATATTTATGTTTTCTTTCTGATAATTTAGAAAATTCAAAAGTGACGAGATGATAATACATCGATTATAACACTATTATATAAGGTACCTAATACACACATGCTAAATTTATAAATAATACGAACTGGCTTACAAGGACAAGGTCAGCAACTTAGCCCGAGCCTGACACATTTTGCAGGGAAAATCTCTCCTCCAGAGACACACAGGTGTGAGTGCTAGGGCAGAGAGAATTGCATATGTGTGAGAGCAGCATTTGAAGCTTCAATGAAAAATTAACCAGGAGTATGCAACAAGACACAGCAATTATAGTATACTGATATAGTAATATAGTATACTGGCCTAACAGCAGGCAGGTTCAGCTAGTCATACCTTCACTATCTGTCTGTGCTTCATGATGCTTATTTGTTACTGGCAACAACTCAATATACAAAATACCAGCCCAGCACTAACTGTAGGTCTGTGTGTCCAGGAGCTTTGTGTGTGGGCTGAAGGGGTTTTGTGTGTCTTCCCTAGGCTGACAGGCTCTGCTTCAGGGACAAGAGGCTCAACATTGGCCAGGCCATTCGCAAGCAGCAAGTGGGAGTACATAGTAAGCTCTCTCAGTGTCATCAGTGCATCTTACAATAAAATTATTCCTAAAGGGACTCTTTTATTTTCCATTTGAGAATAGGTTAAATGATTCTGCCTGTTTCCTGTATTTTTTGTTAAAATGAGTAAAATTGGTTGAAAATTTCATGGAAGAATTTATTCAGAGTATTATGCAGGGCTTGAATTTGCTGTTTACTTAGTGTCTTTCTGGAATTCCTGCCTGTGTGTCCATATGCTATTTATAGCCATATTTAGTTTCTGTCAGTCTGTAATCACAATAGTTAAGTAACATAGAGGAGTAAACAAATCCTGAGATTATGTTATATTCTCATAGGCTTGTTCTAGGCATCTGTCCTCCAGGGATCACAAACAAATATTGCTTCTAAGTTTGGTCTGAATCCGCTTCAGTCATGTGATGCCCTATACTGTTCAAATCCTGTAATTATGATATGGAAGAAACAAACTCCATGTGGTGGAGATATTCTGAGTACTTACTATCTATAGCTGATGAGGGTACACAGTCTTGTTGCATTGGATAGTTTAATACTAGATAAAAAGCCACATTTTATACTCTATTTATGTTGGCAGAAGTTTTTGATAGAGGTGTGTGTGTGTATATATGTGTGTGTGTGTGTGTGTGTATATATGTGTG
>JAODKC010000001.1:33317834-33359573 GCA_026777985.1 Mormyrops attenuatus
ACATCAAAGTATACACATTGCAAAATGCAGTTTGGAGCACTTGCAGAAACATTATAAAAGTACATAGTAAGCAATGGCGGCAGTTTGTTTTGATCCCCGATATCTGATCACCAAAGTCTTGGCTACATGAAAATGCCTAAATGGTGTAGTTGCAACATTCAGTTGGATAAATAGATAAGAAAAAGCGAACTCATGTGGTCTCCTTACATTTAAACTCTCACAAGGTGACTAGATCAAAGTGAACACGAGAATCATCCAGATCTGCAGCTCTTAAAAATGCAGCATCACATTTTACTGTGATGACATGCACAATCATAGGCTTCAGGTGAATTTTTACTTTTGTAATGATGTATTTACTACTATAATATTTAGCATGTTAATTCTTCAGGTACAATGACAGTTACTTCTGTGCAGTTGTAAGTCTGAAAAACCTTGTTTTTTAACTTGTCTTTCCATCAGTAGTTTGAAGTTTGTAGGTGTTTCATTGTGTTGAAGTGCATCTCATATTAATATGGGTATGTGTCTCACAGTCCCGGTCAGTTTCTGGTTCTCCAGTCATGGTGACCCACCCCCCGACGGCAGTCTATCCCCCCCCGCCCGCCTTCCACCCCTACCAGGTTTGCAGTTTGCCAGCTTCCGGCATGTTACTTATTACACTAGTCAATGTAAGGCATGTTTTGTCTCCTTTTGAGCCAGAAAAGAAGTGAATTATTTGGCTTCTTTTTAATATATACACTGCTGTAATGCTTTTCAAGTTATTTGCTGGGACAAAAACATTAATCAAAGCTTTATGACAGTGTTTGGTCCTGCCTGTTGCCCAGTTTAGCTTCATCAGAACAATTTCGTTTGGTACGTTCCTCAAGGGTATCATCAAATTTTTTCTGTATTGTGCACCCATCCTGTGTGTGGCAGCCTAAACACTGACCTTCCTTTTGTGCCTGTCCTCCAGGCACCAGCCCATTGTGTTACCGGACCAGTGCAGTGGAATGTATCCCAAGTAAGAGAGCCCTGTGTGTATGACCCTGTTTGTGTGTGAAAGAGAGAGGGAATGATATATGTGTAATAGTTTGTCTGGAGTTTTGACCAGCATGGTGAAACTGTAAGCCTGCCGTGACACATGACAATATTGATTTCTTTGTGTGTGTTAGTGTCCAGTCCCCAGCAGCCCCTTGCTCTATGTCCAGCCTTCGGAGCTGCTGTACCAGCCAGTTGAGCTCGCATCTGATGGGGGTTGTGTTCTCCCTTCACTGTCCCTGCTGGAGGCAACCACTGCTGAGGTATTTCAGGGGCTTTGCAAGGGAAGGACTATTACCTTAGGTGCAATAATACATCCACAAAGGAAAAATAAAGGATTTTTCAGGTTGTTAAAAAAGATGTTTCCAGTCTCCAATTGAATTTGCAGATATAAAGTGTTGCTGAAATTATTCAAATCTCCCTGAAACAATATTTCTCCTTTGTGTATTACATGTAGTAGGTGTTCATTATTATTTCTTCTAAATAATATACGCCTGTTAGTATATCAGTTCAGTGCATTTTGTGTAAAATATTGATTAACTTTGTTGCATTAGGATGGTAGGTATCAAGACTACATTAAGTTCTATGCTTTAGACTTGGTTGTCTTGTCTTGCTTTTCTGCTCCTTGGCAAATACAGGAGTGGGTTGTTTTGTTAATTGCTTGTCCTCTAACTGCATTGTCATGGCAGCCGTATGTTGATCACATGGTGCAACCAGCCTATCACCAGGTGTACACCCAGAGCCCTGGGGGAGTAGCACCGCCTGTCATTCAGCAGGAGACAGCAAAGGTCAGAATTTATCTTTGTTTCCAAACCTTACCTGTTATTTCTGCATATTATCGTAGAAGTATAGTGCTGTTTGCTTTGGCTACACTATGTAGTAAGTCTCCCAAGTGGTTACAGATGCTCCCTGGGTTAATACGGGGTATATTCTGATAAGCCTAATATAAGGCAAAAATATCATAAGACAAAAATGCATTTTAATACAGTACACCTAACCTAACAAATATGATAGCCTAGCCCACCTTAAACATGCTTAGAACAAGTTCATTAGTCTACAGTTGGGCAAAATCATTACCACAAAGTCTATTCTATAATAAAGCGTTGAATATCACTTGTAATTTATTGAATGATTTACTGAAAGTGGGAAAAAAAAGAATGGAACTGGAATGCCAATCGTAAAGGCGAAATATCATAACGCTGTATACCGGAGTGTCTGTATACCGGAGTGTCTGTATACCTGTGTCTGTGCTCTCTTGGTTTATTTCTTTTCTTGGTATTAAACTGGAGAAATTGCTTGAACTGACCATATATGAAAGTTGCACATGCTAAGTAACCGCCCTTTTACTCATCTCCAGGAGCAACGCTTTCACTCCTTTAGGCGAGGGTTCCCCCATTCGCCGGTCAACCTGAAGACACGCCACAGCCGCAGCCCCCACTACACCCACCCTCGCAAGGAGTATCGCACTGATATTACTGCCCTGTCTCCCCAGTCCAGTACGGAGCCCCTCAAGTAGAGCGGACAGGTCTGGTTTGGTTGTGGGCCATGGGCCCGATCTCCTGGAGGAGCCGTGCTCTGTAGACTGCAGGCAAGCCCACTGCGTAAAACACAACCCACTCCCCTGCTTGATATCTACCTGATATTCACTCAGAACAGCTATGGGTTACACTGTCACGCCCCATTAAATGTAATGCAGCAGATGCCAGTTAATTAATTGCACACCCAGGTGGTGCACTCTGGACTGGTATCAGAGTTCATGCTGCATCTGTATGCCACCTGATATTAATACTAATTACTACAAATACATGTTTATTTTAAGATCACATTTTTAAAAAGCATTGTGGAAACTTGCGGAAACGAAGAAAAAACCAAGGCTGCCTGGAGGTCAGTATTCATGAACAGTGGTTTGCTCACGATGACCAGATTTCACATGAATGCTTCACCCATCTGTAGAAGTGGCACGATTGCAAAAAAGTCACAAAAACTCCTTTTGCCATCAAAGTGCTAAGAGATAAACAAACTGTGCACATAAACTGCATTTGGCGCTTTAATTTAAGGAACAAATTCCAGAATTTTAGACCCTGCACCCTGAACTTGAAACATACAGTGACAGAGAAACTAATAAAAAAAATCACATCAATCACATCAGAGAATAATGAATGAGTGAGCAGATTCTGTTTATTGTAGTTATGTTGAGACAGACTTGAACCTGAAATGGGAAAAAGCTTCAGAGCTGTCTCCGGTATACTGACCCTTCAGTGCTAGAACCTAAAACACTGTTTTCTTTACTACGGTGTCATGTTGGGTTTCAGATAAGAACACACATACTCTAGCAGACTTTTTTCACTTTTTTTTTGTTTTGAAGTAATACAAATGTATCTATATAAAGTAATTAACTGAGAATTGCTAGCTGTATTGAAATGTACAATCAGATATGTTTGTTTACATGCTACCATAGCAGTTCATCAAAATGCCAAATTTGCATTTCCTTTTATAGGTCCAACTGTTTTGTAGTATACTACTGTACTTAAGCAGAGCAAAGAGCTTCTTTTCTATCATTTTTTAATCTAAAACTGTTCATTGCTGTTCATTTTTTTTCCTGAGAATGAAAAACAGAAATTTAAAGGTTTTGAAACGTGCCAAAAAGTCAAGGATGTCCCTGGAAACATTTAAAAAATGGCCTTGAAGTTTCATTTCAAGGCAGAAAGAGCCTTTCATCAGTTTACATATTTGACACCAGGGGGCAGTGCCACATTGGTCTTTACTTAAAAGCGAAGACATTGCAACTGAATAACACCAGTATAAGCCTGCTGGGGACATAACATGGTCCTGCCTACATATCTAGCATATGTGGACAAAGTTTGGGCCAGAGAGGACTGGCTTGCTATGAGGTCTGGCTTCTTGAGGTCCACATCTGCACTTCATTTCTGCTGCTGCCTTTGAGTAGAACCTGGCAGCCCAGTTTCCACAGGGCATGAGCTTGGCAGATGCCATTACCGATCCAGACAGCATAACCTTATTAATGCTGTAGTCTGTCGTGTACCGTTACCTCCTGTATGTAGAGTGTGACTAACATATTTATTTGCTGGCACGGCACAAGCTGTATCCTTATTATACCCGTCTCTGACATTTCCTCGGCCAATATAATAGGTTATCACAAAATTTGGAAATTGTTATTGTTATTATTATAGAGCAAGTAGGAGCCAAGAAAGTCAGGATTTGGGGCACAGTCCGGTCAATCAAGGCATTCCTACTATCTCATACACCAGTTCTTATTCTGTTCTTGTCTTGCCACCCAATAACATGTTTGTTTGAGGATCCAAACTACATTTCATTTGCTGGACCTTTTGTAGCATGGAATAATGTAAATACAAGATGGTGAGCAAAACTGATACTTTTTTGTTGGGTGAGTACTGGGGCCTGTGCAGGAGAAAAAAGATTCTCTAGCATAAGTCTTCACTTACATCAGGATTTCTCAGATGCATAAATATTCTTGTATTGTGTCTTTGCGTCTCAGGAATGTTTTCTCCATTACAAAAAAGTAGAATGAAGTTTGCAAAGGAAAGAACAAGTTTGGATGTTTCCGTTTTCTAGGCACAACAAATTTTACTTTGTATTTTTCTGAAAGAGTAGTTTACTTGATGTTTACACTGTCAGGTACTGAATCCCAGTGGAGTCAGAGATAAACATTTACCAGATTTTTACGCGAGACATCCAAATTTATCCTTTGTTTTTTCGTAAGCAAACATTCTATACAGTGTTTGTCCTGTTCAAGAGATATTAGTGTTTTTCTTAGTTAGTTTTACAGTTTTTCTCAGCAGGACAAATTATTTTTCACTTATTGTTTGAAGTTCTTTTTATACAGTAATGATACGACTATTTACTTTGAACGCAGAAAGAGCAGACATAAAAAGAGCAGCAGGGTGATAACTGTCAGTGGTTACTCTCTGGACAGTTTCTTCTGTTTTGTTTGCTCTTACTTTGGCAGTGTGCCTTGCCAGCTGGGCAGTTGGGCTACTCCGTTATGTTTGTCAGCTGAGTACAATTGCATGTATATAAGTCTTGAGCCTCACTTTGAAAACCTATTTTTTGTTATATGGTAAAACATGATATATTTAAAACACTGTATTGGCAGAAAATGGTGAGATTCTTTCAGGAACATTCTTAGAGCGTTTCCCTTGGGACTGTTGAGTGAATGCATCGCTGTCCCTGTTATTTT
Source organism: Mormyrops attenuatus (assembly GCA_026777985.1). NCBI lineage: Eukaryota > Metazoa > Chordata > Actinopteri > Osteoglossiformes > Mormyridae > Mormyrops > Mormyrops attenuatus. The sequence goes on from JAODKC010000001.1 coordinate 33,323,068, forward strand.
TATTAATCATTACATGGTATTACTGTAAAATAGCTCTCATAGAGTTTGGCACTGAAGTTTTCTCCGGTATTTTACTGCTGTTTTGCGTGCAATTCATTTATTTTTTATTATTTGCAAAAATATTTACTGTGGTGTCATTCAATTCACAAAAAAATCATTTAATTTGATTTATGATTTAAGTTACAATATCAGTAGCACTGTAAAGATAGTCCTGGTCTCTGCATACGTTTTTGAAAAAAACTCAAGTACATCAAAAAGTCAACCGGTTATATTTTATATTGATTCAGGTTGTTTTATTAATTAAAACAATGGCTGTTGTAGGTGTATTCATGCACTTGGAAGTTGCAGAAGTTCTTTTAGGATTGATTTTAGTTGGTTTTCTTTGTGTAATACTGATATTAGAAGTTGTTTTAAGTGCCTGGGCAGTTGCACACATGCTGCAGGAGATAAGTGTATTTAAACATTTTGTATTGAGTTGTCATTTTTTTCTTGATCTGCCTTAAATTGTACCATGTGTCATTTTAGTGCACCGCTTATAATGAGTGTTTTATGTTGGCTAAATGTACTATTAAGGACAATTAAGGACCTTAATTTGAAAATTCATCACCCACCCACTCTAATGTATGTATGAAGTGTTATATTTTTCTGTCTACAAGTTCAGCTTAATGCACCTCATAACGGAATGTGATTGTTTACTCATATGTGGGCGTGGCCTGTGCCTGTGCTTCTGCCCCTGGCCCAGTCCATAGCTCTTTGAGCTGGTGGCCAGCAATGACCACACATTCAGTCATCTGTTTGTGTGCTGCTTGCCCATAAATAACCAAAAAAGTGGGCTGCTTTGTATATAGTTTTATATTCATGGGAAACTTTTACATTTTGTATATCTATTTCTATTCTGAACTTTATATTTTTACTGCTTTACAAATTGTTCTTGTTCAATTTGAATTCTTTGTAATCTCTGTATTGCTTTTTGTGAAGGTAGATGTTCAAGATGGGGGGGTTGATATACCAGAAAATAAAAGTGTTGCAGCTTTACAGTATTTGTATTTTATTTATTATTATTTTGGAAATTGTTAAAAGACAATGCAGAGTTTGTACTTTTATATGTACAGTTAGGCGAATCAGTGTCTCTAAAATGCCCTTAGTGTGTGATGGCGTGTGAGTGCGCGACAGACTGGCATCCCATGCTGAGTGGCCCTGGCCCAGTGTCCTGGGTTGTTTTGGACGTGCTCCAGGCTTGGATAAAAAGGTACAGTATGGAAGATGGGTGGATGAATGTATTTTATGGGATGGTTGTTATTCCTAAATTTCAGGATATGCACTGAGTGCTTGTTGAGCAATGCAGGGGGGGATACTGTTTGGTGGGTTGACCCCATGGGTGTAGGTGTACATAAATGCTCTGTGGATCTTGTGTTCCATTGCTGGTGATGAAGAACAGCCAAGCTAACCATAAGTGCATGGGATTAAAACAAGGCAAGTTATCTGACAGGATGGTAACATTTCTTACACGTCGTAACAGCTGATTCTGTTGGAGCTAAGTTCTCCCACATCTCTCCTACTGTCGATCCTTGTGTGGTCTCTGCAAATATGAACGATGTATTACTGCATCAGACATGAATAACACTGGTGGGAATAGCTGGTTATTGTTATAGACTGTAAAACAGTGAGTTAACCATGTGTTAACTTTAGATCGACTGTGAAGTAGAAGAATAATTTTTTTGTCCTCTGTGCATTTCGTTTCCTTAACATCACCACGAAATTAAGTGCCACCATAGTCCTGACAGTGTAAAGAATAAATAACAGTGATTACGGATATTTTAAAATAATATTTCAAAGTTAATTTATAATCAATACTGTTATTATGATAACGATCGTACTTCATTTCAGATATTTACACAATTTGGAAGCTTAATAATGATATTACATGATGGAAAATATACGCGGCTGTCACATTTCCACATTGCAAATTTGTAAATGCTAAATCATTTTGTCAGAGCTTTGAGTTGATCAGCTTAACTTGGAAGACTTATTCACGGGAGTGAACTAGCATCTCAGATCTTTGTTTTCCTATGTTAGAGCATTGAATACGCAACTTTTTTTGTTAAGCTCAACAAAGCGTTTAATCAAATACAAAGTTACTACTGCGAATAATACTACTGCAAAGTTTCAAGTTATAATTGCGAAGAAATTAAATTGCTCGCCATCGGCGCCGCGGCGACAAACTAAATCGTTGCCTTGGTAGGTTCATCACCATCATTCCCACCCCCTCCAAAGAGTATGAGGTATTGCGCCTTTTTCTTCCTTTTTCGAAACCTAGCCGAAATAAAGAAGTGTGCATTGCCTAAATCGATCATCTCTCTTCCTCATTCCTACCTTTCCAAGTCCATCAGAGACTTTGGAGCGCTGGATTTATTTTTAGCATATGTCTGGGAAGTGTGCGTTGTGGGATTTTTTCCATCGTGGGCAGACATTGAAAACAACATATCTACGGTGGTGGTTCTTTTCTTTTTTACATTTCTTTGTCTTTCATGCGTACTTTAAATTATAAAGTCTTGTTTGGAAGTGTTTTCACTACTAGAGTTGTACGTTTTAGGGAAAGTCGACATCAGGATTTTCATTAACACATCTTGCAAGAAATCATGGTATAGTGCCCCTCATAGTGTCCGATCGCGGTGGGCGCACATCATTCTCTCTTTGGGGATCCCGTGGGTTATGCCGGCCGAATCGGGGAGGTGGAGGTTATCCCGGTAGCCCCGAAGACGGAGCGGACCTCCTGCGTCTGCGTGGCACAGAGGAGCCCCCCTGGGCGCGGCCTGTGCCCGCTGGAGTTCGCACCACCATGGGGTGCGGGCTGAGCAAATTGGAAGACCGGGAGGACAGCAGCCCGGGGAAGATTTATTCTACTTTAAAAAGACCCCAGGTGGAGACCAAGTTCGACGTGGTGCATGAGTATGTGCTGCTGGACTTCAGCTTAGAAGGTAGACGCCACATATTTTCCAGGGGACGTATTTAAAGCTTTGCTTAAGTGTCTATTTTTGTGTGCATGAAGTAAAGTAACAAAAAAGTGAAGTTGATTATATCAAACAACGTTAGTATGCATTTATAAAATATAATCAATTCTATTGTGCATTTGTGCTCATGTTGCTTCATGTTTTTTTAGTTTTTTTTTTAGTGTCGATTTGCTACCAAAAACACGTACTACTTCATCTGTATTTCTGAGAAGGTTAACCCCCATTTGGAACAGTTTATGGGTAGAGTTATTGAGAAAATGATGGCTCATTAAGTCTCGTAGCAACGGAACCATCGTGTCCCAAAATAAGAAATAGGTCAGTCAGTGTGTGTGTGTGTGTGGACCGAATGCCCTCCACAATGTAATAAAAATAATAAAAACCTGTTTTTTGACGTTGTGGGGACCATTTTTCAGGTCTCTGCAAAGATCTGTGAATGCAATAAAAAAAGTTAAAATGTTTAAAGACTTGTATTTTGTTTGGTTACTTATGGTTAAGGTTAGGGCTGGGTTGGGGTTAAGGGTGTCATGATTGAGATTAGGGTTCTGCCCGTATAAATGAATGAAAGGTCCCCATTCAGATAGGAATGCCAACGTGTGTGTGCAGGCGATTCGAAAACGTGAGCTGCTTTGTCCTGTTGAAGAATAGACTGATCTCGCACAAGTAGTTGTATCTGTCCACACTTTCAAAACATATTTCTATTTTAACAAAATATAGTATTAAAGTAAGAAGATAATTCACTCGTTTATATAAAATTTTGTCTTTAAAAAAACAATGTATTGTCTCACGCGCAGTATGTTTCGATTTAATCTCATCGTATTGTTAATATTCAGCATTTGTATGGGTTATCACTTTAACTTGCATGACCCATTTTCATAACATTCAGTTTCCCACATTGTGTGACCGCTTAATCCTTCAAGGATCGTCATAATAAGAAATTGTGGTGTGCTAGTCTGTCCTAACTCTGTCCTAAGCTTTCACTACTGGGATCTCATGTCCTATGCAATTAATATTTTTAATATATGGTTAAACCTGTCTGATTTCATTTTAAAATACGATTAAAGAATGATTTAGGTCGTAGAGGACTTTGCATCTCGCTGTGGGCTTTAGTCTATTTTCCTGCAATCTATCGTTACTGCTTGTTATAATGTCTACAGACTTGTCACAGCTCTGATGACTCTGGCTCAAGATTAAAGTTCATATATCACTCACTAGAGTCACATGACACAGAGGGTGGAATCGGACAGATGCACAGATGGAGATGTGTGTGTATGACCCAATTATTTAGCTATTTCTACTTCTAGAATCAGGATTTTTAAAAATCATCATCTAACACTGATGCTCAAATCACTTTACCTTCCTGAACCAGCCTTGATATTAAAGTGTTAATGAAAAATTCCCATGTTATACGGCCTCATTTCAGTTCTTTTACAAAATGTTAGCAGAAGTGATGATCATATAAATGACCTGAAAATGTATTCCAGTCTTTCCTATTCAACGCTCTTTGCATAATAATGTAGAGACGTACATTTTTACATGAGGTTCTAAGGCCTGTCAGTGATGTAAGTCACATAATGGCCATCAGTGGACCTATAGCAACTTGATCATAAATAAAATGATTTGGAGTTGCCCTTTATTTGAATTTTAATGTCTAAATGTTACTTGCTTTCACTATTACATTGTGCGTCTGTTATCTATTAGTACAGTATATTACAAATAAATATCACACTATTATGATATTAGTTTTTATTTGTACAGGGTGTGGCTGAACAAGTAAGCGTTCCAATACTCTTGTCACACATGGCCAATAGAAGATCTTGAAACTTCAATCTCAAGGCAGAAAAAAATAAGTTTGTCTTTATATACCAAGAAACCATCAACATTTTTGCGGAGACAAAAAATCACCACAAAATCATCACAGAAAATCATCAATATTGCTACTTTAGCATATAATCAGAATAATAGCTGAATATAAAAATGTGCATATTAATAAACCTGAAGAAGGCTTAGTTGGTATTTAGTAGAGAGTTGTGTGTCATATTCAAATTGTAAAATATTTCCCTACTCTGTAGCTTGGACATAAAGAGATAAATGCAGCATCAGTGAATCCAGGTCTGTCTTTAAAAGGTCCTGAAAATCCTGAAACAGGAGTGACTGCCAGGGACTGGAGTCCAAGTTTACAGTAGCTAATACACAGATGCTCCCTGGGTTATGATGGGGTTAGGTTCCAGTAAACCTATTGTATGGCGAAAATGCATTTTAATATGGTATGCCTAACCTAACGAACATCATAGCCTAGCCTAGCCTACCTAAAACATGCTTAGAACACTTACATTATCCTACACTTGGGCAAAATCATTAACAGAAAGCCTATTTTATAATAAAGTGTTGAATATCTCATGTAATTCATTGAATAATCATACCAGTTGTAAAATCGAAATCTTGTAATGCGGAGCATTGTAACCTGGGGAGCGTCTGTATAATGATCTGATTACAGATTTAATGTAGGGAAAGTGAATTAATATAGGGGCAGTTTAAGGGTAATAGGAGAGGGGGACAGGAGTCTTGGGACCTCGGGACAGATGTGCTTTCTCAGGACCTTCAGACACCCACTAAAATAGATTTTTTTTAATTCCGAAAACAGTTGAAGAACCTGTTAATTTTTTTGCTTTATCTTTGCATCTTGTTCAGGAGCAGCAGGTAGAATCACTGGGCGAAGTACAGTTGTCCCAGTTATGTGTCCGTAACCGGTGTCTCACCCAGCCTTGTCCCCTTGCTGCCCAAGAGAAGCTTCCTTATTTTGGCACCCGCTGAGCCAATATACTAGCACAGCTGGAAGCGTATAAGAATGCATAAAAATCCCTCCGTTCTTTATCATGTGTGAGTCTCCTGCCCCTTGTTACCAGGGGAAGCTGATTGGCTAGGTGTGCTTTTAACCTCCACTAAGGCACCTTTTGTTTCCATTTGTTTTTTTTTTCACTTCTTCTTTCCATATGTCTTTTGTGCTTTCTTTTCGGTGATATTTATGTATTTCCCTTTCCCCCTGGAGGGGCTTTTCTCTGGCTCTCTGCTGTAGCAGCTCAGCAGCAGAATGCTGTGATCAGTGCCCTTGGCCTTAGGGGCTTGGCCCGGTTTCCTGTCGGAGCCCATGGGAAGGGAACCTCAGACTGAAGCTCCGTCCTTCTCTTTGGAGTCGCCCTTCTGACAGTGCTGTGTCTCCCCTTTGTCTCTCTTCACTTCTCCCCAGGCAGCCGTGCCACTCTGCAGGGTCTGGCATCCTTGTGCGATTTACCAAAAGCCCTGGAGCCATACTACACCGAGGGCTACACACTGGCCGCGCTGCACCCCATCATCCTGTCTGTGGGACGGTCTGGTGCCCTGCCTTGCAGCCTGCAATACCGGGCCATTCTGACTCGCCCTCGGACCAGGTGACCCACCGGCGCCACCTAGGGATGAATGTGATGCCTTCGGACCTGCCCTCATAGCGTGTGAACCAGTGAATTACTGAGCCATAATTAGCCAGGGACTGCAGCATGGGAACACAGAAAAATCAATATCTCCTGTCATGTCTGAGTTGTTTCTGATGCTAACAGATAGCACGTTTGAAATACAAATACATATGAAGACTGTTGTGGGTTAATACACTGTTATAAGACTAAATCAGACTCGATACAGGACTGATGATTCTTTCCAGTAGACATAGCTGCCTTGGACTTTGTTTCCTGTGGAAATATTTCACTGTCTGGCCTGTAAACGTCAGAGAGTATTCCCACAGAGAGGCCCACTGCCAGACGTGACCTGTCTAGACATCTCCACTCCATACTAGGCATGATAGTCTTGCTGAAGCTGCGATAACTTCTGTCTCCATTCCGTCCATTTGGTTCATCCAACCTCACACACCTCCCAATTTTTATGCGTACTGCCCCCTGCCACCCTAACCCCAGAACTGTACTCCCTTAAGTCAGCTCAGTCTACATTCCTCTCAACCCCCAGAGTTACATAGGGGTGCAGTGGAGCTGGGTGACTCTCCTGGGGGGGGGGGGGGGGGGGGGGGCGGGCGGGGGGGGGGGGGGGGGGGGGGGGGGGGGGGGGGGGCGGGCACGGGGTGCCTGCGCGCTGCGTCCCCCCCCGCCCCCCCCCCCCCCCCTCCCTGTCTCACTCAGTACGGACATGGTGCCAGTATGCCACAGCGCCCCTGTGCTGAGGGTGGAGGAGTGGCCCCTCCCTGGAGATTCGCTGACAGCTGACGTGGTACAGGCTCTTATTGACAGGGTAAGCCCATCTGACCAAGCTTGTCAAGTCCATGTAGTCTAACCCGGTCCTCGGAGCTGGGAGGTAGCAAAAACGGGGACTGTCTGGCAGGGAGCTGGGAGGTAGCAAAAACGGGGACTGTCTGGCAGGGAGGTGGGAGGGAGTAAAAATGTGGACCGTCTGGGGGTCCCCAAGGACCGGGCTGGGAAACACTGCTCTAACGGTCTTACTGCTTCCGTGTTTCCCACAGTTTTCTCTTTCTCGTTGAGTATCAGGTCTTTAGCCTTTCAAATGTCTGTTTCTCTGCTCATTTTTTTCATCCAGCTAGTTCGTTGATTTTTCTGCCCTTCTGTCCTTATCTCACCATCAGCCACTGGTAGGTGGTTTATTACTGAAGCTGCAGCTTCCCTGAATCTCTCCGCCCCTCCCAGGTGGACAGATGTGCGCGTGGCGGCTTGAGGTTCGTGGGCTCACTGCTGCAGCAGGCAGGAGGATGGTCACTGGGCTGCAATGGGCGGAGCTGCGTGTCCCCTGCCCAGTCACCCGGCGAAGGCCCCAGCCTAGAGGAGCCCAGAAGCACCAGTCCTGGTGAGAAGACCATCCAGATGCCCAGTAAAATCTGTTCTATTGTTGGGTCTTGTGTTTCACCATTAAATTAAAGGTCTATGCTGCCTACTTGCTCTTGAGGGACGGTGTGTGTCATGCAGGGATGCATTACAAATTTCCTCAGGCTTCCACAGTCACTGGTTAAGGGAACTGTTACAGGTGGGCAGAGCTTACAGCTTTTGAGTCACAATAATGGTCCGGTATTTGTAACCTTGGGCAAATTACCCTCTATTGTCCTAGTCAAAATACACAACTACATCACAAGTCATGTGTTCATCTACAGTAGATAGATGTCTACACGCCCCTGTTCAAATGGCAGGGATTTGTGATCTAAAAAAGGAAACAGAGATAAATCTTGTTAGATCTTTTTGTGCCTTTAATGCAAAACTGCAAGATATACAATAAGGTGGAAAAAAATCAGAAATTTTTTTTTGGAGGGGGGAGTAAGCTCATTCAGTCTTCTGGGTAAGAGTCTATGACCTTGGCATATCTTGACTTGGCAAAAATGTATTAGATCCATCAAATTGTGGGGGCATCTCCTGTGCACAGCCCCCTTTGTTTCTGGGTTCTGGCTGGGCAATTCCTAAACATCGATCTTCTTTTAGTGAAGCCATTTATTTGTTAATTTGTATGCATGCTTTGAGTCGCCGTCATACTGAAAGGTGATATTTCTCTACATTTTACAGACATGTGAAGGTTTTGTGCCATTGCAGCCTGTGTCTGTGACCATGACCAGGATAAACATTTGAAAGATAAATAGATTTTATATGATATTATAAGTTATGTGGTTATGTACCACACTGGACATGCTGAACTCATTTAAACAAGATCTACCGTTAGCACCATGGCCTAGACAGTGAGTCATGGAATCAGTGAGTTAAGTTAGTAAATATTCTTTGTGATTTCCTAATGCAGTTTTTTTTTGCCCAGATCTAAATCTGTTGGTCCTGTTCCATTCTTGGGATTCATGCTGTGTCCCCTTGGACCCTGTGACATACTGCTACCACCAAGGGCCTTTGTCCATGCGAGTCTCTCGAAAGGGCCATGTTATCAGCTCACTGGAAGCTGATTGGCTGGAGCTGACTGCCACATATTACCAGAGGGGCTGGTCATTGGTTGACTCCTTTGTGTACTGGGACACACCTAAAGGTAGTAAAGCTTTCTTACTAGAATTACTTCTTGACTGACACACTGCAGCAAACTTGTTAATCACTTTTTTTAGTTGCTGCCCTGAGAGCTGTACTAAAATGTGCCTCTCGCAAAAAAAAGATGTTAAACAGAAATTGTTACTTATGATGTTTTTTAGTCCAGTACTCCCTCTCCTAAATCCATTTCCTGTTTCCCCATCTTTATCCTCGCTCTCCTACTCCATTAATCTGTCTGCTTGGATTTTGTGACCTCCCCATTATTTTGCGTCCTGTTCTTTCCTCCCCCCTCTTTAACTTCCTGTTCTCTCTTACCCTTATCTTGCCCTTATCTTTTTTTCCCACTGGAGCTAAGTATAGTTCTCCCTCTTTAACCCTACGGCCTTGCTTCCCATTTCCTAAAATGCTTGGGGCTGCATCTGCATTATATACTCTATTCGTTAGTACATGATGGTTCGTCAGTCACATCCTGCGTTGTCAGCGCTGCCTCACATGTGTTGTCCTTCATACTGTAGCAGAGTAGAAGGACCATTTCTTGACATCATACAAATGTGAGCATACTCCGAGATAAGGCAAATACTCCTTCAGTGATGTTAGCGTTAGTCTTGATCTATCGACTTAACTGCACTGTTACCTGTTACGTTGTTGCATGGGGGCAGTGTGTTGTGCATGTGATCGCGTACAATGATTTCACTGTTGGGCCCCTGAGCCTTAGCTTTGAAATGCTCCAGGGATCTGTTAAATAAATAAATGTAAATGTTACCGCAACACTGTTCAGAATGTCCTGTTGCATAGTGCTGTGCTACACTGCACTGGGTGAAAAGGTGTTGGTTTTGTGTCTGTCTGTTAGGGGAGCCTGTGCCCAGGTCTCTGGAAGGGCTGTTTTTGTACGAAGAGTGCAGTGTTACAGCCCCACCCAATGACACCATCGTGGTGGAGCAGTGGACCGTGATTGAGGTGGGGTGCATCTCGGCAAGCCCCAGATTTGACGTGCATCAATCAGTCTCTCAGCCATCTGTATCCACAGTTGTGATCTGTGCGAATGCCAGTTTATGGAACATGTGCTAGAGCAGTGTCTCCCAATCCGGTCCTCAGGGACCCCGAGACAGTCCACCTTTTTGCTCTTTCCCACTCCTTGTGAGACAGCCCACGTCGCTCGCCAATTGTACAGACGTGGACTGTCTCGGGGTGCCCGAGGACCGTGTTGGGATACACTGTGCTAGAGGAAACACTGTGTAGAGGGCGTGCGCATTTATAGGAATGCCGCAAGATGCCCAGTTTACCTGAAACACATGCAAACTCATACTCACCCACAAGCACCCTCTGTTTGTCTGTTCATGCATGGTCATCCCCAGGGCTCTGGCGTGAAATCAGACTATGGTCCCCTTCTGCACACTCTCGCTGACTTTGGCTGGCTCCTTACCTGCGTTCTGCCAACACCCATAATCCGCCATGACAGGTAAAGTTTACACACTTTCTGACATATATTGTACTGTATAGGTGTAAGTACTACATGCTAATGCTGAAATACAACACATTTCACATGACCCATCCGCCTCAGTTATTGACTTTGTGTGAAAACTCTTTTTGTAATTGTTACAGTGAGGGAAATCTGGCCACAAAGCAGGTTTTATTTCTGCAGAGGCCTGTCATACCAGACCCAGTACAGCAACAAAGTCAGGTAAGAGAACCTTAATAGTGGCTGCGCCTATATTTTGCCAGGATCAAATTTTGATATGTCATTGTTGGTGGTGCTGATGCAGGGTAGATATACAGCACATTTAACTGTAATATAGCCCAATAATTCGTTTTTTGTATTTCAATGGGAATTTTCTACATTTATTTTTAAGAGAAGAACACTGCCCCCCAGTGGTGACTTTACTAGAATTCAGATTACAGTTTAGCTGTGAGACAAACATGAAGTGTATGGTTGACAGCTTTTACTTTTGTGCTCTCTTTCATTTGTTTCCTTAGAGAGGGTTCACCCCCAGGATGGCTTCCAGCTGCTCTGCAAACCTGGGGTTGACCTTCCCTCCCGAGGAGCTCCCCTCCTGTGCAGGGAAGACGGAGCAGTTCTCTGTCGTTGAGGACGACTTTTCCAGCTCCCTGTCCCATCTGGAAGACGGCTGCCTGGAGCAGGATGATGGCGCGGCCGAGGTCACATGTATGTGACACCCAGAGAGGCTCGGAGTCATGCCACTGTCATTTCCATGCTTGCTAATTTCTTCTTAATGGAGACTAGCTTAGCCTCATTTTTACGTCTGACACTTGTCTTTTTACAAAGCCATATTTACCTTTGTAGAGGATGCACATTTTATATTCTTTAGCCAAAGAAGAATTTTTTTGGAGGACAGATATCCATATGATACATTTTCTGCTGTGCTATGGAAAATGTTTGAGTACTTGATAGACGTTCTCAAGATTTATTACCTGAGACACTGACATCCCATCTGTGGTGCATCCCAGCCTTGTACCCTGTACTGCCTGGGGTAGGCTCTCAGTGACCCTGACCAGGATACGCAGTTAGAAGACGGGGGGATGGACGAACGGACGGGCGAGTAGACCGATTGATTGATTGATTGATTGATTGATAGCCTGTAACTAACATTTCTGATTGACTTTGCTTAGCCTCTGCCTTGGTGATCCAGAATAATGGCCACTGCCTTTGAGGAATCCACAAGCAACTTAACAGAAGGTTCTGTACAAATACAAATATGTACCCATGGCAACAGGTATTCCAGTGCGACAGACACGCTGCCCGCATCCACAGAATGCAGGATATTCCTTCAGGTCACCGAGGCTCATTTTTACCTTGTATAGAGGCTGTGAGCATTGAATAGCTCAGACTGGGTTGAAACATTAAGCAATAACAGCACATTTCATTCTGCATAAATATCTCCAGTAGACACAGATCTGTTGGTGCTGAGAATTAACATTCATGCAACTTTTATAACTAACTTTTATAGTAATGTAATAATAGTCACGTATTCACTTATTCTGTGAGCTTACTTTGTGTAAGATTGGTGTGTCTATTCAAGATTCCAAAAGGCCAAGTTGCCATACAAATTCACTACCATTCACAAGTTTGGAGTCACTTAGAAATTTCCTTGTTTTCCATGAAAACATACATGAAATTAGTTTGAATAGGAAATATAACCAAACAGATAGGAAATAGTCATTGACAAAGTTAGAAATAATCAATAATAATCAATTTCTATAAATAATTTTTGGAATTAAAATAATAATTGTGTTCTTCACTTTGCTTTCATCAAAGAGTCCTCCATTTGCAGCAATTACAGCCTTGTAGACCTGGCCATTCTAGATGTCAGTTTGTTGAGGTAATCTGATGAGATTTCACCCCGTACTTCCTGAAGAATCTCCCACAAGTTGGATTGGCTTGATGTGCACTTCTTACATATCATTCGGCCAAGCTGTTCCCATAACAGCTCAATAGAGTTCAGATCTGGTGACTCTGCTGGCCACTCCATTATACACAGAATACCAGCTGACTGCTTCTTCCCTAAATAGTTCTTGTGTAGTTTAGAGCTGTGTTTGGGTTATTGTCTTGTCGTGGCACAAAATTGGCTCCAATTAAGCACCATCCACAGGGTTTGGCATGGCATTGCAAAATGGAGTGACAGTCTTCCTTCTTCAAGATCCCTTTCACCCTCTACAAATCTCCCACTTTACCATCACCAAAGCAGCCCCAGATCATCACATTGCCTCCACCCTGCTTGACAGATGTCGCCAAGCACTCCTCCAGCGTCTTTTCATTTGATTTGCATGCCACAAACTTTCTTCTTTGTAATCCGAACACCTCCAACGTATATTCATCTATCCATAGCACATTTTCCCAGTCTTCCTCTGTCCAGTGTCCATGTTCATTTTCCCGTCTCAGTCTTTTCTTTTTATTGGCCACTCTGAGATACGGCTTTTTCTTTGTAATTCTGCCTACAAAGCCAGAATCCGGGATTTGCCTCTTCACTGTTGACGTTGAGACTGATTTTTTGAGGATACTATTTAATGAAGCTGCTAGTTGACCTTTGAGGCGTCTGTTTCTCAAACTACACTGTAATATATTTATCCTCTCCCTCAGTTGTGCACCAGGCCTCCCTGTCCTCTTTCTGATGTGGTTAGAGCCAGTTTGTGCTGCTCTGTGAAGGCAGTAGTACACAGCATTGTACGAGAACTTCAGTTTCCTGGCAATTTCTTGCATGGAAAAGCCTTAATTTCTCAGAACAAGAAAAGACTGACAAGTTTCAGAAAAAGCTCTTTGTTTCTGACCACTTTGAGCTTGTCATTGAGCCCACAATTGCTGATGCTCCAGATACTCAACAAGTCCAAAGAAGGCCAGTTTTATTGCTTCTTGTTTCTCTAATGATAAATTAACCTTTCAAAATGATAAACTTACATTAGCAAACAAAATTCCACTGGAACACAGGACTAATTGTTGCTGATAATGGGCCTCTGCACACCTATGTAGACATTCCATAAAAAATCAGTTTCCAGCTATGATAGTCATTTACAACATTATCAATGTCTACACAGTATGTCTGATCAATGTGATGTTATTTTAAATGACAAAAAACTTCACCTTTTTCAAAAGCAAGGAAATTCCTAAGTGACCCCAAACTTTTGAACAATAGTGTGTGTGTATGTATACATATACAGTACATACATATATATATATACACACACACACACACACTTTATGGCCTGTCAAAGTTTTCATTGCAAACTACACTTCTTTTTTTAAATACAATTTAAGTACTTACCAAGACTGATTCTAAGAGGATCAGTCCACATTAGCAGTAAACTATGCTGCAGAGCTTTCATGGTACGAAAGATACTTGTCTGCTGGATTACAGACTTTACAAACTCTCAAGTATATAAATCTTTTAAAGCTACACTTTCAAACCCTTTAACTGAATATGCAGGGAAACAGCCTTTTCATTTTCTTGTTGCGAATTACAGCAATAATTCAAACTGGTTTAAATCTGGTCTGTTCCATTATAACTGGGTGAACATGCTACAGTATTCCGTTTGATTTTAGCAAGATGTATTTCTATATCCTTTGTAAGTGCTAATGTAATTTTAAGTAAAGTTCATTATTTGTATTCTTTGGTATTTCGATAATCCAGAATTAAAATATTCGCGTGCATGTATAGGAATAGAATTAAACGCTGGTAAGGATGAAAGTGTTCCAGCAGGCACAGTTGAGATAATCTACAAATATAATCAAATCCATATAGTGCACAATGTTACAAAGTAAAAATATAAAGTATAAGATGAATGAATTTAAATGGTGGACAAAAACGCCAAGAGACAATCTGTGGGTAACATTTAGTTTTTATTTTATTATTACATATACGGAAAATAACAATAATAAAACTTTAGTTCATAAAAAAAAAAAAGAAAATAAAATCACGTGGCAGACAGGCTGTTGCAACCCACACAATAATTTAAAAATGGCAGACAGATGAAGAGGCAGCATGCCTGTCTAGGTAGGGCAGGAAAGCAGGACAGAAGTCAGACCAAGTCCAGAAGAAGCAGCTATCAACAGGACCTCTTTTTTTTCCTTCCCAGAGGGGGAGGCGGTATATACAAGTTTTTTATTTTCATTTTAATCAGAACCCTAACCCTCATATGTATGACCCACAGACACACAACATTCTCATGTTTTGTAACACCGAAATATTCCCACTGTTTCCAAGGCTATAGCAATGGCCTCAGCATTGTGTTAGTTGGAAAGGCCTTTTTTGTGCCACGGATATCTCATGATTTAAGTATGTTACGCCGGTGTGTGCATGTTGTAGTGTACAGTAGGCAACTGGCGAGCCACAGCTCAAGCCTCACTCTCCCCCGCGGCTGCGTTCTGCACCTCCTCTTCCAAGATGGGAACGATCAGGTTATCCTTGGACATGAGATTGTACTTCATGACAAAGCGTGTGAACCGGTGACAGAGGAAAGTCTCATTCTGCATGGAGTGAGAAATCAATGAGACACACATCCAGCAGGAGACACGCGTCCTCAGAGAGATATCACATTAAATGGCTGCTCCATATCTTCATCGCGTTATATAAGCGTCCAGAACCTTCTGATGATCTACTTCTCAAAGGACACTTAGATTGTTAAAAAGGGAGACCCAGCTCCTAGTATGTGTGACTCACCTCATACTTGTCGAATATTTGCCTGTGGTGGAAATAGGCGTGGGAGAATATCCGGTAGATACGTCGGCACACTGAGCCCAGCTTAGCAACCGATGACTCTTTAATGCTGACTCTGTGTGAGTGGACATACAGTGATTTACTACCAAAGAGACGTGGACCATGTAGGTAATGTGCATGAAATGAAACGTGTGTCTGTGTGTGTGATGGATGCTGTGTGAAAATAAGTAAGGAATACATGCAAACATGTGACAGGAAGAGGTCGTGCTCCAGAACCCACCGGCTAGGAAAATACTTGTTGCTGTTGAGAAGGCAGGCAGCTCCATCCAGGGTGTGCCTGGTGTAATCAATTGCAGGACACTGCAGACACAAGCATGAGTCATGGCCTGAACAGCAGTGGGAGCTATGCAAACACTTCCCTTAAGCACCAAAATTATAATGTAAAAAACATAACCGACAGACAATCGCATGAGATCTCACCTCTTTGGGAGTCTTGTGAGCAGCACACAGGAAGATCCACTGCTCTGTAGCAGTCATCTGGGTGCAGGTGTCTGGATGACACTCGCTCTGTGGGTACAGGCATATCAAGAGCCTTCATTAAACCAAGAGGAAAGGCAAATGTCTGGCAGCATTTAGAACCAGCGTGCTCACACTGCAAAAATAAAATGCTGCAATGCGCCTCGCACACAACAGCAAAGTGTTATTAAGAGCGAGGTAGTCAAATGAGCAAAGCGATACCTGTAGTTTCACAGCCAGGCCATTCAGCTCCAGACAGAACTGTCTGAAACACAGAAAGAATGTCTACAAACACATGCCTACACTGAAATATACATTGAAATACTAAAAAGTGACTGGAATTAAAAAAAACCATTTGGTCAGAGCGTGATCCGATACCTGAGGTGCTCATACTTCCAGACACCTTCATCTTGTCCCTCAGGGGGGTCCAGGATCTTGTCAATGTTGGAACAGTCTGAACGAATGTTCTGCTGTATGTACTGCAAACATTCAAAGTCACATATGACTTCTCAACGCCCAGCATGAAACAATCAGCAATGACATATTATTTCATTAAATCTGTGCATCAGTTTAGTTTTAAAATATATAATTGACAATAATGAAGTGATCGTCTAAATGCAACCTAGGACAAGAACTAAAGTGTTTGCCTCCCAGACTTGATACGCCACCTGTTGAACAGCCAGCGTGCTGTCCATTTCCTCGAAAGACTCATCTGGCCAGTTGTAGAAATCCTGCAATTGGACAGATAATCTCGACGTTAGGTGGGGTGGGGGACCACCGCATAGCACGCAGCGCTGACGCGATCGCAGCTGTCACGCATTCATAAGGCAACTGGGGAAGCGAGCGGTCAACAAGCTATACAAGCCCCGTGCTAGTTAGGGGCCGTGGAAAAGAACAAACGAAAGCAATTATTCCTCTGTTGTCCACCTATCTTCAGACGACTATTCCCCCAGAATAAAACGAACAGGTATCATACATCTTGCAGGTTATGAGTCACCTAGCTACGAAGACATTACGTAAGTATAGCTGGTTGTAACAGAAAATCATGATACTTGTGATAAATGGTGCAGAATGCATATTAAGAAGACAGCCGATTAAGAAATGTTTGACATTAAACGTCATGAGCTGAATACCACTGAAATACAGGCCAGCTCCAGGACAGATCTAACTAGCTACCTTAACCAATGTTATATAGAGCGAAACCCCAGAACCGGCAGACCATGTGAAGAGTAAAATATTTGTCAAACACCAGATTTAGCAGTAAACGGACGCTATCTGAGACAGTACTGTACTATACTCCAGCTCAATCAAATGAGCGGCTACACGTCCATTTTATGGACTATTTCGCTGTATACAGAGCAAAGAATGCTATCATTTCTGTGAAGTCACAGCGCCAAGGTCGGCCTCGTAGCAAAGCAGCCTTTTCCTCATCATTAATACCTTAGCTAAATCTTAGATCATACCAGTTTGGACCTTTCTTACTATTGGTTAGATTAGTAAGCTAGCAATAACTCCGCACTACAGAGTACACAGCAAGGCCCGACCCTTCCTGTATTTGTAGACACTCCCTTACCCCAGAATTGCAGACAGGATGCCAATACGCATGCACCCAAATCGATTTATGGGCTTTCAAGCCATAACTTCGACGGCCAACTATTACTTGGCGTGGTCTTCACAAAGTTCCGAGGCTAACAGGCATACCTGGGCTTTTGTTCCCGGACGATTCCTCCTGAGAACTGCAGTACCCTCCGCCATGACCATCTCGCCAAAATACCCCGGATGTTAAGCGTCGCCGAGCTGTAGTATCCCTGTACGTCAGCAGGGGAGCTGTAGAGCAAGTACCCGGAGTTCTCCGCCTTTCCATCTCATGAATATATTATATTATGAATTCTGCGTTACGCATCCATCCATCTTCAGATCGAATCTTCTAGTAAAAAACATATATTGTACATGCGTTTAGTGAAATGCTCTAAACTGAGTTGGCCAGCCCCAAGCTGAAAGCCAGGACGTCCAACCACCAAGCCATGTGGTTCTTAGCTGTAAGATTAGCCTTGAAACATTCCTACTTATTTAGGAAATAAGAATAGGTTGAGTTTAGCTCCATGTAGGCGTAAGGTAGAAAGTCTGTCTGGGCAATAAATAGATCCCCGAGGATGTAGAAATTCCCACTCACTGTCTGCTTTTTGCAATGACATTTTCATGAAATTGCATATTTGTGATGTATGTGAAGACTGCAATCTTTTTTTCTGTACTTAACATCTTTCATTTACCTGCATTCAGATGGATAATTATTCTCTGTTTCTTCTAAAATGATGTAATATCTTAAAAATTTTCTTACTGGTGTATTTATTCTTTGACCAAAAATGCGGAATAATCAAAGTGATAATTCAAATAAAAAATCTAATTTTATTCAGCAAAACACATGCAACATACATGGACAAAAATGTAGGCCCACAGGAGCATTACACCTACAGGAGCTTTTATGATAATTAATAGGCATCAATATGGAGTTGGTCCCCCCTTTGCCGCTGTAACAGCTGCCACTCTTCTGGGAAGGCTTTCCACAAGACTCTGGAGCGTGTCTGTGGGAATTTTTGCCCATTCATCCAGAAGAGCATTTGTGAAGTCAGGCACTGATGTTGGATATGAAGGTCTGGCTCATAATCTTTGTTCTAGTTCATCCCAAAGATGTCAGATGTGGTTGAGGTCAGGGCTCTGTGTGGGTCAGTTCTTCCACACCAAATTCACCCAACCATGTCTGTATGGACCTTGCTTTGTGCACTGGGGCATAGTCATGCTGGAACAGAAAAGGACCTTCCCCAAACTGTTCCCACAAAGTTGGAAGCATAGAATTGTCCAAAATTCTTGGTATGTCTTGGTATGCTGAAGCATTCAGAGTTCCCTTCACTGGAACTAAAGGGCCAAACCCAACCCCCTGAAAAACAACCCCATACCATTATCCCTCCTCCATCAAAATTTACAGTTGGCATAATGCAGTCAGGCAGGTAATATTTTCCTGGCATCTGCAGAACTTAGACTTGTCCATCAGACTGCCACATCACTCCACAGAACACGTTTCCAGAGTCCAGTGGCGGCGTGCTCTACACCACTTTATCCAACACTTGCCATTGCGCTTGGTGATGTGAGACTTGCGTGCAGCTCGGCCATGGAAGCCCATTCCATGAAGCTCCCGGTGCAGTTTTTGTGCTGAGGTTAATGCCAGAGGAAGTGTGCACTCTGCAGTTACTGAGTCAACAGAGTGTTGGCGCCTTTTACGCACTATGAGCCTCAGCATTTGGTTACCCCCCGTTACTTTACGTGGTCTGACACTTTGTGACTGAGTTTCTGTTGTTCTTAAAAGCTTCCACTTTGCAGTAATAGCACTTACAGTTGACCATGGAATATCTAGCAGAGAAGAAATTTCACAAACTGACTCATTGCAAAGGTGGCATCCTATGACAGTACCACACTTGAATTCACTGAGCTCTTCAGAACGACCCATTCTTTAACATTTGTAAACCTGACTGCAGGGCTAGGTGCTTCATTTTATACACTTGTGGCAATGGGTCAGTGATAAAGAGGTGTCCCAATACCTTTATCCACAAGGTGTAAATCAAAAGCCCTGTGAAGCTGATTTTCAAGTCAGATTTAACTGCAAACATTTACTACGATGGGATTCTTGCAATGTATGTTTAAAATAGAATGACAGCTAAAATATGACAACCACTAAACATGACAGCTTTTTTGATTCCCCCCCCCACTTCAGACCTACTTAAGTCTTTCTTATGTTTGGATGCCTGGGCTCCACCGTCTTTAGATTTTCATTCTTCACTTCTCTCGCAGCTTTTCTTCTTCATTGCTGTGTGACCACACAGCACAGCAGTTTCATGCCCTTTTATGGGGATTTGTGGGGCGTTTTCCTACGCTAATTAGGAGTAACTGGCATGTGCTCTCAACCTTTCCCAGGAACAAATTTAAGAAAAAACATAGGATGAAATTGGTGAATGAGGCCCATTGATATTATTGCAATTAAAACGTTAACATTTTCAACGGTGTTTTTGCTTTTATGCATCATCAGCTACAAATCCAAAAGCTGAATTCCAGCTGGTTTAAACTACTTTATTTCTGATGTGTCCATAAAGATTAGCCGTGTTAGCAAAGAAAAAAAAAAAAAGATATTACATCATGTCACAGAAGTGAGATTATGAATCTAGCCAGCATCATCTTAAAATGATTTCTAATTCAACAATTAAACCGACTTTAAATAATCCGTAGAAAGGGATACACATTTCCTTTATTACTGTAACAAAACTGCTTATTTACAACAGAATTATATATAAATGAATTACACAGACATATTATTCTTTCAAATAATGGGTGATGAGGTCCAGGCACATAAACCATCAATCGACATATTTTCCAAGGATGTCGCCATCACGAAACAGGAAATACTCCTGAAAAATAAAATATTATAACTTAAAATCTACAGTTAGAACACAATTTTAAAAACTGGTATATAAAAGCTAACTTCTCAAAAGCAATACCATTCTTTTTCATAGAAGTTTATAAATACCTTATCATCAAGACTGACTTTAGTTCCTCCATACTCAGGTAACAGGACTTTTTCTCCCACTTTCACACTAACTGGGACCATCTTACCATCCTATTAAAGAACAGAGAGAAAGCCTGGGTAAACTTAACTCCTGTGCATTTTAAAAAGTGACTGGGAAGTATAGGTATGTATGCAGGTTACCTTGTTGGTGCTACCAGGACCAGTGGCCACCACTGTGGCCTGCAGCACCTTGCCCTGGGACTTCTCCGGAAGCATAATGCCCCCTTTTGTTACCGTCTCCGCTGCCAGCCGTTCCACCAGCACACGGTCAAACATGGGGAGGAATTTCCTAAATGCCTGAAGAAAAACAGGGATTCCAAACAACATTAATATTTCTGATTATAAAGTTATTAGATTCATTTTGACTCCGTTATTTTCTGATTCTCTATGGCAAATGTGGTACAGGAGCATTCAGTCAATGATTAGAGATGAGGGCTGGCAGCTTCAATTCTGATCCTGAACAATGGCCAGCAATGGCCTCTGAGCCAGGCTGTTAACTCAAAATGCTTCTGGTAAAACAGTAACCCATTCAAGTAAAAATAAAGGTCACTTTAAATAAAAAAGCAACTAAAATGTGAGTCGTTTTGAAAAAGGATTATATTGACTTTTGATTCTATATGTCAAGAACATTTATTTCTAAAGCCACTACTACTACTTAATATTGAAAAGTAACCCCACGCATACTCATAATCCTTAACCCTTTATTGCATGCCAGCAACATTTTATAAGGAATATATACACTGAATGGCCAGCTCTTGACTAGAGATAAGTACATAATGACACAGACTGGTTGATTATATGTAAAATGTGCTATAGTCTGCCTTTTCTAGAACTGATAGTTTTCTGCAGCTGTGCACATGGTATGCGTGTCTGACCTTGAATGAAGGTTGTTTCTAAACGAGGGAGGGACAAAACCTTGACTCCTGTCTTTTTTGGGGGTGGGGGGGTGGTACTCTCACTGATAACACGAGAACTCGGCAAAATGTACACCGATTGATAATTGTGACAAATTCTGCAGAATTAAAGAACAAAAAAAATGTTTAGGTAGACTGGTTGTGATGAGTCGATATTACTATTCCTACTTTTTTTTTACTCTATTAAACGGTACTCCATTAAGATTCAGACACCGATAGTAAACTATACTTTGAATTGCGGCGCCCTTGCAGTTTTACAACACGGTAACCCCGGATATGATTAGGCCACGAAAAATATCTTCTCCGCTAATTTTCGGTGCACTTTGCTTAACGGTAAGAATAATCGGCAGGATGCTCTGGTATTCTGAAAAACTGGTTAATGGAATATTAATAAAAGCATTAAGAGGTTGCAGTTAGATAACTGATTTACACTTTGCAAGATAAAGTAATCTACCAAACTGATGTCTGGCGTCATTGCTTTTTGAGCTCCCTGCATTAAAGCGATTACATGTTACTTTTATTTAGGGAGTTGGGCAATAAGGTTCTTCACTGTACTCTCGTTTAAAGCGGCATCGTAATGTACTTCGACGACATTAGACACCTTAAAATTCAACGAACGATGCTAAAACATCTTACCTCCAAAGCAAAAGAAAACAGAAAAGAATTAATCCCTTTTTCCTCATGTGGATACTCTTCAGGTCATTTACCAAATGTGTCTAGACACACCAGTTGTATCATTTGCATTTTGAAGCTGAATATCTAGAGGTATCGCCGAACATTCGGGGTAAAGATTTAAATGAGCACACATGTTCTGATCACATGCTAATGGTAAATTACAGTACATAAGCTGAAACATTTGCTACACGTGAATTTCCGTTTGTTATTATTCTTGAGCACATAACGTTAGTTCTACAGTGACATATTACGTATAACTGACTTACCATTTTAATGTTTCCTGACTCTTTGCGTGGAGGCTGTGTGATAGCGTGCGCGAATATCAGCCTAAGGACTGATTTCCACGTGATGAAATAGCCAGAATCCCGAGGCGCATGCGCGACCTTCACACGCGTTCTTGCCTGCTTCGTTCCAGTAATCTAGAATGTTCCGCATTTTTTTACTTTAACAATAATACAAGAGTTTCAAAATAATCCTGTTTACACCTTCCGGATGGTTGTTTGTCCAAAAAGTATAACATAATTTAAATAATGTATATACATTTCTATACAGTATCAAGTCTTGGATATAATTTAATAAATATTGCTCAAGTTCAACCTTTGACACCTCCAACTTTTTTTCATCCAATGGACTGTAAGAAAATTCTGGAAATCAAACCCTGGAACGAGCATAGTTTAATAACCACACGTTGGAATTTTCCATATTCGAGGAATTCATTGTATTCCTTCAACATACATTTATGTAAATAGTAATGCAAGAAAAGTTATTCTTTGTATTATGTCTGTAATTGCTGTTATATTTACGGTCAATGCAAGAAATATTTGACCGCCACTGTTATGCATGTTACAGGGCCAGTAAAACTATTACCCGGATGGAAAAAACCATGTGTAGCGTAGTGATCTCAGCCGACGTGCGCTTAGGTTCACACTTGTTCATAGTAGCGGTCCGTCTGCTAGTCGAGCTGAGGGCACGAACAAACCATCTTCTTCGACTTTATCTACACAATTTACAGTAAGTTACGCTGTACTACACTTTGGAGTGCGCTATGCACAATTATAGGAAATCAGTTTTTTTGTTGAGTATACAACAAATTAATACGTTATGGCAAGCAATGTAGAATGCGCTCTCCATGCGTGTCTTATATGTCTATTTAACGCTGTCATCTATTTCAAGGTTTAACTGATTAGCGAGCGTCCGCAGGAAGATTATCTACTGTTATACTCCTATATAAATATTGATACGTTTTAGCAGGTGAGGTGTTGTATTCGCAGATGCATTGATGCTTAATTTCACATCATACCCTTTGATAATAAAATGTTTGTTTCTTTCATGGAACCTAATTTGCAGTTCAAATAGCATGATACCGGGGTCTCCCAATTGTCATTCATTGACTATTGTCCGGCACATGTCAGAAGTAGTACTGACTGAATATGTCTTATTATAGTTTATAGCACAGATGTTTAACTTTGTCGCTCAGTTTATGAGTTTGGCCGCAGTACATTGTAGCATTTCTAGAATATTCATCTGCGGAGAAGGCACGCGTGCCCGCTACAGTTTGCAGGGAAAAGAGTTAAAGATATTTCGTCACTTCCGTATGCTGTGGAATCTTGACCTTGTGATGCGCGGCACGTGTGTGCGATGAAGTGCACGACAGACTGTCGTAGTGAATATCACCGCCAGTGTCTCATCTGTGTATTTTATAAAGAGATACCACTTAACAAACACCCCCATGGATCTTATTTGAAATTTATCCGTAAAAAAAATATGCTATACTCATAGCTTCGTGAGGTAATGGGTAACGTGCAGGGGCGTCACCTGAAATTTGTGAAAAGGTGGGCAAAAAGCGTTTAAAATGAATGAATGAGAAGACGCATTTTAAAATAGTGTACATTTATTTGGGGCGGGCTAACCCCCCCCTCCTAAAACGGCCCTAGCGACGCCCCTAGTAACGTGGTTTTGCCATTAAGAAATCTCTCCGCCCGAAGCCGTTATATTGCTTTAATATTTTTTCTTCATATGTGTAAACTTATAGAAGCTGATTTTTCATACGATGTATTATTAAATTCTGGTAAGTTTACAATAATTGGATAAAATGTATCTGATGGATTGTATATAAGATCATAGTAGTCGCCCCCTCATCCTTTAACAGAAAACCTTGCTGGATAAAGGTCACCTAAAATACAGAATGTATTGAGGGATTGGGATTTACTTAATGGGGAGGGGGGCGTAGTATATCTACAGCAGGGCTATGCGACTCACAGTCCTCAAGGTCCATGCCCTGCTGATTTTCCAGCCTTCCTTCACCCATGAGCCAGGTGTGAAGCCCCTCTGGCCAATCGGAATCAGTAATTATTAAACTAACTACCTGGGAGAACTGAAAACAAGGCCTGGATTTGGAATCGAGGTCCAGAGTCGAATACACCTGATGTAAAGTATATTCAGTTTGTAATTTACAGGAAGATTTGCATGTCCATTTCATGAAAACTCCCCACCACTATTTTTGTTAGGAATGCTGCGCATACCCAGTGTGATGAGAAAAGTACGGCCAGTGTGCCGGGCTCTGGCCCCCCACCTCACGCGAGCTTATGCCAAGGATGTCAAGTTTGGAGCGGATGCCCGTGCCCTCATGCTGCAAGGCGTGGATCTGCTAGCTGATGCTGTTGCTGTTACCATGGGTCCCAAGGTATGACTGGATTGTCAATATTGTTATGGGGCTATTAGGGCAAAATGGTTCTACATGCAACCATAGAGGAAAGAAACTGTAGAGATGGACTATGAGAGATGTCAGCTTGTCTATACTTATACTGATCTTTTTTTCCATTAGGTGTAGCGTTATTATGTAGAAATATGTAATTCTCAAATCTTTTCGTCTTAAACGTGTATTAATATTGTTATATTAGTGATGATCCAGGGTCTTTGGTACATTCAGTTTGTACACATTCTCTTCTTGCTGTAGGGTCGAACAGTCATCATTGAGCAGAGTTGGGGCAGCCCCAAGGTGACCAAAGATGGGGTTACAGTTGCCAAGAGCATT
The DNA here is from genome assembly GCA_026777985.1 of Mormyrops attenuatus. Lineage (NCBI taxonomy): Eukaryota > Metazoa > Chordata > Actinopteri > Osteoglossiformes > Mormyridae > Mormyrops > Mormyrops attenuatus. Next base: position 33,347,996 of record JAODKC010000001.1, read on the forward strand.
GACCTTAAAGATAAATACAAAAACATTGGGGCCAAACTAGTGCAGGATGTGGCCAACAACACCAACGAGGAAGCCGGCGATGGCACCACCACTGCTACAGTACTGGCGCGAGCCATTGCCAAGGAGGGCTTCGACAGCATCAGCAAGGGCGCCAACCCTGTGGAGATCCGCCGCGGTGTCATGATGGCTGTCGACATGGTCATAAGTGAACTGAAGAGGCTGTCCAAGCCTGTCACCACTCCTGAAGAGATTGCACAGGTAACAACAGCAGTGTCCATGAAGAGATGGGAAAGCCAATGATACTTGTTTTTAAATTATACTAATCCTGTCGGCACCTTATCAAGTATGAAGAATTTGGGGGGGGGGGGGGGGGGGGGGGGGGGGTGGGGGGGGGGCCGGGGGGGGGGGGCGGGCGGGGGGGGGGCGGGGGGCCCCCCCACCTGGGTGACTGCCATGTCTTCCCCTTTTGACCCGCTCGACAGTCAGGCCGGCCTGGGTCGCTAGGCCACATCGGGGGATTGTGGGGCGGCTGTTTTCAGCAGGATCGCTGGTCCAGACGCCGCGCCTCTCTGGTTTTACGATGTCGTCATCTGACATTAATATGAGTGCAGCCCCCAGAAACACGGCCCGTAAAACGCCCCCATTCGTGGGGGTCTTCCTCTTCAGCAGCCTGCTTTATTGCTCTGTAAAGATGATGAGTCCCCCTCTCCACACAGGATCCCCGGTTCTTGGTGGCGAGTTGGGCCGTAAAATATAATCAGAGAGGGATGCCTCTGTTTGAGCAAGCAGATCTTGGAGGGTGAGACTCCGGGGTGTAGCGGGGCCTGTCAGCATGGCTGAGTGCGGGGGGAGGGGGCTCATACACGCTGGGGTCAGAGGGACCCAGGTACCTGTGTAATTACTGCCGGGAATCAGGAAAACAGAAAGAGCCAAACAGACATAACTGTTACGTTATTGATTTTTTTTCCCCACTGGACTTAACATTTCTGACAGAAATCGAGAGCTGCTGTGCCAGAAGACGGTCTGTGTGTGGAAAACACCTTCCGGTAACAATGTTTCATTAACTACACAAGAGTTGAATTCAGCTGCACGCCATTCCTCGAAAATCCTGTCATTGAAATCCATGTTCACGCTCCCTATTATGGGCAAGTTTCTGCGGACAGGCATATTTTGGGGATGCTTAATTAAGTGTGCCGGTTATCGCCTTTCCGCGTCCGGCTCCTACACCCGGATGGAAATCTTTGTGCGGATCTGTGGGGGCAATTACGGGGTTAACGAAATTAAACAATTTGTAAACAGATCAACTCAAGTCAATCTAAAACATTTTTTATAGCAGAACAATTGCGGAATTACAATAGATGGAAATTGTACTCTGTCGGTATTTATGCAATCAACGTAACGAAGAAACAAAACAGTTTAATGTGGGGAAAAAAACGTCATTCATCTGTGTTATAATTGCTTCTTTTTCACATCTACAGGGCGGTTAATTAAAATTGTGATTAAATGCGAGTGCGCTGCGTAAGATGCCATCCCCTAAACAGGTGGTACGGAATTTAAAAGTAAAGAGAAAAACGTAATTAGCATTGGAAATTGAGAAATTGCCTGCAAGAATCGGTGTTAATTTCACTCGCTGATGAGGTAATTTATAAACGAGCACAGCAGAGGCTGAGCAAACTTACGGTTGTCGTTCCACCCCCCACCCCCCCGATCCCCCTCCCTTTTCCCAGCATGCAGGTGAAACTGTTTGCTAAATATTGAGACTTCTTGTGATTGAGATCTGTTTTACCTTGGTGCGTTCTCGCGGCTGACATTACAAACTGAGGTTCCACTGCGCACTGGATGGGGGCGCCGGCGAACAACTTCAGGATTCGGCTTGGCGCCGGGGATGTGTTGCTTTGAAGATGGCGTGCTTTCCTGGGCGCTGTCTCACGCCGGCACTTTCCAAACGGCACCGTGGCACCCTCTCTCCCTCGGCCGCTCCGCCTGCCCTTGAACCCGACTGGCTTTCTCGCTGACGGCTCGTGTCTGCAGATGTATCGTGCTGTAATTATGCCGGCGTTCATCACCGGCTGCACTGTCCTGATTCAGTCAGCGACAGCGTAGATGGAGCCCGATGCATCAGATTCAGAAGCTGCCATTACTGGAGACCCGGATACAGAGTGAAATGTGGGAATGATGGATACAGAGTATGGAAATGGAACGGCGAGCGCTCATTCTCGGGCCTGTGGCATCCGCTGCCCGTTCCGCTGATTCGGTTTTAATTAATGTTTCGGACGCGGCCTCCATCCGGGAGAGGCTGACCCTCCGGCCTCGTTCCCCCGCCCTCCCTCCTGCTGCGCTCTCCTGTGCTGAAATGCACTGCCGGTCCCACCCCAGCCCCTCTGGCCCATGCTGTCAGCCAGGACACCGCGCGCCAGTCTCGCTTGCCGGCCGGACGCAACCGAGAATGTCGCCAGGAGAAATCTCACATTCTTGCACCTTTTTCAGTTTTTTTTTTCTTCTGTTGTTGTGTTCAGCGCCGGCAGAGAAATGGGCCGAAATAAGCTGTCAGAAAAGAAGGGGGCGGGGGGGGCGTCTGTTCCATGGAGCAGCCGCTACCTTAGACACGTCTCGCCGAATGCGTTTTTGAGGCCAGCGAGAAACCACACCAGTCGGCCATCCTGCGATCCCACCCCCTCGCCAGCCGGCCGCCTGCACCCCCCCGCCCTCCCCCAGCCCTCCCTCGGCCCTCCCTCGGCCATCCAGCAGACTTGCTCAGCCGGTCACAGAGCTCCCTCCCGAACTTCTTCTCCTGCGCGGTCTCATCTCGTGACTCATCGCCGCCCTTCTTGCCTCGCTCAGCGTCGCTCACCCCTGATTGTTTGTTGTGTTTCTGTGCCTGGCTCCGTCGGCCGGTTGGGGGGGGGAGTTGGGGACCCACGGCGGCTCCTTTTGTACGGCGTGTCAAACATGGCTAACAGGCAGCCATTTCTCCTTAAAGAGCCTCTCTCACAATGGGGGAAGGGGGGGGACTGTGGGGAGCAGCGTTCCCCAGAGCGAGGAGCCCCCTTTCACACAGCGCAGCCCCCCCCCACCCCCGCGGGCGTTTATTGTATTATTTTCCAAGACACAGTGCACGGGTCAGCGCTGTTTGACAAGGTGTTCCGGAGCGGCGGGATGCAGCCTGCCGGAGTGTGGAGAATGAGATGGAGAGCCGTGGTTTACCGGGACGGGGGCTTGGCTCAAATGATACTCTGAAGCTCCTGGGGGCGGGGGGGTCAGGGTTACGTGGAAAGGAGTTAATTGGCTGTGTAAATCTGTTTATTTTTCATAAACAGAGCTGATCTATCAGGAAAAAGAACTGAAATGCAGTTCTTCTCCACAGAGGTGCTGGACATCTGGCTGGATTTCGGGTATTGGGTCGGTTCGGGTCATTTCAGCTCTGGGCTGGTGCATTTCCTGTTGGGGGGCGGGGGTCATGTGACTTGTGATGATCTTGCTACCTGGACACTGGCCTGTTCTGTTTAAGAACTGCTGAATGAGTTTGTGTGTTGGGGGGGAGGTGGAGGTGGTGGATGACAATAGAGGTTGAGTGGGGGGTGGGGGGGCAGATGGGTCAAATTGCAGCTCACCGCATCCCCCTCACTCTCCAGGGCATTCTGTCAGGTGTGTCGACATTCGCTGGTGGCGTGTAGCTAGGCCCGGCGTCTGTGCGCGGGGGCTAATAGATTACTCACGATAAGTCCTCAGGGGCAACTCCTCTCCCTGGTTTATAAGGCGGGGGCAAAAATAGCCAAAGCGTTGAGAGGTGCTCCCTTCTTCCCGTCTGTTTATGTGTGGCCGGCCGGCTGGGGAGAGCGCCGGGAATGTGCGGATTTCACAGGTAACGGGATTACGGGGGCCTGTAATTGGTCCATTCAGTGGGAAAAATGACAGTCCCTTAAAGAGGAGCGGCCGCTAAGACGGAGTTCATGAAGCAGGCGTGCGTAAATTCAGAGGAATCGATACGTCAATTTTATTACATTCTGGGGCCCTTAGAGCGGTAAAGGTGCAGAGAGACGGGATTGTCTTTGCCATTCAGCCACAAAAAAAAAACACTTTTTTAGTGTTTTGGTTTTTTTACTTTTTGTGAGTGTGACGATATTAAATATTTCTCTCCAAGGAAAATTATATAAAAAATGTCAGTATGATGGTGCGCTGTTGTGGTCTTGTGTTTAACACTTAAAAAATACAGTTTACCGGGACTTTCGGAAGGTGCCCATGGCCATCCATTTACGGGGTGGGGGTGGGCAGATTAGCGCAGTTCAGTATTTTCTTCGCTAAAGCATTCACATTTCCTTTAAATACAACCAACTACATCCCAGGCAAGATTTAATTACCCACCCCACCGCTGTAATGTAAATGAATTATGCAGCGCTGACTGATGCAAACGCATAGAAATATACAGCAAGCAGGAAAATGCAGGGGAAGGCTTCTGAGTTTGGGGGAGAATTCCCATCACGGCAGTGTCGGTGGCGGACGCGGCCCTCCCACTCAGCGCTGGTGGTAGGGGGGTGGTTAGCAGGGGTCTGTTGTGTGTTTCCTGCATTAACGTAATAATTCTTTGAGTATCAGAGTTGGTGGTGCCTGCGCTTGTGATTCCCCTATCCTCTCTCTTATTACACTCGCTGGCTGACAGCTGCTATCGACGCCGAGCAGGTGTTCCCGTGTAAACAGACGTGCCCTGTTTGTGTTGCTTGCATCCCCGCTGCCGCTCCCTCCACCACCGCCGCCGTGCGCCCAAATGAGCAGCGTGATTAAGGATCCTGTACGTCTCCAAAGCGGCTGGCCGGCCCGTTACCACATAATTACGGCGGTGCCGCATCCATGGCTCGCCGCCGACAAGCCGGGTGGAAGAACGAAGCGTGGATTAATAATAAATAACGACGTCCCTTTGTCATCTGTGAGTGAGATTGTAGGGGGAGGTCGGGGGGAGGGGTACATGAGCCGATATCTATTTCACCGGTAATTTGCTGAGATGCGGGCAGATCACGCTCCTGGGCTGGATGCCGTCGCCTTCCGGAACTCTCTCAGTTTTTCCGGAGCCCATGCACTTGCCTCTAAAGATGTATCCTTCGGGAAAACCGCGCCAGCCAAACACAGCCCAAACATGTTGGTCACATGACAGGAAGTGCAAGGTCACATGGCCATACTCAGCGTGACAAATGGAGGTGGACCTTTAGGGGGGCTAACAGGCGACCGTGTCATTCGGCCTCAGGTGGGGGGGGATTGGGCAGACTTTGAAGCGTTCAGGTGCTGAGGGTCCTGTAGCATTTGGGTGGCCATCTGAGGCCAGTAGGACCCCAGTCATCTCAGCGAGTGCCTGAATGCACCAAGCTAGCTGAGGCGCTGTCTGCTCAAGGTGGATCTTATGCATCAGCTATTTTATCCCCATTGCGTGCCTCTCTTTTTCCTTGGGGGGTCCAGCACTGGAATGTTCTATTCTCTGTAAGCGCGGATGAGGAAAGCATTGCTCCGCTTACATTCTGTGCCCTTTAATCAGAAACAGCAGATTATATCCTCCCTTTTCGGATACACGATAATTACACCGCTCTGCGAGTGTCCCGTGCCTGCTTGCACACCCGCCTGGGCCACGGGGGGTGGGGCACATGCTGGCAATTATTTCGGAGATGAGCATTGACTGCCACTGCAAGGAGGTGCCGTAAAAGGTGGCAGAGCATGAGACCTTCTGCCCAGCGCTCTTTCATGACGACCACCCGAATGTGGCCCAGTGGGGTCCTGTCTCTGCCACTGGACCTGCTTTGTGTGGCCGGCCCTTATGTTTGGGGGGGTTCCAGTTAGACTGCGGGGACCTGGGTATGGCGTTTGATTAGGAGCAACATCCCCATGGAACCTCTACCCCTTGGTCTTCTTGAGGGGTATGCACTGATATAAGAGGCTGGCCATGGCACGTCCCATACTCCTGACCTCGGTGTGTCCCATAACCCCGGCTGCGGTGTCTCCTGTACCCCTGGCTGCACCATGTCCTGATCCCCCGGCTGCGGTGTCTCCCGTACCCCTGGCTGCACCGTGTCCCACTCCCCCGGCCACGCCGCATCCTGTACCCCCAGCCCTGCTATATCCCATACCCGTGCTGTGTCCCATATCCCCGGCTGCGGAATCTCCCATACCCCTGGCTGCACCATGTCCTGTACCCTCGGCCTCAGCACATTCTGTACCCCGGGCCTCGGTGCGTCCTGTACCCCTGACCTCAGCACATTCTGTACCCCTGGCTGCACCATGTCCCGTACCTCCGGCCTCAGCACATTCTGTACCCCCGGCTGCAGCGTGTCCTGTACCCCCAGCCTCAGCATCTCCCGCTCCCCTGGCTATGTTGCATCTCATACCGCCAGCTGAACTGTGCCCCGTACCCGTGCTGTGTCCCGCACCCCTGGCCACGTCTGTACCCAAGGCCTGTCTGGTCTGCTCAGCTGCTGTGGGATGGTTTGTGTGGCGTGGGGTCACCCTGGGCAACTGGGCGGGGGGGCAGTTTGCTGAATTGGGACTGATGAGGGAGGGTGGTGTCTGGTGCCAGTCAGCAGCAATTAGAGCCGGGAGAGGGAGGGGCTGCGGGGGCTTCTGGTGCAGCCATACAAACCAGCTCACCTGACAGTAATCTCCCCCAGAAGCAGCAGCAGCCCATGCAAATAAGCCGTGGGGTTACCGTGGGAACCGCGTTGGTGCAGGCAGCGTGGCTGACCCTCCGGCCAGGGCTGGGGGGGATGGGGGGTTGCCCCAGGATCATCCTTTGTGTTACTCCCCCCACAACCGCCCGTATGCCCCCCCTCGCTGTCTGTCAGTGTGTGACACACAGCCCAGCGCACTTTGGGAGCCTCCAGTGCCTGTCAGGCATCCATGAGATTCCCATAAATTATTAGCCTGATATGATAAACTTTTTGCCTGTTTGTGAGATAGAGAGATTCAAAGGCTAAAACGAAAAGAACAAAACACAGGAACATGGATCTGCATGTATATCTGTGTGAGGTTTATATAATGATTTGATACTAATTAATTGTGTTCGATCTTCTCTTCCTCTTTCTCCCCCTCTCTTCCCGGTGCTGTGGTTCGCTCCATGCTACGGGGGACACTGGAAGCAGGTAAGAGAGGCGCCATTTGGATTCTTTAAGGGGATGGGATGCAGTTGGTGGGGGTGGTGGGCCTTTCCCGAGGTGCCAGTGTGTAAGTTGTAGGGGTCAGAGCCAATGGCAGCGGGTGCAGCAGCTGAAGGCGGGTCTGCTGGTGGTTAGGAAGCTCGATTGTGCCCGGTCTTCAGGAATGCGGGAGTTGGAGCCTTGATGAGCAGAGGTGTGTTTGCATGTTCACGTCACTCCCCCGCCAGTTTCCTGTCAGACCGCGACGTTTATGGCCGCTCCGAGGGAGCCAGGAAGGTCCCGCTCGTGTTTGTTGTTTCTGTCGGCGCCGCACTCGTGAGTAACGCCCGACCGTTCCTGTCCTTATCGCTGCTTTTTCACCAATTCCTCTGAGCGCGGCGCCTTCCCTGGCGAGACACTCCACTCTCTACCTTCAGTCATCAGGATTTGGCGCAGGCCGCTTCGGAAATCCAGAAGCAGATTACGGTGCGCTATCGCTGCGGCCCTGTACGCGTAACTGTTTCGCGCCCCCCCCCCCCGATTTGTGTCGATTGCTTGGCCGTGAGTGACGAAGGTAGCACTCAGAAGTGGCCCTGAGTGACGGCCAGGAGCTGCAGCAGAAATCTTCCCTCAACCGTCTCCCTCTCCCTCTCCATCTTCTCACCTCCTGCAAACACTTTTCTGTTTCCCCCTTCTCTGACACCCAAAGAGTCTTAGTCCACGAAGCTCCAGATATCCCTCTGAAAACCTCAGATTTTTAACCCAGATCATAGGGAAACCAGAATGCCAATAAATCTATCCATCCACTGCTGCCTTTTCTCTCTCCACTTATCTGATTGAGGGTGCTGGTGAATGGCAGTAAAGATCCTTAAAAATGACACTTGGCCTTGTTTGACTAACCCCTTGAAATCTGCCTATTTGTGTGCCCTTTCTGTGTGGGGGAAAAAAAACATTTACGAACGCCTGAACGAGGAAACAGGAAGATGTGGCGGGAGAATTAAGTACTCTAGTCTGGCGTTTCATGAGTGAGCTTCTCATAGCTGTTTGCAGGCCAATTAATCTCCTCTCGTTTTATTTGTGGAAAAATCTTTTGTGGTGTGTTTTGTGGGTGATCAGCCTGAGTCTGCTCTGTCATGAGTAAGTGTTGCAGAATGGTCTTGAGGTCAACTCTCCATGTAATATTTTAGCCAAATCATACACATTGAAATCCTATTTGAAACACGTCTGAATGAAAGTTGCACACTAAAAACGATGGCTTCCTCTAAAGGAATCATTTTTCAGAACGCAGCATATTTTATACATTTTTTATTTTTGGGCAAGATGGTGAATCACGCAGAAAAACTTCCCCGGTAAATATGAAGCTGCCGACACTGTCATTCTGTCACCTCTGCTACCCGGCAGAAGAATGAATATTTAAACACTCTAATAATGTATCTGCCTTGCCCTGCATGCACTTTTAAGCAAAGCAACAGTATTTGTCACCTGGGGTAACGCCATGATTGTTCTTCCTGCCGAGAGTAATTTTCCCCTCTGATGTTCTCCGTTGCTACCGACTGCCGTCGGAATTTGGTGGTTTTTGTTTTCTGTTATTATTGTGTACATACATTTATTCATGGAAGTAAATACGCTGAAATGAAATCTGCCTGTCCGGGAGGTAGGGTGTCAGGGGGTTGGGGGGTTATGGGACAGGACACCTCCCCCCCATGGGAAACCAGCCGCGCCTGAGCGTCACATGCAGCTTAGGGACCAGCAGAGATGCAACACACCATCTCTGCAGAGAGTCGGATCCCTCTGACCCGCTCCGAGGAGCTGACCGCCTGGTCTTTGGTACTCTCAGTCAGCCGGGAAGCTGTGTGCTTTCAGCATTCATGGTGTGTGCAGTGACACGGCGTCAGAGCTCTTGTGTTGAAATAACACCCACAAATACACCCAAAGCACAGAGTCAGCAGCTTGGTATAGATGTAAGTACAGCCCCCAGCTCAGCCGGGCTTGGGAATGACGAGGATGGTTCCTTGAACCTGAGAGAGGGTCAGGGCGTAGGGCATGTGTAGAGATGTTAAAGGGCCTGAATGTATGGGTGTGTGGTAGGGGGGTGCTCTGGGGGGGTGTGGCACTCTGAAGGTAACCGTTCAACCGTTGATCGATTGTAGCCTCTGCACTTTGTTATCTGAGCAAGAAAATAAAATAAAAGACAAGAAGGTGAGAGGGCTTAGGTCCCAGAGACGTGACAGTTAAACACCTTGGCCACACGCTATGAAGCACGGCACTATTTTAAAAATGTGCTGATGAACTGATAAAGGAGAAGTAAGAACTGAAGGGACGAAGCTAAAATGCAGCCGGCCACAAAACTGGAAGTTAAGCTGCAGCCGTTAGCCGCTTGCCATGAGGCCCGCGTGGCTGGGGCCTAGAAATCGATTTCATGCTAACAGCTGGTGGAAAAACATCAGCTAACATTGTCGCTGTTAGAGTGAAAATCCTTCTCCCCCCATTCAGTCTCTACTTTCCCCATGTTTAAAAGCAATTCTGGGTTCCTTCGTGAATGCATAGCGCGTCTTAAGTGCTGCTCGTCACGGTGACGGCAGAGGGGCCGGCTTCGCCCATGCCTACAGGCCGATCTGTGCTGTTTCGGGATCGACGGACAGCCGCTTGAAGCTAAAACCTAAGAGGGTTCATGCAGAGAAGGTACCAGGCCAGAGTGAAGAACCAGGAAACAATATGGACTGAAATTTCTGGATCCTCAGTGAAGCGATCCATAAAACATGCCGAGTGACGGGATTTAAAGGCTCCAGCTGCTTCTGCTGTGTGTTTTTTTTCATGTGTCCTGCATCCTGCTTGTTTCTCCTGTCCAAAATGACAAGACCAGTGGTTTGGGCTGTGAGGATCACTGTCTAGATGCCAGGTGGGGGGGATTCATGTTTGGAAAAGCCAGTGTCTAACAGTGCCTGATAGTGAAGCAGGCTAATTGCACATCTTAAACGCTTTGTTACTTCCCAGTGCGCTAAGTAACTGTTTTCCTGTTAGGACTATTAATGCTGTGTTCCATTTGAACTCGTAACTCGGAAATTCCGGGTTCCTAGTCGGAAATTTCAACTGGAACGCCCCCTCAAGTCAGAATTTCGACTCGTGAACTCTGGCGGAATCAACACAACCCCGACCTCAGAATTCAAGATGGCTGCGCCCTTTATCAGCAAATGTGAAAGTTGTAGTTTTATAGTGTTTATTAGCACTTACGTCTTATTTGTGGCTCATTAAATCGGTCGCACACACAGGACTGTGCAGCTTTTCTGTGGACAGTTTACTACGGAGTTTTCTGCGCAAAACACTGCGTAATGTGTTGTTATCAACTGAAATTTCTAACAATGGCTAACAATTAACCGGGCTAGTACTGGATTTCATGCTTAGTCTGATTATCGGATTTAAGGTAGTCTGGGCTAAATGTAAGTGAACGAAGATAAAGCCCACTTAAACTGAGGTACCTTAAATCTGACAAGAAATCTTGCTTTTTGAAACAGGTCCCTGGTATTGTTAAATGGCTTTCCGACTCGTTGTACTGGAATGCGTTTGACTCGTATGTGATGTCATTCCCAGTTCCAAGTTCCGACCTCCGAGTACATGCCACTTAAAAGCGAAAGGCTACAGAGTGTCCATACATGGGATTCAGTACACTGGCCAGCTTTGTCGCGTCCTGGTGCCCATGCTCTCATGTGGCCGTCCCACCAGAGAACCATATTTTTTCCGTCTTTGGTTCCAAGCTAGAAGAATGTTGCTATGCTTGGTGTTGCAATCTCTGTTGCCTGGGGGGGGGGTTAGGGGTTATGGAAGCCCCCCCCCCCACCCACCAGAGCAGGAGGATGTGGGTTTGAAGGTTGACCGCCGAGGGCTTCTGTTTCACTCATACCTGCACGTGGAGGGGATCGCCACTCGGATCCTGAGCCGACAGAGTCGCCCAACTTCTTCTTGCTGGATGAATTTTCTGATTTAAGCTGTTTCTTAATGTATGAGTTTCAGTGGGGGGTTCCTGTCATTTCTCTGAGCATGAACGCGCCGGTTTGTCCCTGGTGGCTGTCACTGACTCCCAGTCTTAGGGTGCAAAGGACACCTTTCTGCATTTGTGTGGATTTTTTCACCGAAGAGGGGTGATGGTGATAACCCCCCCGCCTCCTTGTTTGTGTGTTTTTTTTTTCTTTTTCTCTTTTTTTTTTAACCCCCCCTCCCCTAGTAGTGAGGGTGGTGGGCTTATGAGGTACTTGGATGTCGCAGGAGAGAAGTGACCAAATGTCTGGGCTGTGCTGCTTTTGTTTGGCTGGGATGTATGATCCCGGGAGCCTCTCCTTACCTTCCTCCCGCCCACATGTCGCACGCGACACACAGTCACACACAAGCACACACACACTTTCACCCAGCATGTTCGGGGGGGGGGGGGCGGCGGCGGCGGCGGGCCGGGGGCGGGGGGGGGGGGGGGGGGGGGG
>JAODKC010000001.1:33363288-33379621 GCA_026777985.1 Mormyrops attenuatus
GGGGGCGGGCTGTACCGCCCGCCCGCGCGCGTTCGGTTTGTGTTCCTAATGGGGGGGGGGGGGGGGGCCCGCCCCCCCCCCCCCCCCACTCCCCCACTCCCCCACTGACCATGCATTTGTTGAGGAGTTCCAAAAAGCCATCACCGTCAGTTCTGAAACGCAGCCCATGCTGGAGATCTAGCCACGCCCCTTGAATTAGAACATTGACAAATGCTAGTACTTAACCTGTCTTTACACGATAAATGACTGTCCATTCAGCTATTGTATAATTGTAACTACTTGGATTTCCTCAGAGAATTTCACTTTACTGCTATCTGTCTTAAGCAGCAATTTGTATGTCATTTACATGTTGCTTAGCATACAAAACTGCTGTTGTCTCTGAAGTGTGTATGTATTAAAGGTGCACTTCTACCATGTAATTCTCAGATGGAATTTCTGTAGTTACTATAAAATGGCCACAGAGGTACAAAATGGAAGCTCTTGAAGTTATTTCAGGTTCAGATCCTCTTGTACCAGTCTTTTCTCCAGTACCAGCATTCTGTCTTACCATTTGTGTTGCTCATGACACTGCTTTAAATCTTAGGTTTAATATAGGTAGGATGGTACCTAGTTCAGTTACATATTACATGTTGTGAAACAGCATGTACTGCTGACAGCTCGGATGTTAATGACAGACTGAAGGTTTACTGGTTATAGTTTTCAAAGCTGCAGGCTGCCATGACCAGATGTTGCCACCAGGGGGCCTGCTAGGGTTACAGGGTGTGTAACGCTACCCGTAGAATTTTCCCCAAACATACTTCATCCAGCATGAATGGTGCTGGTGCAGGAGGGATGGGGTTGGAAGAGACACTACCCATTCTACAGCAGTTCGTTCTTTTCAGCTTGACGCTCTTGTGTGTGGCCTCTGAACCCGGCCCCGCTTCAGCAGAAACAAACAGTGAGGGCAGTTTTGCTCGTTCTGATTTTGTAAGTGTGCCCACATGTGATGACAGACCGTTATGCAATGGGCATTCCCTGAAACTATTCAAGACCTCTAACAATGGATTCTTTTCCCCTTAATTTCATGGTTTTGTTTTTGGGGGAGCAGCAGTGATCACCCTTTTTCTGTATAATGTAGTGTGATAATTACTGTCATTTTTTAATTTAATAAAGCCAAATGTTCTTTTGAAGTATGCCATGCCACTGAAATTATTTGGAAACATGGGCAATACGTATGATAATCAAGGGCCTGACTTCTGAAAATGTTTTTTTTTTGTATAACTGTCATTGGTGTATACACTCAAATGATACGGCCCATTAGCCACAACAGGGTTTTACCATATGATGATCATACTAGCGTCAGAAACTAAATGTAGTAAAATACTCAAAGCTTTTGTAATTTATAAACAGACCAGTACACCAGGCAGAGACTTTTAATGGTATAAAAATACTTGAAGCCATGCAGTCTTAAACTTTACCCATAACAAACACTTAACACCTTGACATGCATGAAAAACAATATTCACCTGTCTCACCTGTTTTAAAACCATATGTACACACTTTTAAACTACATAAATAATGATACAAATAGAACATGAATATTAAAATATATTTGCTATTAAAAAGCACACAGCAGTGGGTGCTAAACAGGACATGTTGGTCCACAGGGGTGATATGTGTCTCACACACTTTTTCTACATCATTTGGACCCTCTGAGTTGAGTATGAGTAATGGCAAAAATGATATTGCACACAAAAAAAAAAAGAGTAACGGGAATGAAGAATGAGCAGTGAATTTGAGGCAAACCTATACCTCCTTGTGAGTCACCTGGTATTTCATAAAGGTAAGAACTGAACTAGACTGCTACCAAAATGCATTTGTTACTTCCGCTGGCATTGTCAGTTACGAATGGCATGCATTCCCGTATCACAAAACATCATCCAAACCATTTATGATCAAGATCCTTTCCCTTATCTTTCCTATTGGTCACACTGTTAAAACATCTCCCAGCTTTCAGCTTGCTTATTTACACTGCAGTGATGCAAGTGTTTAAATGTAAAGCGATATTTAGGTTCACAATGCCCTTTAGCTGAATCAAAAATAACATTCCATAACCTAGCCGGGAATATCCCGTCAAACTTGAATATCATCGTCATGTATTTCTTAAAACACTGTTAGTTTGTATGTTTTAGGCACAATACATAAGGTCTCAGAACTCAAGGCACAGTACTGGAGTGCTGTTTCACCTGCAGCTGAAGGAATGGCATCGATGCCCCATAGCCCAAAAGGGCAAAGCGTTCCAGGAGGTTGAGAGCAGGGGCTCCATAATTGCAATCAGGTGGCCTTACAGTATCATCTGCTTCAAGGAATCCAAGAACGATATCTAACCGATGGTTCTCTATATAACAAGATTTTAAAAATTAAAAAATTTAAAAGCTTCAATAATCCATAATGATCCATACTCCAAAACAGTATGGTGGTTCGGGGATATGGAGCCCCATCTCCATCCACCCTCCATGCCTTTCAATTCAGCCTTTTTCCCCCAAAGTTCAAGCTGTGTAGGTGGGGCTACGTATGATGGACCTCATGGAACATCAGCTCCCGGGGGATACAGGTCTCTGCACCATACAGTTCATACGCCCGGCGCTCAAAGGCAGACACCATCTGCTTGACAACCTCATCAAAGAAGACAGTAGCCAGCTGAGAATGTAGGAGGGACCGGAATTCAAAGGAGATCTGGAGCAAAGAGAGAAAAAACACACACACACACACACACACAACGTATGAGTGGCACTCAGAAAGTGGGAGGCTGTTATGTGGGGGGGTGGTCATTACACAGTTTGTATCATGAAATAAAAGTAACAATTAATACTCTTATTGATGCCTCCATAAAGAAAAAGTGATATTAAACAGAAGACAGAGAGCAGCAGATGCTCATCAAATCAACCCTCCAATGACCTGACCAACGTTATGGCAGCACATGCCTACTAAATAGAAAAGGTATTTGACACTCACAGCAAAGTCCAAGGTACAAGTCCGTGGGTAGCCCGGGAGTCCTGGGCTGAAGCGCCACACCGTCTCCAGATGGCTGAAGAGTTTTCCATCTGAGCAGGAGGCCTATGGGAAGGGAAGGGAAGAGGGGTGAGGCCAAAAATCCTTGAAAGCAGTTTCACAGATAATAGACAAGCCTGGTGTCCAAAAAACACATCCATAGCAATTCATCACAGTACCTTACCTTGACTAAATGTGGGCGGACCATAGTGACGAGTGAGGTATATCTCTCCACAAGTGGGGGGAAGCCAACCTCCAGCTTGGCCTTGCAGAAGCCTGAGCGGCGGAATATCACGTCCGAGTGCTTACACCATGGCACAAAGTGGAGGTAATCTTCTACTCCTGCCACAACATCATACATCTCTTGCATGGAGTACCTGTTAACAAGAGGATGCCTCTGTTATATTTTGAAAGCATACAGTGTCAGGCAAGAGTTACTCTAATTTGACTTTAAGAATGCTTTCTGAGAGCAGCGTGGTGCTGCAGTGGTTAGCACTGTAACCTCACACCTCTGGGACCTTGGTTTGAGTCTCAGCCAGGATTCCATGTGTGTGGAGTTTGCATGTCCTCCCAGTGTCGTCGCGGGGTTTCCTCCGGGGACTCCGGTTTTCCCCCCACAGTCCAAAAACATGCTGAAGCTAACTGGAGTTGCCAAATTGCCCATAGGTATGCGTGTCTGAGTGACTGGTGTGTGTGTGTGCTCTGCGACATGTTGGCACCCCATCCTAGGGTGTTCCCTCCCTTGCGGCCATTTTGGAGAGATGCAGTGTAATCGGTGAGAAAGAATTTAGTAAACATGCTGCTTCTCATCAATAACCTTAAAAATCGTGAAATCTCTCAGTATATATTTTACACCACTGTACATAATGCGCTCAGCGGTTTCAGACTACAGCACACCCTGAATATAGAGAGAAGCCAGCCAGGCCCTGGTCACAGCCAGCAGCAGGCCATGTGCAGCACTCACCCAATGATTCTCCGCTCACTGTACTCCTTCCTTTTATTGAAGGATGCAGCCAAGTTGAAGAGACTGCGGGTCTGAGGTGGCAAAGGGGGGTGCAGAGCCATCCTCAGCAGAGGCAGGCCCCGGGTCATTAGGCCGGCACAGGAAGACAGATGTCTGGTACAAAACAGAGAACGAATTATAAGCAGGGGCTTGAAACCAGAAGGTTGTTTGGCATCTTCCCAAACTTATCTGAACTGCTAAACTTTCAAACAAGGCATTTCACCTAAATTCCTCAAGTAAAATATCCCGTTTTATAAATTGCTGGAAAGCTTTTTCTGTAGATAACGTCAGCCAAATAACAGTAACCACAGGGATTTTAGCTGTCCCTGCTATTACAGACTGCTGATCTGTATCGATAATTTCATGAATAAATACGAAATACTGTTAAACAGACAATGGAAATTTGTCTAAATGGCAATGCCTCATTATAATGCTCAAATGCTACTATCCAGACTAAAGTGCAACAAGAAGCACAGATGAAATAGCGTGGAAAAATGAGACCCTGCTAATAAGGAAAGGAGACAAAGCAGTACAGCTTCCACAAACGTCACTTCCCATCTGACAGTCATTCAGGTCTCTCAACCAAAATGGGTGCAGGTGACCCAAGATATCAGCTGAAGGACACCAGGCACATTACAAACCCTGCGTACAGGAAAAGCAGGTGGGCCAGAAGGTCAGCATTACTGTGCTCTTTCCATTTGCCAGTTAGTAAAAAATACATACATACAATGCAAAGACTACAAGCCAATAAGTGTACAAATATTTAACATAAGGATTCACAACAGCAAGCACAAGATTCAAAGCAACAGATAATGTCTTGGACAACTGTGAATTGGGACAAGCTCCTCTCCTCACCTGTAATTAAATGGGGACAGTTTAAAATAAATTAGTTCTCTATAGTACATGTTAGGGGGAAGAGTTTATAAGTAGTAGTCTGCCTCTTGTGGGTTGTAGATTTGGTTGTTTATGCTAGAGAGTCAGATACACAATGTGTTTCATGCCTGGTTCACCTACCTGTTAGAACGCAGTTTACTAGAACACATTCTCCCAATTCCATCCTCCAGGCCCTGTGTCCCAAGGAACTGTTCTCCATAATAAAAAGTGTTTTCATAAAACCCATGTAGAAAAGCTGATGACCTTTTATGCTATGTTTATGTTTGAGTGGTGGGACTGGTCAGGATGTCTGGCCATCGCATCAGGGGAGTGTTCCATGAAGCAGGATTTCTCAGTTAGTTTGGTTAACTTAAGCTAGAAGTAATGATTTTCCAACAAGTGTTGAGGTAAGGAGCATTCCTACTGGACAATCATGACTTCTAGCTTCTAGCTGAGAAATTCTGCTTCATGGAACACACTCAGGTACTACAAGAGGGACAAAGTACGGAAAACATTAGATTCCAGTGCAATTCAAAGTGATATCAGCCCAGGACATTTCACACCTGTTGCGGCATGAAATTTTCAGGGATTTTTCCCTGACCAATTAACTTCCAGCTTGCTCATAAACAATTCTAAGAAAAATAATGAAATGTTCCAGGTCTGATCAGCTTGACATTCTGATACATCAAGCTTGCCAAATGCCATGTGTTGGCCTTGCCACTAAAGCTCCAGTTCATGCTCATGTGCTATCAAACCCACATTCCTCCAAAATGAAGATTTTAAAAACAGCACTTTTTACTTTTAACCAAGGTCAGGCCCATGTGTCAATCAAAGCAGACAGAGTTGAAATGACATAAGAAAAAGCCAATTGCCATTTCTTGTCTACACATTTCTTTAACTTGTTACCACCCCCCCACAAAGCAAAATAAAACACTTGTTAGCAGTTTTTCCACAGGCTCAGCTTCTGGGCCACTGGGCCTGGCTACTCTATTAATACAACAGTTCTCTAATGAATACAAAGGTAATTCTCATCATATCTGCCTCTTAAGTGACAGTGGACTTCTGGGGGGGGAAGGGGCTCATATGAAAGCATGACCACACAAGCTACTAAAAACAGGTGTACAACCCCCCCATTCACAGCCTCCAGCAGCCCAGGACATTGAATCGGTTTGTGTAGTGAGGGTGTTCACAAAATGTTCTGGGGCAGAGGAAAAACGTGACCTGATCATTTATACCTGACAAGAGAGGAACAGGCAAATGAAAATGAAACATTCCACCCAGCTATTCCAGACAGCATCACGGGGAGGAGAGGAGCACGGAGCCAATTCAAGGAAAAACAGGGAGTCCCTGGGCGGATGCCAGATGTGCAAAACAACTATGCAGAAAATTAATTTTGGACCACTGCCATCTCGTTTAATCCGGTATTGCTCTTTAATGAAAAAGAGAAGGATCACATGCTACGGAGGAGTTCAACAAGCACGGCTGATCAAACACATACAAAAAGCAGAAACCAGTCACGATCGTCATACTATTTCACAGCTTTCTTGGCCTACTTCATGATAAACGTAATGTCCTGCATATTGTCTAATTACACAACTGTTCTCCGTTCGCAATGCTGCCATTTCGCGAGGCTTAAGTAAAAATGAAGCAGATGTCTTTGATGGAAATATGCAACTATCGCCATGTTTCAAACAATTCAGAGATTCTGTAAAGCAAACACAGAAGCCTGGGTGTGGAGAAAATAACAATGCTTTATGAGTAGACACGACGAAATTTTATTTTGTGGGTTACGTCCAAATACGTGAAAGATATGAACACACTTACTTAATAGCATTCCTCCGAGGTGTCTCTCGGGTAGCGGCAACTGGTAACTGGTAAATACACTGAGCTACTACTCTCCTTAAATTCCGGCTTCCTCTCGCCATCTTCTCTATCACCGCCTGTTAGTTTCTTAGTTCTTACTTTCGGTTACGAACAGTGTCACTACTCTCGCAGATGCGTTCAACTTCAGGAAAACGCAGGTCTCGCGCAGTCATGTGACCGCTTCTCATTGGCTGATTCACCCACAACATCGGCGAGCTTCGCTAATGACTCACGCATATTTCCGTGGGTCACGAGTTGCGGGATGGTGGTAGTATGTGTGCGTCATCAAAACAGATAAAATATCCATGGGTAAATGTCCATGTTTTAAATTACATATAAAATCATCAATAGATGTGCTTATTCCTTTTATTTCGCTGTTTTGACGCAAAGTATTTTCTTTCCTTCCTTTTATGAATAAAATACAATTCTGTCTTTTTCAGTGTTATTGCAGTGGTTTTCAACCTGGGGTCCATGACCGTAGATCAGCTTTATAGGAAATGATAAATTGACAAAATGTTACTTAACATAATGGGGAAAATATTATAGGATATTATAGAAATTTTAAACACTAGTTTCTTAGTTACGTATGTGATCACTCATTAGGACTCAGAGTCCCTTGCGCTGGTTTCCTGTACAGGTATTGTAATTTGGGGTCCCTGGCAGTGCCGATCAACCCATTCCGCGACATAGGTTCCGCGACACTGGGCATCATCTCCGGTGTAGGAAATTTTGAAAAACTCTGTGTTGCAATATCGCACATAAAATCTTAATTTATCTTATACTAATTATTACTTATCTATTCACATGTAAAGAATCATTACCTAGTCTTCGCATCATCTTCGTTAAGTACAGACGTCACCAAGCTTGTGCGCATGTGCAAATCCGCTGAGTCGAGTCTGAAACGGAAATACAAGCACCCGAGCTTCCGGCATAGTCTCACACAATAGCACGAAAATGGCGAAGATCGCCAAAACACACGAAGGTATGATCAAATAATATTATAAAAATGTTAATATATTTCTGATATCGTTTGTAATAGCTCCGTTGTGCACAATCAGTGCGTTTGTTTGTATTTTTGTTATAAAATCCAGTATGTTATGGAGGTTTTTGAGATGGTAGGATAAATGGCAACGAGGACGGAAAAAGATAATGGCGTCCCGAGTGTTGAATTTTCATAAGCGTAGGCCTTCCCGAATGTCGCATGTTTCAAGCACACGTTCTAAAAACATTTCTTATTGTTTCGGCAGTGTTACGCTTTTTAACTAAAGATGTTTAGGTAATGTTGGTAATATTTAACTATTTCTTGTGAAATTGATTTTGGTTACGTTTTTTACGTTAATCGTGGTTTTGTTGCCAGAAACGATAAATAGCTTTTTTTCTGAGCCAAATATCGTCGTCTTTGTTGATGTAGCTGCGTAATTTTAGGAAGCCGCTTAAGGTTATGTATTGATTTTATTCCCAAGTTGGATATTTATTAAACTGGAGAATTCCGCAGTATGCTGTTATTGCAGATTACAACTAGGTAAATTGCTTGTTAACAGGCCATCATACGCCATGATTTTTATCCCTCGTCTTAGTCTTACTGGTCGATGTGTTACAAAAAGGCGTTTTGTTTACGTAGTATGTTACTATGGAAGTACATAATCGTAAGTTTACAGGCATTTTAAGCGGTTAAATGCGCGGGTCGTTTAAGCGCTATATCTTGCGTTTCACAAAGACATCCGGTATATGTGCTTATTCGTTCATTAACATGGTTTTTATGTTTTTGTAACCCTGAGAAAAATCTGAATGCTTTTCATATCACTCTGCGTTAATTGTATTTTTCATTTTTGCAGTATGTCGAATAGTTTTTGATTTCCGGTTTATATGGTAATTTCAGTGAACTCGAGACTTTTTTTTTTTCCATTCAGACATTGAGGCCCAGATCCTGGAGATCCAGGGGATGAAGGCTGCCCTGTTGGAGGAGGGAGATCAGGGTGTGGGTCTGGATTCCACTGGTTACTATGACCAGGAGATCTATGGGGGGAGCGACAGCCGCTTTGCTGGATATGTCACGTCTATCGCAGCCAATGAGCAGGAAGATGTAAGCAAATCCCATTTTTTTTTGTTCCCCTAAATTCTTTTATCCAAAAGATAATTTGGGCTTGACTGAACTCTCCGTCTTTCTTCCAGGATGATGAGGAAGACTCTTCCACTAGTCTTCTGGGTCAGAAGAAACCAGGGTACCATGCTCCGGTTGCTATACTCAATGCTATTCCACAGTCAGATGAACAGGTAAGTAACTGTATATTCAGCAGCTTACCTGAACTCTTTCTCTTAATCTGTTCCTGTTAGTTACTGTTTTTGTCTCTGTTTGGACTGTGTCGGTAATGGCCTATTGGAATTTTCCCACCTGTTTCATCTATGTCCTGATCGTTCCTTCTTCAGTATGATCCGTTTGCTGAGCACCGTCCTCAGAAGATTGCTGACCGGGAGGATGAGTACAAAGCTCGTCGGCGACAGATGATCATCTCTCCAGAGCGGCTCGACCCATTTGCAGATGGTAAATTCTGGCCCTCCATTCCTCTTATCGTTCCCTCCTCCCATGAGAGACACTACACCCCTGGTTATTTGTCCCCGGATGTATGCTACCTGTCCAGCCTATGTGGCTTTTAATCCTTTGAGCACTATGTCTAATTGCACCCCAAACAGTTCCCTCTCTCAGCATCCTTTCAAAAACTGAAAACTGTCAAATGTCAGCACAAATTGGCCTTGATTTGCTGTAATACAACTCCCAGTCCCCTTTTCCATAATTTTCCCACGCCATTCAACTTGGCCCCAAATTAAATTAGTGTGCTGCTTAATGTCAACTTAGTACCCTGAGTCATTAATAAATCATTAATTTCAGTATCAGGAGTTTTTGAAACGCTAATTTTAGTAGGCCAATTTGTGTTATTTTGTTAATGTGCAATCCACACCACATGTGTTTTGTGGGAAAAGAATCTTTATATTAAGCAGGTTGTCATGTCTGGGATCCTTGCTTTTCAGAGGGATGTAGTTGGGTATTCCTGTATTGTGCAGTTTACCCTGCAAAACATGGGTTGCAGAGGGCTTCGTATGTGCTTCAAAGGGTTAATGGACACGTTTCATATCCATGTCCCTTTAATATCTGGTAACTGAATTTCAGAAATGGTACAAATGTAAGTATTTCAGCACATGAAAAGTGTTTGGTTGTTCGATTTGCACTCTGGCACTGAGGCTGTGGGAATCTGTGCTTTCTGGCAGCATGTCTAGGGCAGGTAATCATAAGGAAGGCTAGAAATGTCCTGGCTCTTTCCAACTTTCCACAGAAATCAGCCAGTGGCCCAACAAGGTTAGCTGTGCCGGTGCAGCATCTGCTGTGATGGCATTTTGAGTGTTTCCTTTTTGAAATATAATCTTAAAATGCATTACGCTCAGACACAATCCCATGTCTGTTAGTCTTTTGAGAAGCACTCATTGTAGGGGAGTGTGGCTGCTTACTCTGTTCTTGTGCATTATAGAAAGTGGGATTATTTAACCGTGATTCAGGGGGAAACTTGTCATATCCAGGAATATTGACATCTGGAACATGCAAGTTTTTTTTATTTTTAAATTATTTTTGAAGGCCTATTTCAAATATCATGCATACAGGCCTTGGGGTGAATTAGTAATGGAATTAACCTGTAGGTTTTCATGTGACTGGCTACTACTGTCAGCCACAAGAAAGGACGGATTTCACCGCTTAGGGGTTTTCCTACTAGACATTTCTGTTCTTAGTGGAGAGGAATTTGGGGTTTCACGAACTTTTGATGTTCCAGACCCAGTTTTGGCTTGGAACATTTGATTCTGCAGTAGCTGCAGTGATTTCAGCCCCTAGTTTGCTCAGAAATAGTCAACTGGCATAGTTGTTTATTTGCAAGCCATTGGCTCTGACTGGTTTATTGGGCAAATATGTGGGGAAATGGTGATAGGCTGACAACTGTTGGTCTCTTTGAACGTCAGGGGAAATGTCATGATCAGCCGACTTAAGAGATTCAGGGGGCTTTGGTAAATACTGTGCCCAGGTGCTGCTGTACCCTGTCTGTACTGCAGACTACCGGAATGTTTCTCTCTGACTTTTGTAAATCCTTAGTATAAAAGCATTAGGTAAGACCATTTCCCCAGCCACAGTCTTAAGGTTGCCAAGACGTTTTTGGAACCAAGGTCTTGTAAGACTGCTTCAGAAACTAGTTTTGCTTGTCTGTTTCATAACTTTTTTGCTACCTTTTGCAAGTGTTTTGTACCGGCAGTGCTGGCATACTTAGCCTCATGGCCTGGAGGACACTGAATTTTTGTCCCCTTCCGCTCTTTATTAGACTTACAATTTTCTAACCGGAGCAAAGTTTAACAGAAAAGCCCATTCAGTTTATGTTTTTTTTTTTTGAGGTCTATCTAAACTGCATGTAGTCAAATCCAAGTAGTTATCCAGCATCTGTTATACAAGCAAGAGTTGTGTGTAAATATATTTCCATTTTAGGTACATTTTAAAATGGAAATATATATAAAAAATCTGTGTACCGCGATTCCACAGGCCCATACTAACTGTCCTTAATTTCTCTCCTACAGCAGTACTGCTATGCCAGTCCTGTCTGCATTCTCATAAGAGTGCAGCAACACATCCTGTGTAGGTTATGGTGAAACAATCAGAAGCAAGCGTTGTCAGTTATATCAGGCCCCTGGGGCCCGATGGGCCGGCTGGTTGTGAAGGCGTGTTAGGGGCCTCGTAAAACCACCTGGGTCTTAACAATCCTCAGTACTCCTGATCATCAGTCCACTTTCAGCTTTTTTAATGGAGTTAGGCTAGTCAAAGACATAGGAATTTGAAAAATTACTTTGACTCATTGTTAAATACCCAGTTTCTGGAGTCCTTTTTTTTGAGGGGTGGGGGGTGAGTCAGAATTAATGGACACTGTCCATAGAGAGCCCTGACTAATAAGGGTCTCTGAGTCCTGGTCTTTGGTATCCCTTATCTGGACAGCATTTAAAAAAATTGAGTATTGTCACGAAATGAAAAGCCAAAGCTTATATAGTAGGATCTTAAAATATCAAAATTTTTAGATGAGTGACTCCAGCAGTTAAGAATTTAAGCGATTTCCAAGATTAGAGTACAATGAGGATTATTTTCTCTAAGTAACGTAAAACAGGTGGTATGCTTTGTGTGTGAGTTCAAACCCTTTTCCAAAGTGTTACTAATGGTAAAGAGAATTTTCTAGGCTTCTTTTCTGCCGGTTGAAGTCGACTGCAGAAGGACCCTGGCACAGAGAGTGTACGTATTCTGGAGAGCACAGCCCAGGACTCCAGCATCAGTGATGGCTTTACCCTCTCCTTATCTCTTACAAACCTCAGCTGTTTCTCTTGTATCTGCCTGTTGTTAGTTATGTTGTTAAATGAGGATTGTTTTGTTCAAGTTGTACATAGGGCTGTTACCTTTAAAAAAAAAAAAAAAAAAAAACGCACAGTAAGTTTTGTTTAAGGGCGTGACCCCCATAAGCATTTGATTTAGGTGGAAGTTCAGGGCTAGCTGGCTGTGTTGTGCTTGTGTGTAGGACGGGGGGTTTTTTGCCGCTGACAGTCTCGTTTTTTGTTGGTGCTCTTTTCACGCAGGAGGCAAAACGCCGGACCCCAAGGTACAGGCCCGGACGTACATGGACGTCATGAGGGAGCAGCACCTCACTAAAGAAGAGGTAAGCATGTTTGCCTGTGCCTGAAGGTGGCGGTGCCTGTGGCCCGTGCGTGGCGGTGCCTGTAGGTGGCGGTGCCTGCATTGCGTTCTCACTCCATGCCTGTGCCCCCCTTGCAGAAAGAGATCCGGCAGCAACTGGCAGAAAAGGCCAAATCCGGGGACCTGAAAGTTGTCAACGGCTCTACAGCCTCACAGGCCGCCAGTGCAGCCAAGCGGAAGCGGCGCTGGGACCAGACTGCCGACCAGACGCCCAGCAACGCCACGCCTAAGAAGGTGTCCAGCTGGGACCAGGCTGATGCCGCTGCAGAGGTGAGGTGGCATCTTCAGCTGCTTGCAGAGTGCAGATTGATGTGCCCGTATACTTTAAATACTTGGAAGGTGTTGCAGGCAGCTGCACTATATGGTGATTAAAGTTGAAATAGGGTGGAAAAGTTATGCATGTAAGAGTTTTCTAATGTAGCAGATTTATTTTTGGAATCTGTCATGATGTGTGAAGAGCCTGAGGCATTTCAGTGTGGTTAATGACCTGAGCTGCTCCATGCCCTTCAGACTCCAGGTCACACCCCCTCAAACAGCCGCTGGGATGAGACGCCCGGTCGGCCCAGGGGCAGCGAGACTCCCGGGGCCACACCCAGCACACGCATGTGGGAGCCCACGCCCAGCCACACGCCAGCTGGAGCCGCCACGCCGGGCCGTGGGGACACACCCGGGCATGCCACGCCAGGCCACGGGGGGGCCACCTCCAGCGTGAGGAAGAACCGCTGGGACGAGACTCCAAAGACGGAGAGGGGTATGTTGGATGGCTGGCTCAAAAAGTGACGCTGAAGTTTGGTAACCTTTTCCTGTTTATCGAATACATTGATTCTTGATACTTCAACCCATAATCTTCTGTATTTTTTACGAAATATGAAATTGGTAGCTAATTTCTTAATACAAGTGGCAAAACTGTTAGCTCTCCTCCAAAGCCTGGCTGCTGAGCTGTAGTGATATGCCCTTCCCAAATTCAGAGACCCCTGGCCATGGCAGTGGCTGGGCTGAGACCCCCCGCACCGACCGCGGTGATGAGTCTGTCGGGGAAACCCCCACCCCTGGGGCCAGCAAAAGAAAGTCCCGCTGGGATGAGACGCCTGCCAGCCAGATGGGCTCCTCCACCCCACTCCTGACTCCAGGGAAGACTCCCATTGGGACCCCAGCGATGAACATGGCCACCCCCACACCTGGTAAGCAAAAGGCCTTCCCAGTTTTTCATGCCCACTTTGAAGCTTGTCTTGTGCATCAGGTGTCATATTCTTGAGGTTGGTTGTGGATTCAGCAGTTTAAATGGTGGTCTGTCTTCAGGGCATCTGATGAGCATGACCCCAGAGCAGCTGCAGGCCTGGCGCTGGGAGAGAGAGATTGATGAAAGGAACCGGCCACTTACTGATGAGGAGCTGGATGCCATGTTCCCAGAAGGTTATAAGGTACAGTTCTGGTTTAGGTTGACTGGACTCTGGAGTTGCGTTGACAGTGACATAGAGGAAGATGCTTGAGGGTGACCAACCTCTTGCTCCCTTAGGTGCTGCCGCCCCCGGCAGGTTACGTACCTATCCGCACTCCGGCCCGCAAGCTGACTGCCACTCCGACCCCCATCGGAGGCATGACTGGTTTCACCATGCAGACTGAAGATCGCAGCCTGAAATCCGTCAATGACCAGCCTTCTGGGAACCTTCCCTTCCTCAAGCCTGATGACATCCAGTATTTTGACAAGTTGCTGGTGAGTGTGTGTGTGTGTATATTTCTGATCCCTGGGTCCTGACTGCATGACTCCAATGGGTAAATGCTTCTGGTTCTGTCACACCGACTCATTTGCATATGGCGGGTTTTAGGTGGAAGTGGACGAGTCGACTTTGAGCCCAGAGGAACAGAAGGAACGTAAAATCATGAAGCTTCTGCTGAAGATCAAGAATGGTACCCCTCCCATGAGAAAGGTGAGAAGTGGTCCATCACCGTAACCATTTTTCTGTGTCAATTATCCAGCAGAAGAGACATCATTTACGTTTCACATCCCCTGCTGCCTTGGTCCCTTTCAGGCTGCTCTTCGTCAGATCACCGACAAGGCTCGTGAATTTGGGGCAGGACCCCTCTTCAACCAGATCCTGCCCCTGCTCATGTCGCCCACCCTTGAGGATCAGGAGCGTCACCTTCTGGTCAAGGTCATTGACCGTATCCTGTACAAGCTGGACGACTTGGTCCGTCCCTACGTTCACAAGGTGAGTTTGATCAGGACTTTGTCTGGATAGCAGTAAACTAAATTGGGTTACCATATAAAAATAGCAGGATTAAATTTTCTAATCATGAGTAGCATTAAAGTCGGTGATGTGTACTTTTGGCCTGTTCTGCTTCAATTTCTGATTGGATGCATGTTTGGTTAGATCCTGGTGGTGATTGAGCCCCTGTTGATCGATGAGGATTACTATGCGAGAGTGGAAGGCAGAGAAATCATCTCCAACTTGGCCAAGGTGAGTACACGTAAACCCCCACCAAAACTTATGCCTGTAGGGGCTGTCACAGCCTTAATTTAATCTTTTACCGTTTTTTTTAAATTGGTTTTCAAACCTGTAGTGCTTCCTACAGATGGTTTAATCTTTGAAGAAGTGTGCAAATAACTTCTGATTTAGTATGTTTTGGGGGAAACTGCTTTGTAAACTGGCTTGTAGAAGCCTTAGTGTGAGCTTGCAGTTTTCTTTGGAGTTAGGAGAACTTCAGATACACTTTCTCTTGTGTCTCCTCAGGCGGCAGGTTTGGCCACCATGATCTCCACCATGAGGCCTGATATCGACAACATGGATGAGTACGTGAGGAACACAACAGCCCGCGCCTTCGCAGTGGTGGCTTCCGCCTTGGGCATCCCGTCCCTCCTGCCCTTCCTTAAGGCTGTGTGCAAGAGCAAGAAGTCGTGGCAGGCGCGGCATACCGGGATCAAGATCGTGCAGCAGATCGCCATCCTCATGGGCTGTGCTATCTTGCCTCACCTGCGTAGCTTGGTGGAGATTATTGAGCATGGTAAGTGAAATATTAAGTATAATGTCCTTTGATATGTCAATCTTGGTAGACAAGTCTGAGTTTCACATGTGTTAAGCTGGATGTCTAAGTTGCTTGTACTTTTATGTAAAATTGGTGTTGTGTTTGCGAGCTAGAATGTGTATAAAAAGCTATTGCTGCTGATATATAAGTGGTATCTTCTCTAGTTGCGTTGGAGATTATCACCCAGCTTTAACGCTGGCTTTCTCTCTCAGGGCTGGTGGACGAGCAGCAGAAGGTGCGCACAATCAGTGCCCTGGCCATTGCCGCTTTGGCTGAGGCGGCCACTCCTTACGGTATTGAGTCGTTCGACTCTGTGCTCAAGCCCCTCTGGAAGGGTATTCGACAACACAGAGGCAAGGTGAGTAAGGAGTCTGGGGAAAATTTCTGGAGTACTACATGAGTATTCTAGTGAAACCATAGTGGACAGCCTCTTTCTAAATGTTGCTAGAATTTCTGAATATGGACAACCTTCTACAGGGTCTGGCTGCCTTCTTGAAAGCCATTGGTTATCTGATCCCCCTGATGGATGCTGAATATGCCAACTACTACACCAGGGAAGTGATGTTGATCCTCATCCGAGAGTTCCAGTCCCCTGATGAGGAAATGAAGAAGATTGTACTCAAGGTCAGTAGGTCGGCGTGGTTGGATTTGTGGTAAACATTTATATCCATCCATCCATCATCCGCCGCTCATCTGAGGTCTGGTCGCGGGGGCAGCAGTCTCAGCAGGGAAACCCAGACTTCCCTCTCCCCGGCCACTTCATCCAGCTCCTCTGGGGG
>JAODKC010000001.1:33379721-33390802 GCA_026777985.1 Mormyrops attenuatus
ACAATGCACCCGACCCCTTTGGCCCCTCCTACAGGTGGTGAGCCCATTGGAGGGGGGACCCACGTGCCTTCTTTGGGCTGTGCCTGACCAGGCCCCATGGATGTAGGTCTGGCCACCAGGCGCTTGCCATCGAGCCCCACCCCCAGGCCTGGCTCTGGGGGGGGCCTGGTGACCCGCGTCCGGGCAAGGGAAAACGTGGATCCATGATTTTACTCATCTTAGGGGTCTTTGTAAACATTTATATTTGGAGTTATTCGTACAGGTCTGTTCGTTTCCTTAGGTGGTGAAGCAGTGCTGTGGCACTGATGGTGTCGAGGCCAACTACATTAAGACTGAAATCCTGCCGCCTTTCTTCAAGCACTTCTGGCAGCATAGGATGGCTCTGGATCGACGCAACTACAGACAGGTAATGTCACCTTAAGATTAATTTTGGTCACAATTGTCATCGTAGTGGATATTTGAGGATAAGTTTTGTATTGCAAAGTGAATTAAGTTTGCATATTTACTTCTGTCCTGTCTTTACACAAGCTGGTGGATACCACTGTGGAACTGGCCAACAAGGTGGGTGCAGCAGAGATCATCTGCCGAATTGTGGACGATCTGAAAGATGAAGCAGAGCAGTACAGAAAGATGGTCATGGAGACCATTGAGAAGATCATGGGTAATCTAGGTGCTGCGGACATTGACCATAAGCTTGAGGAACAGCTCATTGATGGCATCCTCTATGCCTTCCAGGAACAGACCACAGAGGTGAGTTCCGTGGGATCTTTAAACCTACAGGCCATGTATAAGGTCACGTTTTTTTATTAAGTGTGTCTGGAAAAAATGCACATACACAAGGTTACACAGACTTTAAATTAGTCTTTTTTTGCTGTTGGCTGTAAAGATTAGGAAAACCCCTTGTCATGGATCAAACTTTTTTTTAGGACTCTGTGATGCTGAATGGCTTTGGCACAGTGGTCAATGCCCTTGGGAAGCGGGTGAAGCCCTACTTGCCTCAGATCTGCGGTACGGTCCTGTGGCGACTCAACAACAAATCTGCGAAGGTGCGACAGCAGGCAGCCGATCTTATTTCTCGCACTGCTGTGGTCATGAAGACCTGTCAAGAGGTAAGAGCTGCCTTCCAGTTCATTATGAGCGTTCCCTTTTGAGTTCTTAGTCAATAAGATGCTTAGTATGTGATAAACTGACCAGCATATGACTCATGCTGAAAGAAAAACCAGGGAAGCTTGTGCATGGTTTTGCGAACAAGTGGGGTCTAATTTTAACCAATGTATGCTCTTATGTCTGCCTTGGTTAATGTTATACCAGTTGTCCGCTCAAGCCACAAACGAGACAGCCAGTTGTCCTGCCTTTTTTCTGACTAGCATTTTTTGGTCTCTTTGCAGGAGAAGCTAATGGGTCACTTGGGTGTGGTCTTGTATGAGTACCTGGGAGAGGAATACCCTGAAGTGCTGGGCAGTATTTTGGGAGCCCTGAAGGCCATTGTCAACGTCATTGGTATGACTATAAGTTAATAAGCTTGTAAACCTGTTTCTAATGCTCCACCTGCTTGAAGCTGCTCCCCATTCAGAACATGTTGCATGTGTTTCTTGGGAGAAGGGTCTCCCACTTGACTAAATGTGATCTTTTTGCAGGCATGCATAAAATGACCCCACCCATCAAAGACCTTCTGCCCCGTCTGACGCCCATCTTGAAGAACAGGCACGAGAAGGTGCAAGAAAACTGCATTGACCTGGTGGGCCGAATTGCTGACAGGTCAGTGTGGAGCACTGGGCGCAATTGACAGCTTTGGCATTTATTTGGTGTTACCAGGGGACTGACATTATCGCCATGTCATCCTACCAGGGGTGCGGAATATGTGTCTGCTCGAGAATGGATGAGGATCTGCTTTGAGCTGCTGGAGTTATTGAAGGCCCACAAGAAAGCCATTCGGAGAGCCACTGTCAACACCTTCGGCTACATCGCTAAGGCCATTGGGTCTGTAACTTCGCATGGTCATGGAATTATACGTGTTGTAGTAAATAGATGGAAACACAAAATTAACTGCTTTAAATTCCTTGCTTGGTGAAGATCTCTAAGGTTAAGGGTCGTGAACTGTTTTCAGACTCATTCCTTGTCTGGAGTATACATGACTTGGTACATTTTTGCTTTTCTTTGTTAAACCTTCTCACTCCCTTCCACAGTCCTCACGATGTGCTGGCCACCCTGCTGAACAACCTGAAGGTGCAGGAACGTC
This sequence comes from Mormyrops attenuatus, assembly GCA_026777985.1. Taxonomy (NCBI): domain Eukaryota; kingdom Metazoa; phylum Chordata; class Actinopteri; order Osteoglossiformes; family Mormyridae; genus Mormyrops; species Mormyrops attenuatus. The sequence goes on from JAODKC010000001.1 coordinate 33,381,961, forward strand.
AGAACCGTGTCTGCACCACTGTGGCCATTGCTATTGTGGCCGAGACCTGCTCACCTTTCACCGTGCTCCCGGCACTCATGAACGAGTACCGCGTGCCCGAACTCAATGTGCAGAACGGCGTGCTCAAGTCCCTCTCCTTCCTCTTCGAGTACATCGGAGAAATGGGCAAGGATTATATATATGCTGTCACCCCCCTTCTGGAAGATGCCCTGATGGACAGGTCAGCCACCAAGCCCTGCTAGTTTAGTCCAGTGTTTCTCAGCCCAGTCCTTGGGGACTCAGTTAGTCCATGTTTTTGCTTCCTCCCAGCTCCCGTGAGGAGCAAAAACATGGACCGTCTGAGTCCTCGGACTGGGCCGAGAAACAGTGCTTTACTATGTGTCAGGATTTATTTTGCGTGAATGTTATCTATATTTTGTCAGTACTGAGGGTCAGGGTACTGAGTAACCCCCCCCATGTTCTCGTTCTGTCTCTGCAGGGACCTGGTGCATCGGCAGACAGCCAGTGCTGTCGTCCAGCACATGTCCCTGGGCGTCTACGGCTTTGGTTGCGAGGACTCTCTCAACCACCTGCTCAACTACGTGTGGCCCAATGTGTTTGAGACGTCACCACACGTCATCCAGGCAGTGATGGGGGCTCTGGAGGGGCTCCGGGTCGCCATCGGGCCCTGCCGAATGCTACAGTACTGTCTGCAGGTATGTCGGCCAGCTGTGCGTCTTATGTGCTGTCGGTGTTTGGGTTGTGTCCATGCTTTGGCTTAAGATGTGTTGTACAGCTGTGGATGTCTTGCTTGGTGTATTACTTAGACATATTATGATAGATATTGCTGAGGAATTATACTGGTTTTAAAGCAAATTCCCTAATTGATTTATCATGGTAATTAAAATCATGCCAGATAAGTAAACATTACCCGACTAAATATATGGTAATAATCAATAAGACATCTCCATGGAGCTAAATATACAGTTATCGATAAAACATGTCGCTGTCTGGCTAATTATACATTATCTATCTAATAAAATATGTCAGTGAAACACTTACTGAGCCAAGTACATGGTAACAATCAAAGCCAGCCATCGAGCTGAAAATACATTAATATAATAATATGTCAAACTAGATGTAAACAATTTTTATAATTAATAACCAAACCTTTTTAAAAGCATTGGTGAACATTTTATTTATGTGAACAATGGCTGTGGTGATAAGAGTAAACTTGGAGGGGGGAGGGGGGGAACTGATATACTGTGACACTGGCAGAATTTTAAATACAAATGATAAAATTTTTTTTTAGTCGTACAGCCCAGCACCACTAATGGATACTAAATACTGGTATTCATTCAAGGTTAATTAAGATCTAGGCCACTGGGATTTTGATTATCTTCACTGGTGGGTTTCTCATGCTTTTAATAGAGTTGAATAATACTGTAACCCTCTAGGAAAGTGAGGAATTAGTCATGCTGTACATAGTCTAATATCTGGCTGTTCTTTTTCCCCTTACTCTTACCTAGGGTCTGTTCCACCCAGCCAGGAAGGTACGTGATGTGTACTGGAAGATCTACAATTCCATCTATATTGGATCTCAGGATGCTCTGATCGCTCACTATCCGCACATCTACAACGACGAGAAGAACCCTTTTATCCGCTATGAGCTGGAGTACTTCGTATAGAGTCTAGTTACTGTCCCTCCATTCGTGTGTACTGCCTCTTAGGGAACAGGACTTTACACACAGACACACACACACACACACACACGTACATAGGACTCATTCTGTTTAGTTGTATGTGTCTGATAGTGAGAGACCAATCAGCCACACTGGCAGCAAGCATTGTTTTTATTAAAAGACATTTAAACTCCAATGAAACAACCGATTCAGTAACTTCAGTTTTAAAACTTTTTTGTTTGAAGAATGACAAAGGGGGTCATGGCCTCTTTAGAAATGGTCAGTGAGATGTTGTTATAACCTTAAATATTACTGTCCTAGTTTAGCAGCCTTTCAAGGCAGTCCATCCTGGGGCTCAGCCTTCTTTGCTCTGTTCTTAATGAGATATTTCTTTATTTGAAATAAACGTTTGTGTATAAAATGTCTGCCTGTCTCTTTCAAGCCCCCACAAATGACTTGGATGGTGTACTAAATTCTCAGTGGTGTGCTCTGCTTGTGCTCTATCAGGTCCAAATTACAGACTCCAGACTTCATAATTTAGTCATTTGATGGCTTTGATCACTTCCTGTTCTAAGTATTACCAGACCTATTCCATTAAAAAAAATTTCCCAACTTAAAAGAATCTGACTTGTGTCGCTGTCATTTCTGCTCGTTTATCTGCCAGTTTTATGGCACAAATTGTAGAAGTTTGCAGCTTTCATTTTATTCAAAGAAAAAGTATGAGTGTCATTTCTGAAATAAGAAATTCCTCATGGTGGTGCTGCCGATAGGCTGTCTTGGGCACTGGAGAGTCCCTGCCTTACCTTCATTATGTCTTCTGAATGCAGGTGGAGTATTTAAGTGGTCTTTTGTTTTGCTGGGCCAGCCCTCTAGGATTCTGCTGGTGTGATGGAGGTGCAGTTTGCTACAAGGCCTCCCAGCTAACGGAAAGCCTGACTCCGCCTCGGCGCTTATCCTCTTTACTTTCATTGCTTTTTACTTATGCGCATCTTCATGGGTATCGGTTACTTAGGAAAGCTAACTAAAAGGTATTCCTAGAGATGATTGGCATCATCTGATGAGACCATTCTGGGTTCCTTGAGCCTTTTTGAGTTCTGGGCTACAGGCTGTAGAGGCAGCAGTTAAAGCTGCACTGTCGCCTAAGAGGAAGCAGGCGAACACCTGCCTCTACCGCGAGAAACAAAGGCGCTTAGAGTCCAGATTTGTATCAGCATGACAGGAAGCGCGAGTGACATGCTATGCAAACCTGTCCTGCACAGCTGTTGCGAAAGGGAAGTCACTGAGGCCAGAAGTGGTCTGAATCATGCCGCGAAGGGCGGAGGAAGTTGACTGGTTTCATTTCAGCTACATGACTTGGTAGAAGCAGGAAATAAATTTGGCTCTGTTAGCCAGTGCTGCCTATTTCCCTCCCTCCGGTTCCACGAACAAAGCAGTAATATGCCAAAGCCACTTGAATTTCTGGAATGCTGTACCGTGCCGGCTCTGACAGCTCCACCAAGACGAGACTCTGCCACAACTGAATAAGCCAAGAAGGCTCTTTCACCCCCCTCTTCCCCCGAAACAGTGGAAAGTTGCCTTCTGCAAGGATCCATTCATCTTGATTTTCCACTCCTCAGCAGAAAGTCACACGCATTGACCCAATTTTGATGGTGAATCTGTGTGTGTACATGCCCATGGAGGCCATCACTTTGGTGCTATAGAAGAGCTGGTCTGAGGTCCATTAGGAGTCCTGCCAGAGGTCGAGAGCTCCTCAAGGAGTATGTTTTTAAGACAGTGCAGGAAGTGACACCCATAGAGTGGGTGGAGTGCTAATTAGAATGGTTTTCTTTCAGTGAATGGGCTTTCAGAAGATCACACTAAGACTGGACAGCTTCTGTGGAGGTGGGGCTTGAAACTGGAGTGTGTCTCAGACTACTCACAGGAAATCACTCTGTGCCCAAAGGCATCTTCGTGAAACTGGCAAACAAACTGAATGCTCCAAATACGGAGGTTAATAATGAAGGAAATACAATGGAAGAAGGGCACTTAACACAGCACATCTGCCTCTGCTTTTGCCTAAAAACTAGACAAACCGTGAGCTGATGATTACAAAATCGTCCATACAAAATATGTCACACAGGGTCAGCTCATGAAAGTGCCTAGCAGCCTGCAACCTCTTCCTAACCGTGCAGCAGTTTGTGGGTATATGTCAGTGCAATGATGTAAATCACCCTGGTTTGGATACGGAAAACACACATATTTCTGTTGCGTAAAACCATCTTCTAATGACACAACTGAAGACTTGCTGGGAAATTAAAATGTAATTACCTAGTCATAGCGACGCAATCTCCATATAAACGACCTGCCTTCGACAAAAGTGACGACGAACGTAGTCATTGTGGATGTTATACCGGCATGAGACCACAAGGGGGAGGCAGTGTAGCGGCATTTGGAGCGTAGCGGGCGCTGACAGTCGACGACGAGCCTGTGTAGCACAGCAGAGGAGGACAGGGGTGCTTTAACTTCCTGTATGCTCTGCAAGTATCGGCATTCTCGCATTATCGTATATGCCTAAGAGTACTTAGACGCCCGTGAGCGATAGGGCGCCGGTGTATACGTGAGTATATGGCAAAACGCGAAAGGCAGCCTGAGTAATTAGCTAAATGCGGAGTGTTTACAGCAGCCGGAGCCGCCTGCCCTGCCTCCCTTCCTCCCGATCGGCTCTGCGTACAGCGGCTGCCGCTGCGCTGAATCTGGGCTGCCTCAGATAGCATCTGGAGAACCGGCAGAATCAGAGGACACAGCCCGGGCAGCGGTCATTCGCCTCGGATCGGCGAGGAGCGGCCGCCTGCATGCAGCCCGCATTATAATAATAAGAATAAAAAGATTGAGCAGCATCAGTGTTTGCGAGAATTAGCGCTGCGAGCCTGGATGCGCCTCCTAAGCTGATATGGCTGTTCTCAAACTCGTCGATCAGGTAAGGTTTGTGATTCTGAATTTAATAAGGAATAAGGAGATCTCCTTTCCATACCGTAGTCTCTATCGAAAATACTCGATGCAGTTTAATAAGTTGTCCATTTGGTAGGAGATCTGCTTGTTTTTCTTGCGCGCACTCGTCGCGGACCGCTATTTTTGGACTGTCACATATATTAATACAAGCTGCAAAGCCCGTGCTATCTTGTGCCTTTGCTTGCTGTTTTTGCGATAAGTATAGTCGTATTTCCTACTTCGTGATTTTTTTTTTCTTACCATAGCGTGGTTAGGGTTTTGCATAGTTTTTTTGCCTGGTTAACTTCGCACGTAATTTTTGCTATTAATATTAATATTTCGCAGTGTCTTCTTACTTTTTAGATGTTTTCAACTTTGTCCATTTATTGCTGGTTTTTGCTGTGGCGTCATATTTTATCCACATCATCTGTTTACCCTGATAATCTGAGTATGTCGAGGGATGGTTTATCCAGTGATTAAGACTGAATGTCAGCCTTTTCACTCATGATGGAAAAAAGTGCTTCAACTTCCACTTTGAAAAGTCGAAGTTGGGGGACGCGGTTGCTGGCGGTTAAGGCAGTGGCCTGTTTAACGTTGATCGTTTATTATCTTAGTAAAAGCTTTGTGTGTTTGTCACTATTTATTCATCTTATGATGAAAATACAGTAGGGTGGAGGAATGTCAGTAGAATGCGTGCAGATGATGGGCCGTGACAGATCGAATAAACCCAGTAACTTCCTCATCTCATCAACTTCGACAAATCGCCCATCACAGACCGAACCCAGCCGACCGTCCGACCTGCAAACTTCTCCACACCGATACTTGCCTTGGACCTCCTACTTTCACATCACGCTTAATCGTTGTATACCCATAGGCTCTGGACCCCCCACAACCCTGAGATGGGAGTTTCAGAAAATGGATGGATGGATGGATGGACTTAATAGCTGTTGTTGTACTAGTTCAGTTTCTTATTAAAATTCTATCACATTTGATAGTCTTCCATGCAGGACCATTTTACAGAATATACATGGTGACATCACGTTTGTCTGAAATAGGACAGTAGGTCTGGTTAAGTATGGCTTAGTGAACGGTGTTAAGTGTAGAAAGCATATATTATGCACCTATGTGAGGATTTCTAGGCTGAGTTGGTTAAGATGTCCTCATCTCCCGTCAGTGTTTGATGAGAAGTGTCCAAGCGGCCCCGATCATGTCTGTCATTCCTCCGCTGACTCTCCTTCTGCCTCTGTCGGTCTCTGGCTGTTTCTAAGGCCTCGAACCTCACTGTCTGCAGACCCTCCACTGGCAGCATTGGGCTTGTCTGTGAGCTTCCCTTCCTGCTGTACATGTCACTATGGGCTGGAGACTTTCGCCCTGCGTAAGACTGAGGGGACCTGCAAACGCGTCACAGGAAGTGCGGCTTGGTTGTCAGGTCAGGGATCATGAGAAAAGGTTATAAGCAACATGACATGCCATGCAGCTGCGTGACCAAGGGGCCGCTGTGATTCGCGCCTCGGTGTGACATTTTCCCGTGATGAAGGCCCGTGCAGATTGTAGTCCTGTCTGTGCTGCATCTCCAGCCATGTGCTGCACCATTTCTTCTTTTCAGCCCAGGACAGGAAGTGTAGAAATTTCATGTGTTTGTAAAGCAGAGCATGCTCACTGCTACAGGCCCATTTACCTCACTGCCCAAGAAGCAAATGCAGCGGAAGTTCTTCACATCCCCTCTCTCTTTCTTTCTCTCTCCCTCCTTCCCTATCTCCCCTTCTCTCTCTTTCTCTCTCCCCTTCTCTCTCTCTATCTCCCTCTCTTTCTGTCTCCCTCCCTCTCTATCTCCCCTTCTCTCTCTCTCTCTCCTCTTCTCTCTTTCTGTCTCTCCTTCTCTCTCTCCCCCCTTCTCTCTCTCTATCTATCTCCCTGTCTACCTCCCCTTCTCTCTCTCTCCTCTTCTCTCTTTCTATCTCTCCTTCTCCCTCTCTCTCTCTTTTTCTCTCTCGGCCCTTGGGGAGCTTAGCTTGCACTGGATCTCCTTGTTTGAATGTTGTGTATGAGCGTCAGTGATGCACACACCCCACCTTGTTTTGTATTGTGTATGTGTGTGGTTTTTTGCATGTTGTTAGAGTTGTTTTTCTGGAATGACAGATTAATTTGGTATTAAGAGATAATGCTCCTCAGCCTTGAGTAGAACGCCAGTTGACTTAAAAAAAATAGTTCTGTGTCAGACACCTAGATCCTTTAGAGTGTTCTCGAATAGATTTGTAATACAGGAGGTGATTTAAATCAATTTACAACTCCTTTATTCTCCTTTTAATGTCTCTTTTCCATGGTCAAGATTTGAAGCAGATTGGTAACCGGGCAGAATATGGTGGGTTTCTGCTTTGTCTGTGTCTTTGAAGAAGGGGGACAGTATTTATCTGATGAAAGCCCGAAGGCAAGTCACAGAGTGTAAAGGAAGAGAGATGATGGAGGTGGGAGGATGAGAGATTGGGAGACGGCTTGTAAACGTAGCTACAATGGAAAGGACTGCATTTGCATTTTGAGGAAGCTGTTGGATTCCTTCTGTGATAGGAGGTGGAAGATAGAAGTGAGCATTACTTGGCCGCTGCTTCACTATTGGCCGAAAAGGGAAGCGGTGGCCCTGACATTGGCTGTAAATGGCACATGGGTGACATGGAGGCAGTGGGGGGGGAGTGTACTGTGTGTAGCCACAATGGCCTCAGTGTCTGACAAATTGTTCATCAACTAATTGGCATATTGTGTGGTTTGGGGAATGCCCTCAATCATGACGCGCTCTGTCTTTGCCCCCTTTGCAGGCCCCAAACTCGGTGCCACTGTCTCGGCGTCCCCATTGTCCCATCGCCAGACAGATGGCGACGTTGTCGCCGGGGCTTCAGCGATTCGCTTGGACCTCCAGACAGTGTCATACACAGGCTTGTGAGGCTTATTGTGGCAGTGCAGTGTGGGGTATTGCATAGCGCCATTAAGGGATTCTCATGCAGCTGTGGTGTCCCAGTCTGAAGTCAAGTACGGGTGCGAGGCTTTGTGTAAGTGAGGCTGGACACGACTCGTATAAACTCCTCCTGCATGGAGAAGCGGGCTTCAGCCAGCCCCTGTAAATCAGTGCTCCACATACCAGCAGTGCTGCTTTCATTCCCGCCGAGCGGCAGCGGTGGATGTGCTCTGCATTCTGGGCCGCTGCTGAACCAAAATGGCTGGCATGGATTATATTATTCCAAAACATGGAGCCGCTGTGCCAGAGACGAGAGGGATTGGCTCAAAAGCAGGGGCATAAATAATGGGTGAGGCCTCGGGTCTGAACCTTATCAAATACGTTTGCAGTTATGTGCGTTTGTGCTGGTTTTTTCGTCTTGAGGCGACGGGTGGCCATACAGAAAGTAGCACGGCGTATCCGTCTTTGAAAATCGGACGGTTGGCGTGTGAGGCTTTGTCTGACTCTTTAAATGGAAGTGAAAATGTTGTCTGAGCTTCCTCTTTCTTTGTGATCTCGGCAAAGGCAAAAGAGATGTAAGTAGACGTACGAGGGCGGGAGGGCAGCCACAGGAAGTGGCAGGTCGTCATTTCTGTAGCCAGAGTCATGTGGTTCTGCCTCATCTTACCCCTGCAAACCAGCTGACGCGCAGCAGCCAGTCCTTTCACACCTCAGTCACATGGAAGAGGCGTCTATTTCGACAGCTGTTAACGGAGATTTAGATTCAAACCGTAACCTGCTTTCTGATTGGCCTGTGAGGAGCGCTTCGTAAAGCGCAGTGTTACAGTTCCTAATTTGGTATCCGAATGAATGACAGGCTAATTTGTGGTTTCACTGGGTTCTCCTCCGGATGTTTGTTACATTGTGTTGGTTTGGTTGCCAGGTCCTGCCTCAGAGGAACTGAACAGCTCCTTCTAATATCCACAATTAATGGTTATGACCGAAACCTCTTATATAGTATATGCTAGACAAGCAATAAGCAGGTCACCTTGGAAGCGTTGCAAAGTCTGACTTTATCTGAACTCTGTCGTCATGTGACGATGTGATAATCAACAGCCCAGCAGGATGTTGTTTCTGTGCTTTTGGTGCAGGGCCTGTTTTCATCAGCCTACCTGTCTATCTGAAATGGCTGACTGCAGCTATAGTGGGGGGTCTGTATGGGGCTGGATGGACAGTGGGATGGGGGAGTCTGTATGGGGCTGGATGGACAGTGGGATGGGGGAGTCTG
>JAODKC010000001.1:33390902-33409287 GCA_026777985.1 Mormyrops attenuatus
TTAATTTATGCTGGTGCTTTGTGTTTAATTTGTGTTTTATGGAGATTGGACAGACATGCAGAGATTTTCATTGCGTGATGATGGACAGTGGGATTGGGGGGTTTAAATGTGGCAGGATGGACTGTGGGATGGGGGGTCTGTATGGGGCTGATGGACAGTTGGATGGGGTCTGTATGGAGCTGATGGACAGTGGGATGGGGGGTCTGTATGGAGCAGGATGGACAGTGGGACGGGAGGTCTGTATGGGGCAGGATGGACAGTGGGATGGGAGGTCTGTTTGGGGGTGATGGACAGTGGGATGGGAGTCTGTATGGGGCAGGGTGGACAGTGGGACGGGAGGTCTGTATGGGGCAGGATGGACAGTGAGACGGGAGGTCTGTATGAGGCAGGATGGACAGTGGGATGGGGTTCTATGTGGGGCTGATGGACAGTGGGATGGGGGGGTCTGTTTGGAGCTGGATGGACAGTGGGAGGGGGGGTCTGTTATGGGCAGGGTGGACAGTGGGAGGGGGGGTGCAGGGTTGTCAGCTGGGTAGGTCATTGGCTGACTGCAGTGCTCCTCATGTCTGTGGTTATTTGGGGAGGGTGTGCGGGGGGGCATGTGTGAGCTCACTCTAACCACAGCCCTGCTTCCTCAGCCCCCGCTGATCCAGGCCATATTCACTGGCGACCCGGAGGAGATCCGGATGCTGATCTACAAGTCAGAAGACGTCAATGTTCTGGTAGGTTCCACTGGCATGTTGAGTCCTCATGCCCAGCAGTGGTGCCCCTCAGACTCCACCTGCAGAAAAGCTGAAAGGCCTAAACTTCAAATGTACCAAGCCTAGAATCGGCATCACTGCATTGACGGTTACCGGAAGGTCATGTCGTCAGATCAGGACCCGTTCAGCATTTTGGCCATGCAAATCGCTGCTGCTGCTGTATTAATTCCAGACTCAGGCCAGCTGTATGGTTACAACGATCCTATTCGTTTAAACGTAGTTTTGAACACCTGTGACATCTGGTTGCATTTGCCAATTGGGCTTGTACTGTAAACAGTGATGGCTCAGAAGCACTCACTGTTCCGGTTTGGACATTTCATCTGCTTTGCATAAGTAGACAGCCATATTCCAGGTGACCTGCAGTTATATGCAAACACTCATGCAGTTTGCATATAAATGGCTGAAGGGTTGCCCCACGGTGGCTAATGCAGCTTCATTGAAAATATCGTTCATTTGGTCTCCCTTCCCTTAGTTCTCTGACTCTCGCTTCCTTTGGAAGGTACTTACTTACTTGCTCCGTGGGCCTGAGTGGGGCTCCTCTGGCCCTCTGGGCACTGGGGATGCCATAGAGTCAGTGCACGCAGTAGGAGGGGCAAAAGGTTCCTGCAAATGCCGGCCTTGGTTGCATACAGTGGATCCATGCATTCTCTCTCTCTCTCTCTCTCTCTCTCTCTCTCTGTGTCCCCACCAGGATGCCGAGAAACGCACCCCCCTCCATGCGTCCGCTTTCCTGGGCGATGCTGAGATCACAGAGCTGCTCATCCTGTCGGGTATGACCCATTCCCCTGCTTTGCTTTTCCCACTCAGGCGGGTAAGTAAGGTACAGTGCCTGTTAGTGGGAAAGCAAAGGAAGCAAACAGCAATATTACCTTTGGCTGGGGTCAGACAGCTGATGAGCACTGGGCCCTAATTAGTGATTAAAGAGTATTTTTCATTAGCTCTTACCCCAGTAAAGGACCATGATGTCTGACCCCATTACCAGTTGTATCTCTGGCATGACCTGAAGCCTGTTCTTGTGTATGCCCTTTTTTCTAATGCCAAAATGGCTGCTTTATTTCTCTCCTGCCTGCTGCTTCCCATAAACCTATTTGCACTCCTGTTCCTAGATATAGTCTCTGTTGCTTCCCTGCAGCGCCGTTTCGGGTGGTTCTGGTCTCCGTCCACCTCACACATGTCTTACTGTGTTATTTAGGATAACAGCTTCTACCAAAAAAAAAGTTATCAGCCAAAATGTCTTTAAATGGTGTAATTTGGGCTGTGAATTCTTAGCACTATGAGGAGAATAATCAGTGAAGTGAATGGTCTCTCTGCAGGGGCTCGTGTCAATGCCAAAGACAACATGTGGCTGACTCCACTGCACCGGGCAGTGGCATCTCGCAGTGAGGTGGGAACGGCACACACACGTTGACGCGTCCCTCCGTCTCATGCACATTGTCACACACAGCACACACCAAGGTGCTCCTCTCTCTCACGCAAACTGCCGCACACGCCAATGCGCTCCTCCCTCTCACACACACTGCCACACACACCAACATGCTCCTCCCTCTCACGCACACCGCCACACACGCCAATGTGCTCCTCCCTCTCACGCACACCGCCACACACACCAACATGCACCTCCCACTAACGCACACCGCCGCACACACCAAAGCGCTCCTCCCTCTCACGCACACCGCCACACGCCAATGTGCTCCTCCCTCTCACGCACACCGCCACACACACACCAATGTGCTCCTCCCTCTCATGCATACCGCCACACACACCAACATGCTCCTCCCTCTCACGCACACCGCCGCACACGCCAATGTGCTCCTCCCTCTCATGCACACCGCACACAGCACTGAACACACCAGTTCATCAGAGATGAACACTGATATGTTTCGACACTCCCTGTGGGAATGTCATTCATGCATGCAGTACAGACATTACCTGCCATCACAGGTGAACTTAGTGGTAGACTGAGGCACCCATACTCATACTCCCACTCCCACTGTTGCATACAGGTTCTTACATAACATGGACCAATAGATCCATGCCAGTGTCCTTCAGTTTGGCCTAAGTTGTCTAACTAAGATGTCTGGTCTCACTGAGCTCCCATTTAGATGTGACTTTATGCTGAAGGGGTGTCTTGCTTTCTGCATTTGCTCAGTGTACATGTGATCGTGGTGCGTGTTCTCACACATGTGTCCCATGTATCAGGAGGCCGTGCGTGTGCTGATCCGCCACTCCGCAGACGTAAATGCACGTGACAAGAACTGGCAGACTCCGCTGCACGTGGCTGCTGCCAACAAGGCCCTGCGCTGTGCAGAGGTCATCATCCCGCTGCTGAGCAGCGTCAACGTGTCTGACCGTGGGGGGCGGACCGCCCTGCACCATGCCGCCCTCAACGGGCACACAGAGGTACTGCACCCAAGAATGGGTAATTAACAATAACAATGGAATTCAAAAGATTGTATGAGGCTTTTAGGTATGAGGCCTACAGAAATAATGGCTAGGGAATAAGGATGAAGACCTTTGTGTATTTATTTGGAGATAATTTGCTGCACGTAGACAGATTTTCTCTTAGTAATATTGATATCGCTGAGATCCCTGTTTATGCCAAGCTTTTCTCTCTATGCTCCAGATGGTCCAGCTCCTCATTTCCAAGGGTGCGAACATCAACGCGTTTGACAAGAAGGACGCCAGGGCGCTGCACTGGGCTGCCTTCATGGGTATGGGGGACACTTCCCGTTGGCATGCCTCATGATTTTAGCATACCCTGGATTCTGCGCTGGGGTCCACACCTTGCCCCCCTCCATGTGTGTGCAGTTGGCTGCTGTTAGGATTCTTCTCCTCCCACAATACAGAAATGTGTTCGAGTGAATTGGTGTTTCTAGGTTGTAGGTGCGTGTGTTAGGGTGGACACACCCTGTGATGGACTGGTGTCCCATCCATGGTGTTCCACTAGCCAGTACCCTCTGCTTCCTGGAATAGGCTTTAGGCTCAGCAAAACCTGCAGATGGATGGATGGATGGAGGCATGGGTGCATAAACATTATTCACATTTAAACACTTTTTTCCCGATTGTACACTGGTGAGAGACTGATTGGTAGCACAATAAGAGTGGTACTCAGCCTTGCTCTGTCTTCCCCTGTAGGTCACCTGGATGTGGTGCGTCTCCTGGTGAGCCAGGGGGCGGAGATCAGCTGCAAGGACAAGCGCGGGTACACGCCCCTCCACACTGCCGCCTCCAATGGTCAGATCGCCGTGGTCAAGCACCTGCTCAACCTGGCAGTGGAGGTACTGTCCTGTGGCAGGAGCGCTGAGTCAGGGACAGAGACTGTGGTGCAGTTATTGATGAGCGTGTGCATGTCCAGATCGACGAAGCCAACGCCTTCGGGAACACGGCGCTGCACTTGGCCTGCTTCAACGGGCAGGACGCGGTGGTGAGCGAGCTCATCGATTATGGCGCCAGCGTCAGCCAGCCCAACAACAAGGGCTTCACGCCACTGCACTTCGCCGCCGCCTCCACCCATGGCGCGCTCTGCCTCGAGTACCTTGTCAACAACGGCGCCGACGTCAACGTGCAGGTGGGCCGCTGGGAGGCTCCGCCTCGGCCTGTTTCCCAGCTTGCTGTTGATGAGTGTTTTTCATAAGTCACTTTCTGACTGTATCGATATGCCTCTGTGTTTCTCACTACTTACTCTTTTTTTTCCACTTCCTGTTTGTCTCTGGTTCCTCCTGTCGGCCTTCCTCATCAGTCTTTCTGTTTGTATTATGTGTAAGTTCATTTTCTCTTCTCTTTCTCTTTAACTCTGTTTTGGCGTCTTCAGGATTTTTCCCTTTCCTGTTTTCTATTTGTCCCTCACGATGCTCTATGTCTGTCTGTCTCTCCCGCTGATTCTGGGTGGGGTCAGGTGTTCACGGAGGTCTGTAACGCTTCCTCCCCCAGAGTCGAGACGGCAAAAGCCCCCTCCACATGACGGCGGTACACGGGCGCTTCACCCGCTCCCAGACTCTCATCCAGAATGGTGAGCGCTCACCCTTGTCGTGGAAGCAGGCTGGCGTGCCTCCTTCCTGCAGGCTGGCGGGACACTGTGACAGTGTTTTCCAGCCCTGACTCTACGGTGACATGTCTGTGTGTGGGCTTGGGGGGGCTGGCGCAGGTGGGGAGATAGACTGCACGGATAAGGACGGGAACACCCCTCTCCACATCGCCGCTCGCTACGGCCACGAGCTGCTCATCAACACCCTCATGACGAACGGGGCAGACTGTACCAGGTCCGTCAGACCCCCCCCGCACATCGGCATGCCGCCCTCGCTGGCAACATATGTCACTGACTCAGCCATCTTTATTCATCCTACTGTTTCGTTTCCCTTTTCTTTCCTTATCTATCCTGCTCTTTTCACCCTCTCCCTGACTGTCTCCACCCTTCCCCTCTATTCTTTCTTCATCCCACATTTCTTCTCTTCTTCCATGCAGAAGAGGGGTGCATGGGATGCTACCCCTACACCTGGCAGCCCTGAACGCCCATGTAGACTGCTGCCGCAAGCTGCTGTCATCAGGTACTGTGAGGAGGTGGAGGTACTGAGGGTGGGGCTACCTTAGTGGGCGGAGACTATGGCGGAGGGGGCGGAAACACTTATAGTTATGGAGACTTTGGCCTGGGCAGAGAATAGTGGAACAGAGGCATCAATGAACATGGAAAGCCTGATAGGGTGGAGCCTGCTGAGCTGTGGTTGGACACAATGGCAGGGTGATGAGTGTCAGGATACAAACATAGGAGTGTGAAATGTAATTACTGTTTCCTCCACATGATGGTTTAGTGGTGTTTGCTGAACACGCCTAGTTGAGGGGTGGCTGTTCCATCTCCCTGGGTTCCATTTAGGAGTTCCTGTTCCTTAGAACGGTTCCTGTTCCTTAGAAGGCCTGATATAGCAGGCATGCAAACGCTGCTAAGGCTCTTTTATTACCATGTGAATGAAGCACTTGATGCATTGCCCCATTGGTCGGCAGCGTGAGAGCAAGCAAGAGACGGACAATGGGCTAAGCAGGCGTGTGCCATGATGTTAATGCCGTGTCGCGAAAGATAAGATGGCAAACTGCGGTGGTGCCATGTAAGGAGTTGCCAGCTTTTTATAAAGCTCTTTAAGAATGAGTAGCCTCTGAAGATGTGCTTCCTTTGTAAATGCTACTGACTAACAGATAGAGACATGAATTCACCGTGCTTATGCCGTCTCGCTGACAAATTAGAGTCCTGGTCCTGTCCTTGACATTTGAGGGATGTTCGGGGGCTAGCAAGGCTGTCTCACAGCTGTCAAGCTCTTGATTTCTCCCCTATTCATTCAAAACTGCGATCATTTTTAAAGCTTTAAGTTGGATGTTAGGGGTAGGGTTAGGGGGGCCAAACCCTGCCCCCACTCTGTTTGCACCCACACTGCAAAGACATGTCATTGGCTGAAAGCAACTGGGCGGTGGCCTGGCACCCAGCGCAGGGCCCTGTACCGCCTGGGAGAGGCTCGCGCTCTGACCCCACGACATGATGGCTGCAGATGAATATGTCACTTCGACCAAATCCTGCCAAAATGCTGCCCTTAGTCAACTAAATGTGCTGCGTTGATGCATGACAGACTGGCCCCAAACCGGATGCTGGCCTGCCATTGCCGTGATGCTGCAGACTTGACTGACTTGAACGGCAAAAACAATTAGCATCAAGCATTTAGCGATTTATCCGGGAAACTCAGTGGCACATTTCTGCTTCCCGTCATTGAGCTGCAGGCGGCCGCTGTTTCCTTAGCAGTCAGGTGCGCTTTCTCCTCCACTCTTTTCATTTACCTTCATTTGCTTTATGTCAATTTTCATGGTCTTTGCTTAATCCTCAGTGCATTTATTGTTTTTGGTCTCTGTCATTCAGTCTAAAGTATGTGCTCTCTTATTATGGAAATGCATTAGGCTGCATGAGTGTCTCTCTCCCACGCATCCATAGCGTAGCCTCAGCTACTCAGCTCGGTAGCTATCAGATTTCATATCTGGGAGTTTTATTATTTAGCCTCTCATGAATGCTAAGTGCGTAAGGTGAAGGGAAAACAAATGCATGAGGCTTGTTGAAAAGGTAAGAATAGAGGGCCTGCGTTCTGCACATCAACCAGTCTCAACCTGTACACTGTGGATGCAAATTACAGGCCTCGTATTCCACTAAAATTTCAGAAATGGAGAGTCATGCGGAGCGCAGTTGCCATCTCTCAGCATTTCCTGTTGAAGGGCGCCTATGTTCATTGAGGGAGACGTCAGGTTCAGGATAATGACGTTACCATTGACAACCATACCCTTTGTTACCGTGACGACCCACAGAAAGGCATCATCTCCAAACATAGTGTGCTGGGCACCTTAAAGTTCTCCCCAGTTTCAGTCTGTGGTTTGTGTGACTCGCTTTTCTAGCAGTGCTGAGGTATCCTTTCATTATGAGTGCGAAGAATGACATCATTATTCAAAGCTTTTAACAAGCACTTTTTAGTTTTCTGATTTGTCGTCCAGGCCCTAAGACTAATTCAGTCATAACTGATATACTCATAAACTGTATTCTTTTCTGTTAAGCGTGTTTGTGTGGAGTGTCAAAGTATTGAATCATACTGCTACTCATGAAATGAGCAGGTGATGGAGGCGTGTTTCAGGTGTGACACTATTTTACTTTGAATTTTACTTTGTTAGTCATTCCTTGTTTACTGTTTTATGTTCTTGTTTGTCAGGCCAGCTTTTTGCCTTTTCTTTTTTGGTGGAAGGAGTGGTGAACAACTTCCGCATGATATTTTTTGCTTTCTTGTGCAATGTTGGGGAAGAGGAGTGGCCTTGGTTCTAATGGGTTATAATAGTGAAAACTATAATAAATCGGTCCTTCCTCTGTTTGTCTGACCTTTGAATCTCATACCGTTTGTTTTGTTTGTGATTTATGACATTTTTTCACATTTTGTGTTTCACTTTTTGTTGATAAAGTGTATGTTAAATACATTGGAGGATGTGCTGGGGAAGAGGCAGCGTCAGGCCTGCTCAGTGGCATCAGATGCGCGGCTCCGTTACGAGTCCCTGGCGAAGGCAGAGTTGACTGAATCTTGCGTTTTACTGACCCATCGGGGTGACGATATGCGGGGTTCGCGGAGCTTCCGGTGATGATACACAGGGCAACTTTCTGAGCAATGTTGGCCTACAAGTTTCTATCAGAAAAACTTCGATTACCAGTTGACAGCTTTCATGTCATCCAGATCCTGATGAGTTGCCCTTTGTCTCACCAGTTTGACAGTTGCCCAGCAACATTGCTCAAAGTTGCCCAGTGTCTCATCACCGGAAGCTTTGTGAACCTTGATTAGCAGCAGACTGTGATGACCTGGTTTTGGGGGAGGTCACATTTTTATTCCATTGAATGCTTAGCCCCCCACCCCCCACATGATGTACTGTAATGTGTACCATGGGGTTTGGAGGGCTGACATACATTCCAAGTCTGCCCCTCTTAATTTGGCTAACAGACTAGTTACCTCTCAGTGGGGCAACTTCCGGCAGCTACCTGTTTCTGCCACTCAGCATTTGTCATCAGGTGTGTGGGGCAGGCTGCGGGGGTGCAACTTCATGTCGAAACGCACCGGCTGGTGCTTTAGGTTTCATGTGAGCGGGAGCGTTCAGAGTGAGTTGCCGTGCCTTTGTGTGTCTCTGAGAGCCTTTGTCATGCTCCCGTCTGCTGTCCCCACCCAGTAACTGCTTCTGGCAGCGTGGCGTCACAGTCTGTGTCCTCCAGCATCTGTGCTCACTCAGTAACCAGCTGCTCCTCTCCACAGGCTTCCAGATAGACACCCCCGATAGCTTCGGGAGGACCTGCCTGCATGCTGCTGCTGCGGGGGGGTGAGTTCCATCTCTCCCTTATCCCTCTCTCTCTCTCCGGTACTCCCACATGTGGAGATACTAAGACACTAATAAACTCCTTCACTGTGAATGATCTTTGGTGCTGCTCCACACGGAATGCTGTTCTGACCCGACCCCCGCCCCCCCACCCAATCCCCTCGTTGCCTCCTGCAGCAACATGGAATCCGTCGAGCTGCTCCTCAGCAGTGGAGCCGACCACAACCGGAGAGACAGATGTGGCAGGTGGGCTGGCAGAGGAGGGGAGCAGAGGTTACAATGAGGGAGCAGGACATGGGTAGCTGGCAGTGAGGGGCCAATGGGACAGGAGGGATCTGAAGTGGGTGTGGTCAGGATAGTGGTTAAATCAAGATGGAGAGCAGACAGGGCTTGAGGCGGGAATGCCTCCTTGGTGATCTGGGCGGGTGCTCAGTCCTGCATCAGTATTATTACTGTATGTTTCAGTGGTATAAGACCATGGGTATGATTCAGTTCTGTCTCTTCTCCCCTGCAGAACCCCACTCCACTATGCTGCTGCCAGTCGACATTATCAGTGTCTGGAGATGCTGTTGGCACGTGGGATTTCCATTAACGCAGATGACCAGTGGGGGCGCACTGCCCTGCACTATGCTGCCGCCTCAGACTTGGACAGAAGGTAAGGCTTTGCTTGGGTGTGCAGTACCGTACGTCTTCCTTACCAGTTGGTTGAGTGAGTAGCTCCAAAGAAGTGGTTTGGTGAATGTATGCATGTTCTCCAGGTGAGTGCAAGTGTGTGCGCGTGTTCTCCAGGTGAGTGCAAGTGTGCGCGTGTTCTCCAGGTGAGTGCAAGTGTGTGCGTGTTCTCCAGGTGAGTGCATGTGTGTGCGCGTTCTCCAGGTGAGTGCAAGTGTGCGCGTGTTCTCCAGGTGAGTGCACGTGTGTGTGCGTTCTCCAGGTGAGTGCAAGTGTGCGTGTGTTCTCCAGGTGAGTGCACGTGTGTGTGCGTGTTCTCAGAGTGAGTGTGTGCTCCTGTGAATCCGTGCGTGTTATCAGGTTGAGTGTGCTTGCCTGTTCTCCTATGCATCCATGAGTGTATTTGCCTGGCAATGTCATCTAAAGAAGTAAGGGCCAATATTTCCTATGACGCAGACAGTGTGAGAAACAGCTAGAATTGCGACAAGTAGCCTATCTAGGGCACGTGTGAAAGCTGTAGCTTTTGCAGCCTCACTGACTGTCTGAGCAAGAACTGGATCAGTGTTTGACAAGTGAGCATATTGTGGATTTATTGTGTTCATTTTACTGGTTCTAGATGCTAGCTGTTGCATTGAGCCGGGTTTCCTTCATAGGATTTTTGAGCGATCGGGCTCCTTTCTTTGGTAATGCGTGATGGGTGCAGCTTTTGCTAGCAAACCTAGATGCAGCTATACGATGGAAAGTCAGTATTTCAGCAGTACAGAACATTAAATCATTAAAGTATTATGTGTAACACTTCTAATCCTGTGTTTTTGATGAGAAGTAGAGTGATTAAGTCGCAGATCACATGTTTCGGTTTGTATAAATATATTGTTGTTTTGTACAAGCTGTTGTGAAATGAAACAATCCTTTTAATGAAGATCCTTTACTCCTGAGCTACATTTTTGTACATGAATGATCATTCTGTGGTTTTTATACTTATGCTTAGACATGTGTTTGTGTTTTTATGTTTTCAAATGTGTAATTTGTTTTAATAGTATCAGATGTGATATTTTTACAAAGTAATTAAACAACACTGAAATTTTCAAGGCATTAAAGAATAATGTTTAAAGACATCTGAGGAGAAATAAGTGAGATGTGTTTGAGGCTCATGTTGTAGCACTTTTGCGATGAACATGGCTGATGTTTCAGTGAACAGTGCGAGTGTGGCTGTGCCCCTGTGCGTGGATGTGGCTGTGCCCCTGTGCGTGGATGTGGCTGTGCCTCTGTGCGTAGATGCATGAAGGTATGGGTGTGTCTCTTGATGTGGGTGTGTTTATGGGTGTGAACACCCCTTTGAACATCTGGTTTGGTCTTTTTCCAAGGCGGCGTGAGGCCCTGGAGCCAGAGAGTGAGGGGGTGCAAGCGGAGAGGGAGAAGGAGGCAGCGATGTGAGTCGTCCGTGGGCGGAGCTACCTGGCTATCACCCCAAATGATCATCTTTGTAGAACACAACACCCTCTGCTAGTCCGTGACATTGTGTCTGTCCCCTATCTCAGTCAGATCTCCCGTCACATGCTTTCTGCGCGCGTGTGTGCTTGTGTGTGCGTGCGCGCGCGTGTGTGTGTGTGCGCGAGCGTGTTTACTGACAACCCGCATTGGCATCCAATTCGGGTTGATGCAGTGGAACAGTGGAGGTCCCTGTTGGAATAGACCAGACATGAGACATTTTGCAGCAGAAATCCACTCAGCGACGTCCTGCTTGTCAGGATGGCCTCGTTGTCCCGGTTGTGTAGCTCCTTACCTTCCCTGACAGATCGGCCCTGGGCTGTTCTCGGCTCCCCAATATATGAAACACAGAGCTTTGCCGTTCAGTGTCAGGCCCCGCCTCATGTCACAGGGCTGCATGTTTCTGCATGTGTGCGAGCATGGGCCCCCCGTTTATCTGCTCGTGGCTGTGTGAACAGGTGTCTGGAGTTCCTGCTACAGAGGGGGGCAGGTCCCAGCCTGAGGGACAAGGAAGGCTACAGCGCCGTGCACTACGCTGCTGCCTACGGCCACCGGCAGTGCTTACAGCTGGTGAGGACAGTACACATGCATATACACACACAGAGAATCACACACAGACAAACTGAATGACACAGAGAATCACACACAGACAAACTGGATAACACAGAGAATCACACACAAACAAACTGAATCACACAAAGACAAACTGAATCACACAGAGAATCACACAGACAAACTGAATCACACAAAGACAAACTGAATCACACAGAGAATCACACAAAGGCAAACTGAATCGTACAGAGAATCACCCAAAGACAAACTGAATTGTACGGAGAATCACACAAAGGCAAACTGAATCATACAGAGAATCACACACAGACAAACTGAATCACACAAAGGCACACTGAATCACACACAGACAAACTGAATCACACAAAGACAAACTGAATCACACAGAGAATCACACAGGCAAATTGAATCACACAAAGACAAACTGAATCACACAGAGAATCACACATAGACAACACTCAGACAAACTGAATCACACAGAGAACCACACAAAGACAAACTGAATCATACAGAGAATCACACACAGACCGGATATTAAGCCAGTGAAAAAAATGTTGTTACCAATAGAAGTACTTTTTGGTGTGACACTGCCAAATTTGGAACTAGTAATTATGAATTTGCATGGTAGAACTTATCAACCTCATAATAAGTTTGAAAAGAATTAAATTTAGTTTGGCAGCATTCAGCTCATAGCATATGGATTAACTGTACAGTCCATAATAATCTTGTCAGGACCTGTGGTGTTTTGCTACGCCTTGTGGTAAGATTTGAAATTTATGTCCAACTGACCCAACACCAGAGTCAGAAAAGGCAGGTCCAGTGTCAGCAAAATGGATGGAACTGAGAAGCTCCATGGAGAAATTAACAAATTATTGAAGGCTGTCATTGCATACCCATAAAAGAAATCACAGACATTGATTATTTTGTCTAATGGACAGGTCAAATGAACAATAGGACCTGAACGGTGCACAGTGTTCTGTTGTTCTGTTGAGGTTTTCATGTATGGCAATGCTCACTTAATATTTGAAAAAAATAAAGGAATTTCAGTATGCAAATTCGGAGCTGTGCTTGTTGCCAGAAAACCAGTGGAAATATCAGAGCTTGAAATCAGCTTGGTTTTCATCTGACATGCTTGTCTGTCGGATGCTCTGTGCTGCCAGATAATATCTGAATGTGGCTCAAGGAATCAGATCTGCATGGCAGGGTGGACGACTCATAAGGCAGTCAACATGTTTCAGCCAGAAATTGACTTTGAAGTGTATGACACGAGACGTAAAGCGCCACCATACGTCTGACAGATTACTGAGGTTGCGCACGTACTTCCGGCTGTGTTTGAGTTCTGTGTATGATAATGTTTGTTCTGTTTACTGAATGGCCCTAATTCACGTCAAGCAAAGGGAGACCTCTGCTAGACTCTCCACGCAACAAGAAGCACTTGACACAGTTGGCTCCCGGTCTCTGCATATTGCAATTTGCACATCTCATCACCTTGTGGAATATGAAGTCTGAGCGTTGGAGGACCAAGCCAAAGGTGGAGTGCAGTAATTCAAACCAAGTTCCTGTTTCTGTTCCAGCTGCTGGACCGGGACCAGGGCCAGCTGGATGACCCAGCAGACTCCCCCAGCACCAGGAGTCCGCTCCACCTTGCGGTGAGGAATGGGGATGGGAATGGGGATGGGGGCGCTTCGGCAGCAGAGTCAGGTGTCAGTTTCACAGCAATAACAGACTGAGGATCATGGGAAATGTCTGAATCCTTCACAGTACATGCTGCACAGGTACATTAAGGCTTGTTATATTCATTCTGATGTGTTAAGTGAAATTTGTCTTTAGAATAGTGAAAGTTCCCTTTAATATCCTACAGTCACTAGTATTTAAATTTATTTAATTTTTTTTTTTTTAATTTGGTCACTTGAGAAACCAATACTTAGTTGCTGTTGAATCGGTTGAGTGAAACATTTGATGCATGTCTGGCAACAGCTGGCTGGGTAAATTTATGTTTGAGACAATTAGGATTTAATGAGCTCTAATCGCTTGCGGTGGTGTTGTGTCATTTTGGTTTTGGCACTATACCCTGAGCTTCTGGCCTGATGTTCCCCCCTCCCCCCCAGGCATACCATGGCCACGCGCAGGCACTAGAGGCGCTACTGCGGGGGGAGAAGGAGGTGGACCAGATGGATGAGCTGGGCCGCACCCCACTGGCCCTGGCGGCCCTCAGGGGCCACACCAATTGTGTCCACACACTGCTGAGCCATGGCGCCTCCCCCAGGAGCCAGGATGCCATGCAGGGCCGCACACCGGTGCACCTGGCAGGTGAATTGTCCGCTGTGTGTGTGTGTGTGTGGGCACATGCAAGTCCTGGCGTTGCAGTCATAGTGGAATATTTTATCCAAACTCCTGGAAAAGGAGCAGGCTTTTTGCAACACAAAAGGCTTTTTTAAATCTTTACTTAAGGGTATCAAAATGAATTCCTTGGACACTGTGTGTGGCTCAGAGGGCTAGACCTCTGTACGTGTGACTGGAAGGTTGCTAGTTCAAGTTCTGTGCTCATCACAATAGCCACATCTCCGTTGGGCCCTTGAGCGCTGATTGCTCCAGGGGTCCTGGACAAATAGGCAACCCTGTGCTCTGACTCCAGGCTTCACACTCTGCTGCATGTGTGTGTGTGTCTCAAAGGAGAGCCAGTGGGTTATGTGGAAAGAACCATTGATGTGCAAATGGCAAATAAAGCCCATTTCATTTCAGCTGTTCGTGTGCACATGCTTGTCTGTATGTGCCTGTGAAATGCATATATTTACTGATCGATTCCCTGGTGCTTTGTCCTCTACAGTAATGAATGGACACACATCTTGTTTGTGCCTCCTGCTGGATGATTCTGGCAATGCGGATCTGGTGGATGCAGTGGATTCTCAGGGACGGTGAGCATCTGCATTTGGTCAGGCCACTGTATGTGTCCCCCACCCCCAATGACGACTCCTCTCAATGTGGCGTCGGCCCTCAGGACCCCCCTGATGCTGGCTGTGGCGGGGGGCCACGTGGATGCCGTGTCCGTACTGCTTGAGCGTGAGGCTGCAGTGGACTCTGCTGACTGCTACGGACTGACAGCCCTGCACCTGGGGGTGAGTGAGGGGGGGGGAAGATGACAGCCCATAGATTTCTCACAGCAGCCACGTGATTGGTCCCTGCAAGCCCTGTGCATTTACCACTGACAGCCAGGTCATCTTTGCTGTCATTGGGCTTCTGTAAGGTTTTCAGATGGCTGATCACAATCGGCAGGTAGCTGTGTAGTCAGGGACGTATTTAGGGACTAGAATCCTGACAGCCGCTAGTAGCCTTGACCGGGGTAGTTAATCGGTATGAAAGGGTTACATCTAGGGTGGCAGAACTTTCCAGAAACTTTCCATTCCATGGGAAGTTAAGCTAGGGAATTAACAGGAATATTCCAGGGAATACACCATGGGAATTAACAGGAATATATGGGAATTAACGGGAAGATTCTCAGAATTTTGCAAACCTAGTTACACCAAAAGGCAAAGGCAGCAATTCTCTCCTCAGGCAGTATTAGTGCAGTGCTGGATATGCAGGCTTGCTGATTTTATCTCCATTTTATTCACTGCATCTCTAACTGGAGTGCTTAGTGATCCTTGCAGTGCACGGTGCTAACCAGCTAACTCCCTGTGTGGGAGTCAGTATGGGGTCTGTCTAGCCCTCACCTTGCACCCCTCTCACCCCCAGCTGCTGTGTGGCCAGGAGGAGTGTGTTCAGAGCCTGCTGGAGCAGGAAGCCTCCGTGCTGCAGGCTGACCACAGGGGCCGCACTGCGCTGCACCTGGCAGCCAGCAGGGGGCACGCATCCTGGTTGAACGAGCTGATGAACATAGCCTGCAGCGAGTCCCCCTCCCCATCGCTCCTAGACCTGCAGGGCTACACGCCGTTACACTGGGCCTGTTATAATGGTCTGGCTCACGTTCACTCCTTTGTAAATCTTGACAGCCAGCTTAATTGTCACAGGCATGGATTTGTAACCCGTAGGTTACGGAAGTACTTTCGGTTTAGTCCCCGTGCAAAGGAATTGCTCCAGTAAAATATCCTTGGTAGCTTTTTTCAGTGGGTTTGGGTAAAACATCAAAGAACGAAATAACTGAGCGTGACGGTCAAGCCTGTATTTCCCCCCCAAATATCAGCTTATTTTTGTATATTAGGACGCATCACCCTGTAGTACCTGCTCGTCTTCTGCTCATGTTTGCGAGACGTGAGACTCGTCCCTGTGGTGTTTACCGATCGAATGGCTGCACCTCTGTCTGTTTGCATATGCCTGACAGCATGTGCCTGTGTGTGTGTGTCTGCAGGCCACGAGGGCTGCGTTGAGGTCCTCCTTGAGCATAAGGTCTGCCAGGCCTTCAAAGGGAATTCCTTCTCCCCCCTACACTGTGCCGTGTGAGTACTCAGGCGGCCCCCCCCCCCCGCCCCGCGCCCCCCGCGGGGGGGGGGCGGGGGAGGGGGGGGGGGCGGGGGGGGGGGGAATCAAGCCAGCCACTCGCTGACTGAACCTGCACTGATTGTAATCAAAGCTGAGCCAGTGGGGTTGGATTTGGGGGAGAGGGGGGGTGGTCAGAATTGATATACAGCCTTAATTAGGGGCCGGGCCAGGACCACAGTTCGGCCGGTGAGGGCAGCTTTTGGCCGGTTTACCCGCGATCGGGTCGTTTGCGATCCGGAACGCAAGCAGATATTTAAGCACATTTACAACACTTGGGGTTTAACTTCCCCCCTCTTCCGATAAATCCATGAAAGGCCCAGGAATCTTGTTCTAAAAAACTGATTTTTTTTTTTTTTCTTTGGTCAGAAACATTAATTAGCTACAGGGACGATCGCGCCCCCCTGGAATGCCCCCCGCCATCTCCTCAGGCCGTCGTCCCCCCCAGCCGGAGACGGTGTGCTGCATGATGGGCTTTGTGGCCGCCTGACTCACTCCCGCTAATACCGACAACTGGACGCCGACTGGCTTTAGGAGCATCAGCTGCTTCTTAAAAATATTATTTTTAAACGCTTCTCTGGTAAGATTTGGGGAAAAGGCATCATGATCTAAGCAGCTGGATGCTGCAGTCGTAGCGACGCGGCGCATTTGACAATCGTCTGTCTACAGACCTTTGTCAGGAAGGTCAACAAGCCTGGGCTTTGAGTGAAAGAGTTCACAGGGTATGAAGGACTCATGAGCAAGGAGTCAATAGTTCTTGAGCTGGGATTAGGAATTAGATTCAGCCCAGCTTAAATGATCAGATACAAATTTACATTTTATTTATTGAGTAGACACTTTTTTTTCAAAGGGACGTGTATTTTTTATTCAAGGGCCCAACGGTGAAATCACTCTGCTGACCCTGGGACTTGAGCCAACAACCTTCCAATCACAGGCACACCTACTAAGCCACACAATGAGCTATGAACGCTTCAGTCTTAAACACCGTTCTAATCTGTCAATAAACCACAGATTTTCAATGTTGGCTGATATTTCTGTCAACAAGAATAATGAACATGGCTGTGATTAGAAGAGCATCACTGTGGACAACAGTACCAAAGGGATTTAAGGCTTAACCAGTAGGTTGTCGGGTCAAACCCTAGAGGCGTACATCTAGTGAGAGGTACTCGACCTGACCTGCTTCCACGGCATATCCAGCTGTGTAAAAGTAGGTCTGAAAGTAAGTTAATTCTGGTCTGTATTTTTTGGAGGGGGGGGTTAGGTTCTGGGTTAAAGGGTCAGCCGACCAAGTTTTGTCAGCCCGGGCTAGCTCAACACCCCCCCATGCCCCAAGAACATCCTAGACGAAGAACCACAAAGATTTTTGGTTTAATTCTATTTTTCAAGCACATCCAGAGGTCACAGTATTTACATGCAACCAAAATGACAACAGCTTACCTAAGCAAAACTTTACCCAATTCTCCTGTTTGTGTCATATCTGTATTTCCATAAGCAAAATGTCTGCTTCCCTTCTGTGAAAAAGTGTCACACATCCCTCTCACTGACTCTTAAAAACACTCGCTGGGAACAGTTGGCTCTAGCCACGATCCACATGCTTGCAAGCGCATTACTCGGAACAGTGTCTCACCACCATAAATATGAGGGAAGACATTTATGGGAATTATCGAATTTTGGTGGGTATCCTTTTCAAGTTTCTGGCTTGAATATAAAATGAAAGTGAACTCACAGACGAGGGGAACTAAACTTCATCCTGCTCTAACCCTTAAGTGCACCCCCTCCACTCCAGACTCCATTATTTCACCTAGAGCAGCCCACACCTGTTTCGCGATACAGCCGAAATGTAAATGTTGTAACAGCTGTTTCCGATCCGCTCCTGGCTCGTCTTTCAGTCGTGTTTCACCGAAAAATGATAACTCACAGGAGAGGCATAAAAAGGTCTCCTGAACAGAGATAAAACGGCGAAAGGAATCCTCGGAGCCTGATTGCATTTTTTTAATTTTACCTCCGAGGGAGGGACTGGGGTGGGGGTGGGGGTAAACAGGAACTTAAACCTGGGGGAGACAGAGGCTGAGGCCCCCCTCGTGTAAAGGTGCCCCCTACAGCCAAGAATGCCAAGGCGAGCAGAGATAAGGCCAGTGGTGATAGAGGAAAGATGGATGGATACCAGCACAGCAAGAAAAAAAAAAAAATCAGCCCATAAACGAGTGGAGAGGAAGATGGTAATAAAAGAGGGCTAATGTTTTAACGAGCGGCAGGCTTAGGGTAAGATGGAGAGATGAAGTGGAAGATGGAAGCGGGGGATGAGACCAGACGGACAGGAGGGGGGTTAGCGAGGGTGGAGGAGGGGAAATTAAGCGAGGGGCATCTGAAGACTGAGATTAGAGTGTCTATTGCATTCCTGAGAATGAGGGTGGGGGCTGCCCCACCCCCCACATGCATACACCTCCACTATCACCCACAGCTATTCGCTTCTGCATCCTTATCTCCCTAAACCCTCCACAACCTCTCTCAGCCATACTCAGGAATGTAACATGGCGGGCTGGGGGGGGGGGGGTTGA
>JAODKC010000001.1:33409387-33444638 GCA_026777985.1 Mormyrops attenuatus
CCTCCCCCGCCCTACCTCCCATCTGTCTTCCTGCCTATATCTGGCTGTGCCATTTATGGAGCGTGGATCACTCTCCTGGTATTTATGCTTTGAGTCCGGCTGAGAAATTAATACTTTAATTTAGGTGACTCATTGAATGGGAACTTTTGTTTAATATGTTCTGGTTGTGCTTCCATTTCTTACATGTTAACCACTGATGAAATATAGGTTTTCAACAGTTTTTGCAGCCATATGCTCTGCATTAATCAAAGAGTTACAGAGGAGTGGGTGACACTGGATGGCAGAGTTTACCTTTGCCCTCCTTTGTTGACCGTCGCTGTCCCTCTGGCCTTCAGGGTTAAAGGTCAAGGGTCATGTGCCTCTCTGTTGCTGGAGGCCCTGGGAGCCGATGTTGTTGGCTGCTGTGATGCCAGGGGCAGGTAAAGAGCATCGACTCCCGAGAGCCGGCCTGTGCTTCTAATAAGACATTCTCTGTATTTCACACCTCGTTTTGATTAAGTGGAAAATGCTGTGGAATCCGATCATATTCTCTCTGCACTCCAGCTTAACATCCAAACCTGCTTCCCTAAGAATATTTCCCTGAGCACCCAAAACCCCGAGAATGTTCTTGAGTTTACCTCACACCCTTCTCACTCATGCGAGCTCCAGTGCTCGCCTCGAGAACCCGACCCGAATCTTGCAAGCCTCTGTAGTTATCATCACGCCTTTCTCATGGTTTCCGTCTGTCCTGATTAGCGTTCTTAAGTACTGTAGCTCCATTGCTCTCTTGGTTGTCCTCTGTTCCAAGGGCATGTGATCCTCCTGTATTCCACACTTTCTCTTCTTAAATCTGCACCATTTCATGTCAGACATAACCTGCAGTATCAGGCTGGATGTCATGCGTTCCTATACAGATGTCAGTAGGATGATGTGACAGTGGCAGTATCTGAAGTTTGGTACTGGGGTGCCGTTCTCTGTTCCCTCAGGACCCCGCTGCACGCGGCCGCCTTCTCTGGCCACGCCGACTGCCTGGAGCTGCTGCTCAGCCAGGGGGCGCTGGTGGACACGCAGGATGAGGCAGGGTGCAGCGTGCTGATGATGTCAGCGGCACGTGGCAGGGCCGAGTCCCTGGGTAGGTGCCGACCCCTCTGTCACCTAACCTTGCTGGGGGGTAGCTCTCGTTATTTACTTTTTTGGGTCCGTCTCTGGTCCCCATAGAGGTGCTCTTGCAGCAGCCTGACGTCAACCTGAGCCTAACAGACCGTGATGGGAATACCGCCCTGCATCTGGCCTGCAGTAACGTGAGTCCCGCCCCCACACAACAGGCCCACTTAGACTCACAGCACCAGCTGGCCATCCACAGACACAGCGCTGCTGCAGTCGGGGTGTGAAGGCACATTGTGATTGGCATAGTGATGGAATTGCACCAATGGACACTTCGCCTCTTTGTCAGTGCAGATGGTTACTCTCCATAAGTGTGCCCTCCATATCGATTATCACTCCTTTCAGGGAAAAGAAGACTGTGCCCTGCTCATCCTAGAGAAGATATCAGACCCCACCCTGATCAACAGCACCAATGCAGCACTGCAGACGTGAGTGTCCGTAACGGCTGGCGCAGGGCTGTTACAGCTTAGGGACCCCAATATAAATGAGTTCTGCAGGTCTTTCCCCTCCCTACTGGTCATGCTGGAAGTCATATAAAATCAGCAGCTGCTCTGCTGGAGGTCTGCAGTCACTGAAGGCTTTTCTCTCTGTGGGTAACGCTGCAGCCCGCTGCACCTGGCTGCCCGCAGCAGCCTAAAGAAGACCGTGCAGGAGCTGCTGTCCCGCGGTGCCAGCGCCCAGCTTCTGGACTCCAACGGTACGTCCCATGGATTCTGTGCCCACGTCCCGCCGCACAGAGCCAGCGGGCTCATTCAGCATCTGTCGCTGGTTCCCACTTTCACTTTCGGCTTCTTTCATGCTTTATCAGCCCCTGCATCTCCCATGCTTATTTGTCACATGTAGCCGTCACATGTCCTGCGTGTAACCGTCATGTCCAGCGTGTCACATGTAACAGTCACATGTAACCATCACATATCCTGCATGTGTCACATGTAACTGTCACGTCTTGCGTAGGTGTGTCACATGTCCTGTGTGTGTCACATGTCCTGCGTGTGTGTCACATGTCTCATCCATGTAGCTGCTCTAGAGTCTCCCCCACATTCTACCAGGCTCTACACTAAATGGATGCTGCCCTCTCCCTCCCCATTTCCTCTTCTTCTCGTGCCCCCCCATCACTCCTGGACTCTCATGCCCTCCCTCCCTCCCTCCCTCACCTCCCTCCCTGCCTCCCTCCCTCACCTCCCTCCCTGCCTCACCTCCTCTCTGTGTCCTCAGGTTTCAGTCCTGCTCTAGCTTGTGCTCCCAGCCGGGAGGTGGCCGACTGCCTATCTCTCATTCTGGCCACCATGACACCTTTCTGCTCCCCTTGCAGCTGCAGAGTGTCCTCCCCCGGCTCCTTTGTGAAGGCGTTGCCACAGGTGACCCAGAGTGTTTCGGGGCCCGTGGCCTCGAAGGTGCTCTCTAGTGCCCCCAATAAGGGTACCACAAAAAGCAACTCGGACTCGGACACCTTTTAATCCCCCCCTCAGACGCCTCCCTGGTTCTTCACGTCAGTTTGGGGACATGGATTTCTGGAATTTGCTCTGTGAGGTTCCTCACGCAGACACTCCTATTTAATCCCAATCAGCAACATTTGTGTGTTTTTTTTAATGTGATTTCAATTATTTTGTTTTGGACGCGACAAGAAGACCACTTCATGGACCAGCTAGTGTTTGGCCAAATTGTAACTTGACATAATGTTGAAAAGCATGCTATATATTTCTGTGTCATACAAGAGGCTTGTAGCAGCCTTATGGAGAAGCACAAAGCCCCTGAGTGCAGACAGGAGCAGGATGAATGCAGGGTGATGCACTAGGCTATACAGCAGGGCTGGTCAACCTTTTTTACAGTGAGAGCTACTTTTAGAAAGAAAATACTCGGATGAGCTACCGAATCGAGATATAGCATATTTTGCCGACCGGGATGGGGGGTGGTCCCATTTGGTATATTTTTCTGGTCCCCATAAACCAATTGGCCGCCTCTGCACACCCAGTACTCATCTTGTGGTCGACCAGTCGCTCGCTGTCCACAGGTTGGGCACCCCTGGTGTACAGGAAAAGCCTGACCACACCGTGTCGGGGTGACATGCACGTGCAGGCCGTCAGCTGCTCCTCGCAGCAGTTGTGAGCCACCTCAGGACATCTGCTGTGTGCATGTGTCTGAGCTGCTGGCGGGGCAGAGTGCCCAGTGTCACTGGCTCCGAGGACATCCCCTCTCCCTGCTTGCAGTTCCTCGCTTGCTGCCGTGTCAGAGCAGAGGAGTGACAAATTTATTAATATGGCTGATTTTCTAATAGTGCAGCTTCTTTGTGCTCAGACTGTCAGACTGCAGTATACTTGTTATACTTGCTAGCTTGGCTGTGTTGGTTGCACTCCAGCGTGATGCCAAAGCTGGAAAGACAGGTCCTCAAATTCAAGGGCCTAAATATTCAAGAGGTGACAGATGGCTTGTCTTGTTAAAGCTTACTTTTTAGAAAAATCCATTTTTAAAGCTGGTTTTACAAATATGGATATAGTTTTTAAAGCTGTATTTAACCAAATAAATTGGTTATTTCAGATCAGCTCTCTGGTGAAAAAGACCACCAAAAAAAAAATCCATACTGATGGATGATCTGTTATGAGCATTTCTCAGGTTGAGGACCAAATCTAAATGATACCTTAGTTCCAAGTTGGTTTGTCCTAAATTCTTGATTAGTAATCAGATTGTTGGTCTTTGGTCACATGAAGGAATGAGCACTGGTATTAAAATACAGAATAGACAATCTTCCCATTGTCTAAAGTTTTTTTTTTTTTTTTTCCCCCTTCACTGACCTCTCCTGACAAAAGTGTCTTCAGCCTTTCTACTGCTCATACCGTTCCTGGTATGTGTACTCATCAGTGCCCCCTAGTGGTGTGCCACAGTATTTTACATGCATTCTGTCTGTGAGCAGCACTACCACCCGGAGCCCTAACATGGGCCAGTGTCTGGGTCGGCAGTGTTGAGGTTTTCTGCCCAGGACTGCTGCATGAGCCTGATATTCTAGTGAATTCAGCAGATCCTGCCCCTTGCAGACACGTGGTCTCTAACTTGCATGAACCAAACATAAAATGAAGGGAACGCAGTTCCCATGAGGTACAATAAGCTCACACGTATTCTGGTACTCGGTGTCCCCTTCGCAAAGGTCACTTGTGCTGTATTTATTTTGTTACTATTTAGTATGAAACCATAAGCATTTTACTGTAATACTGTGGCAGTGAGGGGGGGCAGCCCTGGGGAGTTGAGCTGCTCTTCCCTGCCCAGTCATCGCCTCCCCGATTCCTCCGCTCAGCCCTTTTTGCGTGTCTCCACCTCTTAGTGCCTTTCCGCACCCCCCCCCCCGTCATGCTTTATCCCTTGTGTTACTAAAGCATTTATTTGTGCTTTCTGGTGCATTACTTTCGTTGGTCTTTCTAGGGTGTACGAGAAGTGCACTTGTAAAAGCTCGAGTTAGTTTTTTTTTTTTTTTTTTTTAGTACAGACTGGAGGAGTCTTAATATAATGGATTAAGGAAAGGTACAAGCCGCTATAAATATTTGGACCTATGAAATCCAGCCTAATTAATGTAATAAAGGAGAAAAATGTTGTTGTATGTGTCTGCAGAATGCATATGCAGAAATAAATATGACTAGTTTGAGTCTGGCGGGGTGTCAGTATTATACACAGGGCGGTGCCGGTTATGACAATCTTATAATTGATTCCCAGATGTGTCTGTTCTTGATGGTAGGAAACACCACGTTGTACGAAATGAAGGCTACATCTCAGCTACAATGGCACATTTTATATAAACCCAATAAAGTTCTCTGCTTTGACCTGTATGTGGTGTTTCTCTATCACATAGCGAATGTTGTTAATCCAGTGTGGGTTGTTTTTATTACTATAGCTGGATTCGTTTGTTAATATTTTTAATTACATATATCTATACATTTACAACACTTTTACACTGGGTGAGGTGATTTGTACATGCCGTTCTGGGGGCCTAGCGAGTCGATCTTCAGTGTAAAACTTTCCCGGGACCTGAAAGGATTGTCCGATTTGGCACTTCAACCATTCTTACAGCAACATTTGTGTCAGTGCACTAAAAAGCAATAAAGGGAAAAATAACTCCTCCACAGTGTGCATTTTTTTTTTTTAAAAAAAAAGGCCAACCCAGTTCTCAGTTCACTCTAAAAATGTTTCCAAATCCTTTTCCTCCTACAGTCCTCAGATCAGTTCATTCATCCAACAAAATAATGAACTGACTGTGCACTGCCGGTGCCTGAAGTAGGACAGAAGTCTTGGTGGTTTCCTCTTGACTGAGCTGCGGGGGAAAGGGAAACATCTCCTTGCCGAGGAGGTGGTCTGGAATGGCTCCTCAGCAATTCACCCCGAGTCCGGTCCAATGGTCCGGAACCATGAGGAAGTACTTGTCCATGGCCTCACAAAAGCGGGCTCTGTACAGTTCTGGTGACACAACCGTTGGCATTTTCCCTATGGAGGAGGTGCAATGGGTGCTGAGCCGCGAACAGTCATATGACAATAGAGCCACGAGAATCATACAGTAACAAAGAACAGCTTGGCATTTGAAAAGAAAAAAAAAAAGCTTTGACTAAATTGCACTACATTTCAAAAGTGTGTAATTAAAACCATTACAGACTGGTAGTTTTTCACAAGTCAACGGCACAAAGACATCTTTCTGGATCTAGATCAATATCATCTGGCCGCACACCAAAATGACTTACCTTGGCCACCAAGAATCCCTGTTGATTTCACCACCATCTCCAGCTTCTTGTCCCATGTAAATGTCCGAATGTAATCTTCAGAGAAGAAAATGTGGTTCACATTTGCATAAAAAAAAGTCGAATACAGAGTAAATCACGTTTATGTGAAGCCATAAAGGGAGAAGGAATTGGCACAAAGGTGACGATGTTACAGTAACATGAGTGTCGGGGTGTCTGTTTCAGAATGTTCTGTGAGATTCCCTCACATACCACATGCTCACTCATAAAAATTTATCAATGGAAATCATTCCAACCCTGCAACACAACACCATCCATGTAGGCCAGATCTGCTTTGAAACCAAACAATTTTTCAAAGAAAAAAATTTCATGCGGAGCCTAAAAGACCTATAATTCAGTATTAAATACCCTAAAAAGTCTTGTATAACACTGCATGACAATGGAAGCACCTTGGTGTTTGTGTGCGAGATCCCTGTATTAGGACCATTAGTTGAAGAAGCAGGTATTGCAGATTGATAGCTGGATCAAAGCACAATTATACCTAAAGCTGGTAGAAGTTCCATTGTGATATATGGCAAAAAGTTCAAAATGTAAAACAATGAAGGACATAAGAAGATCACTTATCAAAGCTGAGAGCCTGTCACAGAAGCAGAAGAATGAGTGTGTGAGTCAGCAAAAAGCTTGGACATCTCACCAATAATGCCCACGACGAGCTGGTTGGTGGCGTCGTCGCGTCCCACCAGCAGGGAGTAGTCAATGATGAGGTGGCTGGACAGGAAGTAGGCGTCGCTGTGGATGGCCGCGCGCAGGATGGCCTTGCAGTGTGCCCGGATGTACAGCGGGTTGTCGTGTATCAGCTTGAGCAGGTTCTCGTCCAGCAGCACTACCTCGCAGCTCTCCTTGCCCGAGTCTGTCTTCACGTTGCGGTTGCGCAGCGACCCCTTCAGGTCAAACACCTGCGCCATCTTACGCCCATAGAAGAGGTTCTCCATCACCAGCAGGTCTAGCTTCTTCTCAGTGTTGTTCTGGGAGTTCTTGTATCCGATTCGGTACACGCCCAAGATTTTGGCTAGTGCGGTTGGCCTCTGAGACAAACAGCATGTCAAATGACATTTCTTAGAGGTGTGAGAAAAAAACGGAACTGGAACTGGAAATCCGGTCCCAGTGTCTACCCAAAATCCGGTTTGGCACCTGTCGCATCACTATCACCATTACTGCTATAATATTTCATCTAATCATCAACTTCAGAGTTACAGTTCGCTTCTGCAGAGTGAAATACATTGACTTATTTCAGTGATTCTCTTTTCAATGTTAAATTGATCCAGACCATATCCAGAGCTGAATCCATTTGCATCATATTCTAATTGAATACAGGCAGTCCACGCATTTAGAAAGTCTGACTTACGGACAACTTGTACTTATCAACAGACTACCGTGAAGTCCATCATATTAAAAGTTTGGGTTAAATACAGTGGTTCGTAATGAGGAACGCCTGCAATATTTTGTGACGCTCTTGAAAACATTGCGTGGCTTCAGCGATTCATTGGTTCGTGGTACAGTACCATATGTACTTACTGTTATTACTGTATAATTATTATTATTATGTACTGTATTATTATTTTTCCAACTTGCCTATAAATTCGACTTAAAGACAGAGGTAGGGAATGGATCCTGTTCCTAACCTGAGGACTGCTTATACTAACTAAATTAGTGAATCCCTTGTGAATCAGACTGTTACTCATTTAAACTTCCTTTTTATGATGTACCATAGACCATCTATAAAGACGTGTATGGTATTGTCTGAGAGGCAGAGACATCCACCCTTAGCATACAGAAGAATAATGCAATTTGAGAATCACCACAAAGCCTTTGTAGACTTTTAGACTGATACAAAAAAAAAACAAATTACTACCAGGGGTGATACTTTATTCAGGCCTTCAGGCCAGTAGGATGAATTCTTTTTCGCCTATGCCATCTTGCTCTCAAGGAGATACACAGACACATACCAATGAGCCAAAACATTTTGACCACCCACACATGAAGTAAATAATGCAGAATCTCATAAAGGCAGTGTGTATCAAAGTCTGAGATACATTTGAGGTTAAGATTGCATTTGGTGCTTTGCCCTTTTGCAGCTCTGACTCAGGCGTCTGACAATAATGATCTGGCCCTCGTCAAAGTCACTCAGATCTTTATCCCAGCCTGTTTCTTCTGCATTCAAGAGGTTGACTCTCCCATATGTTACCCTACCGTATAATATACATCACAAGCCTTGACATGCACTGTTTTTGCAAGGAAGTTAACGTTTGATTCATGAGGGGGTGGTTGTAATGTTTCAGCCCATCAGTCTATAGAGGTGAGAACAAGCTTGGGGGTCACAGTGCAGGGTCAGCTAGTGTGCAGCGGTCCTGGAGCTGGGGGTTAGGGGCCCTGCTCAGGGGCCCAACAGCGGCATCATCTGATCACAGAGTCATAACCCACCGATTCACACAGTTTTTATCTGTACTGGACTACCGAGACATCAATTTATGTATGATTTATGTATAATTAAAATTTACTGCTAAAATGAAGACAAATGCACATACAGACACTCCTCTGTTTACGAACGAGATAACTTGAAATGTTTGTAAGTCGTTCAACATCATTTTAAGGGCATACGCAAGTACTAAGAACTAGGATGCTGGGAGTACGCACGCTACGCTGCTGCGCGGCGGAAGCAGGGCCAGAAGTCGTATTAGGTGGAACTGGCACGCAGAAAAAAATAACAATAAAAAAATCGATGTTGCGAACAGGAAACGGGAGCCCAGTGAACACAATTTGGACTTACATTCGCCTTCGTTCGTATGTCTGAAAGTTCGGAAGTTGAAAGTTCGTATGTAGAGGAGTATCTGTATTAGCATAACATTAATGAAAGAAAAAAAACATTCAGATGTTTTGAAACATTTCTCATTATCCAGCCCTCAGTCTTGTAACAAACCAGAGTTTACTATCTACTGCTTTTTACAGATACATTGACACACTGATTATCACTGGCCAGCACAGAGCAGAGTGGGAACAGGACTGTACCTTCTGTTGCACAGCTCCAGTGATGTAGGTAAAGTAGTGTGGAGCGAAGTCCAGGAAGGACTGCACCTCCAGTCTGGGCATCTGCTTCAGGATGAAGCGGTCATCTGGGGAGTGAGGACACCACAGGTCAGGGAGTGTCGCAACTGAACACTAAATGACGCTACGCATGTTGCCACCTATCCGTCAACTTACACTGATAGCTAGGGCTGTGTAATATCACATCGCAAGCATGCGCAATAATCACCAGGGCTCACAATATCACATCACGATAATATGGCACATGCACAGTAATCACCAGTGCTGCACGATATCACATCGCAATTATACGGTGCATGCGCAATAATCAGCAGGGCTGTGCGATATCACATCGCAATTATTCGGTGCATGAACAATAATCACTTGTACGATATCACATCGTAATTATATGATGCATACGCATTAATCAAAAGGGTAAAATTAGCAAATCCTTATGTTTAGTAAACATTTTTTTTTTACTGCCAATAGTACAGCAAAACCACCAAGGTCTTTTTTTTTTACCTTGTTTATCCAAATTATTTTCTCTTTTAAAAGATGCTGAGCTGCTGACCTGTCCCTTTCTTCACCACCACTTCAGTGTTTCTCGCTTATATGATTTACCAACACAGTAGTATGTGGCGTGCTAACCAAATTGGTAACCAAATTCCATAAACATAAGGATATGCCAAATTTATAACATTGGGTGTCATACCTCTCATTAACATTTTAGGTGTACTACTAATCTGCTTACCAAATTGTAGGTGTAAGTAAACGTCTGTAGAGTCCCGAAACGCTGGCACCCAGAGAAATGTTTGCACCTGTCATCTGAAGCCCTGGTGTATGTTATATCATGATGGGATATCATGCAGCCCTGCTAATAGCTTAAAATGACAATTTTTATCATTTAAAAAATGCTCCATGAAGAAGCACGAGCTGATGGCAGCTAGAGATGGGGGGAGCCGGGCACCAGCGTTTGGGTGTGACGTACCCTCTGTGGCGTAGAAGACGGCCCCGGACTTGCCCCCGCGGGCCTGCCAGTTGACGCAGTGGGAGAGTGAGCGCACAAAGTCGTCCTCCGTGCTCTCCATGATCTCCTCACGCATCTTGTGGAATTCCTCAGCGTAATAAATGCGGCAGTAGAATTTGGCGTTGGCGTCAGAGAACTCTGCAGCGCGCGGAGAGGAAACCAGGGTGAAGAGTGACTACGCAACATTTCTGTGATAGAAAATGAGGCCATTAATGTCGGGGGGGGGGGGGATTAGCACACTCACGCAATTCGATGTGAGGGTTCCCAGCCTGCTTCTTCTGCTTGTCTGCTCCGTCGACCTCTTCTGAAGAAGAGAAAGTTTGAAACCACATTACACTTGATTTCAGCCAAGCTAAACAGCTACGAAAGCAAAAGTTCTTTGACCACGGACTCCATGGGCAGACACTCACTAAGCGGCTCGGCCTCCAGGCTGACGCGGCTGCCCTGGGCGGCTGTGCTCTCGCTGGGCTTGGCTGGGCTGCTCTTTAACCGGTTGTCAACAGTGCTTTAATCAGAGATGCCACACAAAGTTAGGATAACACTTCCACCTTGGATATTTGCAAGTTTGATCACATGACCTACAACAGCCTATCGCAAGTGGCTCAGAAGTGGGCATTTCTGTACCTGCTAGATTGAGTGGTCTCCTCCCCCACGGCCTTCAGAGTGCTCTTCGAGAGCTCCTCCAGGGCGGTCTTATACTCCTTACAACTGAAGGAGAAGGGATGATTGTTACTGTATCACATGTGATAATGACAAAAATGCTGGCAGAACAACAGAAGTTCCAGGCAGTGCTGCTGGCTTGAAATTCCCATGCAATAAGATACTGTTACATAAAGACAATGAACTCACCTGAGAGCGAAGGCAATTATAGAGCTGGGTTCTCTCTCACATACAGCAATGGGGACTCTCTCATGTTCATACATCAGGTAGTGCTTGTCTGGGTCACTGCAGAAGGAGGAACTGTTAGTAGTAATATACAAAAAGGAGGGGGTGTGTGTAGTCATTTAAATGTCATGCGATACTCTGGATACATTCTCTTTCAGAGAACCTCATTCATATCGAAGATTCTCATTAAGGGTCACACTCACAAAGGAAAGGGAATTGGATTATAGCTGCTTCCAGGCAACAGGTTTGCCAAGATAGTTTTCATAGTGGACTTCTCCTTCACCTGACTGTCGTTGGAGCCTAGCAAGTGTCCGTCAAACACATCTGAGAGAGACAGAAGAAGCACTGACATTTAAAGAATTTACACTCTTCGAGATATGAGTGCAACAGGGAATTCATGTATAAAAATGTTGAGTGAAAATAAACCATACTTAACTATTAGAGAGGCCTGATTCTGGTAGCTAATTTTATACTTGTGTACATACACTGTATGTATGTGTCTGTGTATACGGTATGTATGTGTCCGTCGAGAGCACACACCCTCCAGGATGCTGACTGGATCCCGCTCAGTGTGTATATACGGTATGTGTGCGTCTGCCGAGAGCACACACCCTCCAGGATGCGGACTGGGTCCCGTTCAGTGTGTATATACGGTATTATGTGTCCGTCGAGAGCACACACCCTCCTGGATGCTGATTGTGTCCCGTTCAGTGTGTATATACGGTATTATGTGTCCGTCGAGAGCACACACCCTCCTGGATGCTGATTGGGTCCCGCTCAGTGTGTATATACGGTATGTATGTGTCTGTCGAGAGCACACACCCTCCTGGATGCTGATTGGGTCCCGCTCAGTGTGTATATACGGTATGTATGTGTCCGTCGAGAGCACACACCCTCCAGGATGCTGACTGGATCCCGCTCAGTCTGTATATACAATATGTATGTGTCCGTCGAGAGCACACACCCTCCAGGATGCGGACTGGGTCCCGTTCAGTGTGTATATACGGCATGTATGAGTCCGTCGAGAGCACACACCCTCCAGGATGCTGACTGGATCCCGCTCAGTGTGTATATACGGTATGTGTGTGTCTGTCGAGAGCACACACCCTCTGGGATGCTGACTGAGTCCTGTTCAGGGAAGGAGGGTCCGGAGGAGAGCAGCTCAGAACCCACTTCTCCTGGGGATGGCAGCTGCAGCAGTGAAGATGACCCAGAACCTGAGGGCAGGGTGCTCAAGTGACGGTCCTCTGCCAGTGAAGACGGGGACAGTTAGCATTAGCATCACCACTGAAAAGGACGCACAGATCAGGCTTTCATCCTCTGAGCGTCCTCACCTTTGTCTCCATTCTGCACCACGGGGGAGGGGTTGCGGGGTGAAGATTCCAGAGCACTGGTCTGCCAGTACAAATCAGACACAGGTCTCACTCACAGCTGCTGGCAGACAGCCATTTGTCTAATCTCATTTCAGGGCCTTTACTTCACATTACAGCCATTGTGCACACAGGAAAGGCCAGGTAAAATGTATTAGCCAGCTAAATATAAAACACTGCAGGCCATTTTCTATTGGCAGAAGCACAGCGACTCTGACCTTGCTATCATCAGTTTGCCTGTGTCGGCCTGGGCTTGGTGGGACGGACAGACGCTTTCTGCCCTTTTCCTGCTGGAACAGGTCCTGCAGCCTGAAGCAAAGCATCACAGGGCACCAGTCATAATTACATCATAAGAGTCAGTATAAGTGACTGGGCCGGCTCCCCCTACAGGCCGGACAGCGCTGCAGCTCGCCGCTCAGCAACAGCCGTGCTTACGGCCTCACCGCGTGTTCCAGGACTGCAGGCTCTCACACAGGCCCTGCTTCTTCACCACCACAGACTCCAGCACGGCCTGCAGCTGCTGGGCAGAGTCCAGGGTGCATGACAGCAGACGTGCCTGCAGCTTCTCAATCCAGCTGCGCAGCTCTGCTTCCTCCATCTGCAGAGGCAGAATACCAGGTCATATAACCAGTGAAGACGATGGATGGTGAGTAACAGGGTGACTGTAACTAAAAACTAACAGTTCCAAAATACACTTCCAGTAATTTGCACTGATTAGATGAAGCAATGTGTCCCACCCAGTTTTTTGAGTCAATAAAGAGTAAATAAAATATTTTGCACTATTCCACAGAGAACATGACTCTATAACACTTACGTCTTTTTGAGCAAAGAGGTCCTCCATTTTCTCCTCACGCGTCTTGCTGAAGGTATCCGTTTTCAAGGAGGTGAGGCGATCGTCGATGGCTAGGTATACCTGAGTCACCCTGCAAGGTGAGAGTGCTGCAGGTCAGGGTCCCCTAAGGGTGAGATGCAGTGACATGCAAAGCGAGCCAGGACTCATACTTCTGGGAGAAGTCCTTCAGGTCCTGCAGAAGGGTGGCTTTGGATGGTCCCTGGTTCTTAATGAAGATCTTCGGTGGAGGGAGACAGATCTCAAGGAGTCGCACTGGGGTGTAGCTACAAGTCAGAAGGTTGGATATAAACAGACATATTTTAATTAGTACTATGGAGTAAGGAGCTATGAAGGAGTAAGGTGTGGGAAAGAGAGGCTCCACACCAACTTTTCAAACAACGGCTTATTCACCTGCACATAATTATGGTTTTGCTACATAACTATACCTACTTCGAACACATTCAGCTGATAAAAGAACAATTTAAAGGAAAAACAGGTTCATACAGCACCAGCAACAAGATCTACCACTAGCATAGCAGCTAAAATCGCCGTCCTGGTGGCTGCATGGCGTCATTGCAAACCAACAGCCAGGCATAGCTGAAAACACGGAAAGCTTCTCCACGATCCAACATGTGTCTGAATTAAGCAAACGACGTATCAGCATTAGAGAAGCTGTTCCAACTATTATTCAAGAATCAATCTGTGAATAACTGTGTAAATGATGGTGTGTTTTTTACGTTCTCAGTAACACTTTACTTGGCGGGGCACAAATAATATAGTATTATACTATTAGTTATGTTTATGTTAGTATGCTAAGTCTTCGTTACATTCTGATCTCATGTCAATTCATCATTAATGAATCGTGATGCATGTTTTAACTTAAGCAAGTACCATGTTACTATATCTGTTAATTCAGTAAATCTTTGTGAACTACTGAAGTGACAAGTCATAAATAAGACAAGCTAAATACTGATCTCATGTTTGTTCATCATTAATGAATCATGATGAATCGTATTCCAAGCAGTTACTATATTTGTTCATGATTTGTACTTCAGTAAGAACTGAGTTATTACTAAGTATTTATGCTCTGTCAAGTAAAGTGTTATCATGTTTTCGCTTTCATATGTTGTCTTTTGTAGATTTAATATAATTCACAAATGCAATTATTTTATAAATGATGGTTACTCTGAAAACTCAATATTTTTAAAAAATTTATTGACCCATTGCAAGTTTCCATAAATGCTCTACAAGAAAATATGGACAGTGTCCAGGGATGTCTCCCTGAAACAGAATCTCGAGTCGGTGAGAATCTGGAAGCAACGGTGACCACGGAAAAAATAGTGGAGGAGCGGTTTAAAAAAAAAAAAAAAAACATCAACTGAACAAGCCATAGCATGACCCTATGCTGCAGTCGTGCTCCCGCTGCCATAGCATGACCCTATGCTGCAGTCGTGCTCCCGCTGCCATAGCATGACCCTATGCTGCAGTAGTGCTCCCGCTGCCTGCTTTTACACAGCTGCACTTGCATGCTTACCTGTGATATTTTGGATAACGAACATTGAATATTTAGCATATAGATAAAGGCATATGCTGTTCTACAGATAGACAGCAAGACTTATTTTTCAGTTAAAAGCTAACATTACTTATCATGCAGTACTGTAGTCTGCAGATTGATGTTATTCGCAATAAAGTTAGCTGGCTAATAGACATAATATTAAATAGGCAACCTATCTGAATCAGTGTGAAGGTATTTCCATTTGTGGTAGCTAGACATGAACTTATGCATTTCCACACTGAATGCACTTTGTATACAGAGAAGAGGCAGACAAACCGGGACAGAGACAGGAGGAGATGGAGATCGAGTGGCGTGGTGAAGGCACCAAGAAAGGCTCGTGGTGGAACACACATCTCCACACAACATGCTAGCAGACACAGCAAAACTGCCACGTAGCCCTAAATCCGTACAATTATACAAAATAATGTTTGGAAAACAAACACATGGGCAAAACTAAAAACTTATTTGATAAAAAAGTTAATAAAATTAATAAATTAATAAAAAAGTGATGTGTGTCTGTATGCATGTGTGTGTGTGTGTGTGTGTGTGTGTGCTACATGACCGTCTCCCACCTGAAGGAAGCCACCATCTGGTTGTAGGAGAAGTACTGGTGGTAGTCCTTGTGAATGGAGTGACCACACGGCTCAGCGTTGGCGCGGCGAGTGTACTGGTGCCCGTAGAATCGCAGCTCCAGGTACTTGGCAAAGGACATGGACCAGGAGTCGTTGGACAAGGGGACCACTGGAGTCACCTAGTATCAGAGAAGGGTCAAGCAAAGCATATAGCATCTACAGGCTGAGAACGCAAACCCTTATCAAGCAACACAGACTGAGAATGCTGCCCTACAGCAGAACATGCCAAAGCTCAAAAGTGTAATGCCAAACCCGGGCAGGGGGGCCCTCCCTCTTACCTGCTTGCAGATGCGGCACCAGGAGTAGTTGAGGATGGTATGTTGGTAGCCTGGCACTGGTGAGTCCAGCTCCTTTAAGACAATCTGCACGCAGCCGTTTCCGTGCACGAAGCGTCGGATGTGGTGCACCATGGGAGTCTCGCAGAACATGCTAGGACACTGATATGAAGGCCTGAGAAGGTGGGGCAGCTTGTTACTACTACGATCTTCATCATCATTATCACCATCACCATCATCATTGTTTTCCTAGGCCCTGGTTGCAAAATTTTCTTAGGTGATGAACAAATTGCGCAAATGAGCTCATCTCACTACTAGACAGAAATGACAAAACACTGTTATGGTGTAAGTTTTCTATAGAAATTACAGACTAAAATGTATACATAGAACCACAGAAAACACAACACAAAAGATTAAACATCTTCTGCAGAAGACCCAGCCCATGTTGGAAAGTAACAGAAGTACTGAGAGTGTGACTCACCTGAAACAGTATCTCTCTAAAAATATTCCAAGGGTCAAGTCGTTCTTCCCATAGAACTCCATTGTCACAATCCTGTTGCAAAAAAATGTTGAAATCCTTTTTGATGAATTTCTTTGATATATTTAAAGCACTTCCTTGCACAGCAGGCCTGTGAGAAGGGCAGGGTCCTACCAGGGGCTCACGCAGGGGTTCGGGGCATTTGCAGATTGGGCTGATGAGCTGCTGAAGAGCACACACAGCCGCTGGTGATTGGCAGGATTCAGACAGTCCATCTGCGACACAAGAAGGCCAGCATCAAACAGACCCCATTGACACAAGGGTGCTCAATGAGTGAACAAGGGCCAGAGCTGCCTACGCCATTGTGTAATGCACATGGATGCCTGACACACACGGCTTTCTTCAGCAAGTGGTTCATTCTTACCTTACTAGCCCATACCATGTCACTCTGCCCACGATCCTCCTCACTGTCGCCCTTGGTGGGGCCTTTTGGTTGGGCCTCCCGGGCCTGCATGAAGGGGTCCACATCCTTTTGCCGGATGCGTCCCCCCTTGGCGCGAAAGTCGGCCAGCATCTTGGCTAGGTCCTGGCTGCTGCTCAGTTGCTCAGCAATGCGCATGCTGGTTAGCTGGTGAGTGGGCAACACCTGGATGGAGCGGGCAGGAGGTGCACCGCCATTAACAGCCACAGGAGGCACAGACTCCTTGAGCAGCTGTCTCTTGCGCCGCCCATCCAGCTCTTTGAAGTC
The DNA here is from genome assembly GCA_026777985.1 of Mormyrops attenuatus. Classification (NCBI taxonomy): domain Eukaryota; kingdom Metazoa; phylum Chordata; class Actinopteri; order Osteoglossiformes; family Mormyridae; genus Mormyrops; species Mormyrops attenuatus. Next base: position 33,426,126 of record JAODKC010000001.1, read on the forward strand.
CTTGTTGAGCAGAGGGGAGAGGTAGACCTGCTCAGGGAAGTAGTCCCGACTCGGGCAGCGCAAGCCAGCTGGCGTAAGCAGGAAGGGCTCCTTGAAGGAGATGAAGGGCGAGATGCAGAGGATGATGTCCTTCAGCTCCTGCTTAAAGGCCACTGAGAAGGACTTGAGGCGGTCATCAGACGAGGCCACGTGCTCCGTGATGAACGTACCGGTGTCATCCTGCAGGGGGTCCCGGAAAAGCTGGGGTGGTGGTGTCTCGGACCCTGAGCTTTCCCGCGAGTCCCCGCGGAGAAGAGCCCCCTTCCCTTCCTCTCGACCTGCCTCCAGGTCAGATATTAGGAAGGGCGGGGCTACTGGAGGGGGCTGCACGGGCAGGCAAGAGATGGGCATAGAGGTTACTAAATCCGGATTTCCAGTCTCAGCTCCGGGGAAGGACTCAGTGGAGTCATTTTTGGCGCCTTTGGGACTCTCCCCATCTCTTAGTGAGGATTCAGACAGTTTTGGAGGCTTCTCAAGGGAAAGGCTCTGCTCCTGCAGCCCCAGCCTGGTATCGACTCCTGGAAAGGGGTCGCTCTGATCAGAGGTGGCCCCCTCGTCCCCATCCTCTTCCTCCTTCTCCTCACCCTCTGTGCTCTCCAGAAGGCAGGGGAAGGAGGTGCTCTTGGCCAGGCTAGGCGGCATGGCGAACTCATCCATAAGGAAAGAGATCTCCAGCTGCGAGTGGTAGGCTACATAGATCATCAGCATGATGATCTCCTTCACACGCGCCAGCTCATACAGCGAGGCCCCCCGCAGCTTGATAGTGCAGCCGAGATGTTGGGGGCAGCCCTCGAAGAACATCAGGTTCTTGGTCTCGTCTGTGGGTCGGTAGTGGTATAATGGTAGACGTAGAGGGGTAATCATAGTAAACAGATTAGCATTGTAGCATTTGTAGCATCATAAATACTATTATCTAGCACTACAAGGAAGGTGTGCTATATGATCAGTATCATATTTTACAAATATGACAAAAAAAAGCTTTCATAATAAGCCTAATGAATTTACGGATCTAAATTAAAACCTTATTTCATGTAACAGCTAGAAAGTGCATATGGCAGCCAGATGATAGCTAAAATAGGAGTGGGACCACACACTGGGCAAGCGGACAGTACACTCACTGTTAGCTAGCTGGAATGCGTGTAGGTAGAACTTGTGGCAGGTTCCCAGGCGGGGTTTGGTCAGCAGCTGGTCCATAGACATGACCAGGTCCCCTTGCGTCACACGACTCACCTTGTCTAAGACTTGCTGTAAACACCAGATATAACGCAGCAGATGTGTCAGAATTAGTCAGGCTGACACCAGATGGTTAGCTCTGAAATGCTGACGGCTACAGCAGAGGGAGCCAGAGACTGAATTAAAAGCAGTGGGACAAGGCTCGACGGGAAGCTCCTCAATGCTGTAATACAGCACCATTGTTAAGGGGGTGACACTCACAGGCTTGACGTTGATGACCAAGGTGATACCGTGTTCCAACAACATGTCCTGGGCGATGCGAGAGACAGTCTTCTCCACCAGAACCAGGCTGGGCCGCATGTCAGCAATTCGCTGTACATAATTCTTCAAGAATTCTCTTTCCTGACAGATAGTCAAGATCCAGAACTCCCAATGAATAGTGTGTAACAGTAAACAGATAGTGTCCTATATGTGAACCCTTTCAATACACAAGATAATGGTCCAGGACATGGATGAGTAAAACAAAGACTGACTTGTCAAAAATACAAAAAAGCCAAAATTTCTGCGTCTGCATTCGTTCGAAATATATCCACTATCATAAATTTTAAAGTTAAAGAATTCTCACATGTCCCAAACAAGGCGTGGGAAACCAGAATTAACATCATTTTTAGACACAAACACAAGTGGTCCAAATGGCAGTCTGGCAAAAAAACCTCCCTGGATTTCAGGAGACCCAGCACCTATGGCAGACTGAAAAGCGCCCTCTTCAGGTAAGGCGCCCATACTGTGGATGCTGCTAGTCTGCCCTGGCAGTAGCTTTGTTGTAACAAGCCTGTAAACGCTGACATTTTGAGAACAAAACTGAGATAATCAGGCCCCTACCTGGAGCACAATTGGGTCAATGCATGTGAACTTAGTCTCTTCTCTGTACAGGTACTCAATGGAGCATTTCAGCAGCAAAATCTTGGGATTCTTAATATAGGCATTCATCTGAAGACAAGAATCATACCAAGAAACATTAAATATCTAATGGCAATCCACACTACTGCAACTTCACATATGTTGTTGCTGTCTGATGAATCCATCAATACCATGTATCTGCCACCCTATGTTTGGTAGAGCTTCAACTAGGGCTGGAGTATTCTGGGTAAAATTGTGTGTTGTTTTTCCCACTCAAACAAGATTACAGTTTTCTCTCATGATTCATGTGCAATAAATTTCTCTCCTTATGATAATAATAATAATAATAAAAATAATAATATGGATCCCAGTTGCTCCCCACTGCCATGCCCCTCATCCAGCCACATTCGCCAGAGTACTGACAGCTATTTGATTACTGAGCGCTATTTTGCCCTGCTTTTAGATTCGGTACTGTTCATATTTTCCATAAGGATGCGCCACTAACAATACGATCGTTACTGAAATGGGACTGTCAAATAAACTTTGTAGAACAGAAAGAGCAAATTCCTGGCTTTTAAAAAACAACTCATTTCAAAGTGCAAGAAATTTCTCTGCTATATGTTCTTACTGTTGCATGCACCAGATACCCCCTCTTTATTTTAAAGCGATTAATTTTGCAGCCCTAGCATCGCCTAATGTACCTCAGCTGACAGCTGTCACCTGAAACCAGAAGAAAGTTTACACTGCGGTTTGGGTAAGACGCTTCTGTCAAGGATAAGTAACACCCACATCCTAAGCTACTCGTTTGAAAGCAGTGTTTATGTTTGTACTCGTTAACATTTGCATTCAGAATAGTGGTCGTTTGTATGTATTATGTTATACTGCTAATTCTAACAACTGATATCTAGATTGTAAGACCAAGCTCTGATTATATCCAAATGTTTTTTCATGCTTCTGAAATAGTGGATTTTTGGAAATACATGATTTTCATTGGAAAGCGATAATATAATACTTAAACATGTATATTTCACATTCAGTTCCATCTATATGGATTTTCATACCTTTTTATGGGCAATGTTCTTGGTGCATACAAATCCATTTACAACAGATGAGTCGAACTTCTTTCCTCCTGAAATCTGCGGATCCAAAATAATAAGATATCAGTGGATGTTTTTTGAATAAGGTACTAAAAATGCTCCCATATGCAAAAACTTGATCATAATTTTTATACTTTTACTGGTATATGTTGTATTAAACTACAGTATATAAACCAGGAGGTCCAAATGGAGAGAGAACATCAGCAGACTTTTGTCAAAATGATCACAAACACACTGGGATGAATGGCACCCAAAACAGAGGCATGTTATTAGTGCGCCACATCCCTGACCTTCTTGATGTGGACAAACTGTCGTATGTCCATGTCGTCGTCGCTGCTGCGCACGTCCGGCCGCACTGTCTGCACCACCTGCCGCACCACTGGCACGATGATATCACGCCAGGACAGTGATAGTGACTCACTGTATAGCAGCTGTTGCAACAGTGCCATCATGTGGCTGTGGTTTGCCGAGCTGTACAGACAAACGGGCCAATGGGGTGGTGAGTTCCCGACTACTCTGCTGTAATCTTCAATTACTTTTTTGTAATATTCTACTGGCATTGTCAAAAAAAACACTATAATAACTGGATGATCAGTTTTTTGGCAGGATTATTATCTAATTGTTTCCCAACCTGGTCCTCAAGGACCCTGAGACAGTTTTAGCTCCCTCCCAGACAGTCCACGTTTTAGCTCCCTCCCAACTCCCTGCCAGACAGTCCACGTTTTTGTTCCCTCCCAGCTCCCTGCCAAACAGTCCATGTTTTTGCTCCCTCTCATAGTCAACATTTTGCTCCCTCCCAGCTCTCTGCCAGACAGTCCATGTTTTTGTTCCCTCCCAGATAGTCAACATTTTGCTCCCTCCCAGCTCCCAGCCAGACAGTCCATGTTTTTGCTCCCTCCCAGACAGTCCACATTTCTGCCCCCTCCCAGCTCCCTGCCAGACTATCTGGGGGTCCCCAAGTACAGACTTGGGAAACACTCTAACTCTGCTGGTACCATCAATGTCCTCATAAGGCCATGCAGAGGGCGACACTCACAGCAGCCTCTCCATGGCCTTCTTCTCCCCATTCTCCTCCCTCAGCTGGTCCAATGAGCTGTGGTGCCAGCCCAGAGGTGTGAAAAGCATCTCCTTCGCCTTCTCCTCCACGCGCCGGTTAAACAGCGACTCTGGCCCAAGGAATTCACAGTTAACAATCATTTCTAATTAAAACATTAAACTCAGTTAACATTTATGGAACTGGGAATCACTGAACAGGTGCCTGTCAATACATCTGGATAAGGCAAGAGAAATTTTATATTAATTTATAGTTAGCCCATACCTTTGATAAAGGCATCACTTATTGAAAATTGTTGTCCGTCTTCTGACACCAAGAACTCAGCTATTAAAAGAAAAAACCTTGAGCCAGACAAGAAATGGCACTACAACCTTCAGTTTTGAATCAAAGCTAATTTCCATATATAAACAAGCTTATTATAAAAAGATTTGACACTGTGCCCATTATCTGTTCATAGGACAGCACTAAAAAAATCCAAACTGTAACGGTTAGAGAGCAGGCTGGACCTACTAAACTTCACAAATTACTATTGGGAAAAGCAGCCATGAAAGGTCTTGTTTCTAAGAACAGAAATGTACTGCAGGATTACTCAGAGTATCAGCTCCTGAAGGAATAAGTGCCCTGGGGTTAGGGAGTCTAAGGATGGTCTTTAATAGAGCAAGTTGGTGTCCCTTACTCTCATTCTACATAATCAGCTCAAATCTCCAAACATTTCATTTCATTGTGGAATTTCATCTCATTGTAGCCATATGATGTTTTTGAAGATTAAAACTAGAGATGGATCATATGTCGGTTAACATATCGTTATCGGCATCAGCCAATACTAGCTAAAAATCAAGATATCAATGTCAATCTTGGCTGATAAACTTTATCACCATTCAAAGTCAGCAGCAGCAGAATTAAAGACACACCGACTAAAATAAAGGAGATGATTGCACTGGACGATCAGCCATTTTCTGCAGTGGAGGGATTTCTTTGCCGCAATCACTGCTTGTAAGAGGTCTCAAAGTACCAGCCCACAGCATGTTTATAAGTCATTATTAAATCTGGCCGGCAGATCGATCTTTCATTCTCTACAGAATAAAGAAATGATGTAACATCATTCCACTAACCTCTGCCAGCAAACCCAGCAAGTTTCACCAGAATGCCCCCCCCCCCCCACCTACCTACTCAGAGGTAATCACTATCAGCATCGACATTATTAGACAAAATTGTTATCGTTCAAAATTCACCATAATTTCAAAATGTTTGCAGTTGTTTTTGCACAAAATGAATTACACAGTCCAAATTCTCAGCTGTCAAAGAATAAACTCTTTAAGAATATGTGAAAGTGCACTGGTAGACTTTAGCATCATTGGCTCAAGCAAAGTAAGACTGTGGACTCTGAACAGTTAATAAGCTGCAGTTAAAGAGGCTTGGAGCACATGCCCAGCCAATTAGGATATGGATGAGAAAAACAAAGAGGAGAGCAGTGGGAGGAAGGACCTTTCTGCTCCGAGGGGTGTGGAGGTACATGGGGGTATTTGGATTGCTTTTTGATGTGAAAGTTGACATTGTCCTGCTCCATGTTTAGGTTGATGGAGGCTGCAGAGTCGCTGTCCACCGCAGAATGGAAGCTGCTGACTGATGTCCTCTTACTGGGGCTGGCAGAGTCTAAATGAGGAGAGACACTGAATCAAAACGCGGTGTCACGATTTTATGGCAAGGCAGCGGTCACACTAATAAGAGCTAGAATTGCCAAAATACTCCTGATTAGACAAACAGGCCCAAGGGTACGCACTGGGCATGATATAGTCGCTCTCGTCTGCCAGCTGCTCAGGGTCACTGTCATCAAACTTGATATCTTTGAACCATGAGGGCTCAGAATGTCCCTCCAGGGAGTTCACACTGTCACTGTCTGGGGACGGGGTCTCTGAAAAGTCAGTGCTCTACGGACAAAACCAGGAAGATCATTGACACATCATAACATCATCATACCCATATCAAGCAGTAGGAATTATCAGATATATCAGGATATATGGCAGGGAGACACAGCAAACACAGTATAAATGTTATAGGTCACAAAAATGTGCCTGTCTCTACCTGCAAAGGGCGATAGAGAGCATATTCATCCCGGAAAAGCTGATCGTGATGTGTGACGCAGTCTAACCAGCGACCGTCCACCAGAGCCTGTCCTATAGCTATAGCCTGAGCCCTGTAACGGAACACAAAATCAATAAAGATGTTTTAGGCCAATCAGCAAGCGGAATGGCATTTGCATGCCGCCCTCAAGTCTGGTGTCAGCTTTCAATAAACATCACAGGCTCCTCAGCTTTAAGTACCTTGTGGAGATTGTGCCATTCCGCAGAAGCCAATTGACCAGCTCCTTTCCCACAATGCAATTGGGGTAGGTGCGCAGCCAATAGCGGTGGTCCTGGAACTCCATGCCGGTGTTACTGTGACAGATCTTCTTCCATAAGTCCTTTAGCTGGGATGAATCCTAAAGAAATAGCATAACAGACAACAATGGAGGAGTGCTGATATAAAAGCAGCTTTATTGTAAGATTTTTAACAAAGGGGGAGTTTGAATGCACTGATATAACAGCCAATGAAATATTAATAATTGTGATACTAGGGTTATTCATTAATACCACATGAGTGAATACACACTGTACACTGGATTGATAACACATAAAACCTGACAAGATCTGACAAACTGAAGAGAAGGCAGAGATTGTGAGTACCAGCAGTATCTTGCGCTCCTCCTCACTGTGGTCAGGCTTGGACATGGCCCGGCTTGTCTGAGGGCTAACGGAGCTGTCGTAGGACGGGACCATGGAGGAGCCCGATCGGTCCAGGGAAAGATTGGTGATGCTGGCCGACCTGTTGAAATATGAGAAGATGTTTCCACCATTCAAAAGGAAGACAGGAAACTTTTAGTGTATAATTTACTATCAAAAATGGAAAATGTTTCTCATTGGCTTACTGCTAGAATACGGTTCTCCTGTCAAATCTCCTGACAGCCAAACCCCCAACCCCCCCCCCACCCACCCACAATCCTTGCAAAGTCATGAGATGTGAACAAAACCGAAACACGCCACCGCTATCTGCAGGTGTTCCAAGGGCCTGCTGGTGAATTAGATACGCATTTCCCAGCATTGTACACAGACGAGCATACACACGCATGCCAGTGTTCATTCCGCTGACGAAAACCACGACGAAAAGTACTCAATGAAGATATTAGACTGGCAAAAACGAGAAGATAATAAAATAAAAATTAAATTGATGATGCCAAAAACTATGATGAAATGCATTGACACTTTCATCAACAAATAAAAATGAGACAAGAATGTCAGGAAGGGATGAAACAGAGCCAATCAGAAGCAGCATGTTTAATTATAGTGTTGATTGGTGTAGCACGATAGGATAATACTGATCTAACCAGCTTCAAATGCACAATCCATGCTGATCCGTCTCTAAAGTTTGTCTTTAAACTTCTTATGTCTTTGCTAGCAACTTTTATCATGGGGGACTGCAATCCGCTGAGCACTGGAGGGGGGTTTCTTATAGTACAAATGGAGATCCGTCATATGCAAATATGATTTTTGCGACTCAATTTTGTTTATTATTTTATTTAATGATAAATAAAGTTTATGTAAAGCCATTTTTGATTTAGTGCAATGTTTCGTTTTGCAAGCTTTGCAAGAATGAATTTTACGTCCTTCAATAGCATATATTCAACCCTAATACCATGGTATGATGAAAGCTTCACATATGGTGCCATCAGGAATCAGGAGGAGACAGAGAAGACAGTGTGTGTGTGTGTGTGTGTGTGTACACTGAAAATAAAATTTTCAAAGAAATGCAAAAATGATGTATTGGACAAAACCTGCTAGTTTCACTGACTGTGTACTGTGGACTTTATCTAAATATCCCGTAATTTTCATCAAACTAAAAAAAAAACAAAAAAAAAGATGACAAATACAACTAAAGTACACAGCATTTTCATCAAAAAAATCTCAGAATACAGCTAAATCAAAAAACGCTGACAAAACGAACACTGATGCAAAAAGAAGCAGAATCAAACCTTTTCCTTGCTGGGGACTTGCCCACGTCCTCCTGCACCGCCCCTAACCGGGAGCTGAGGCCGCTGTTCTGGGACTCCTGGTGGATGAGACTGACCCAAAGGAACACACACAACACATCATTCTATGACTTGAATATGCAGCCGCTCTCTTCTCTGTCGCAGCGTCCAATCAAAATAAGGCTCCGTATCAGTAAGGACACACACGCGCAAAGATTCCAAACCACCAGACCTTTCGAAAGCATCCACTCAGAGCTAGAACACAGCACTCTTGAGAAAAACAGCACTATAACTCACTTCTTCCTTATCCCAATTGGAGTTTTTCTATGTGAAGGGAAAAAGAAAAGAAATTTCTTTTTAAATACGTACGGGCACATATTGGGCAAACTGATTTGTCAAGGGAAGTGACGTTTGGGAGAAAGGATTTCAACATAAGCCGGGCTGTAAGCGACCAAAAACATCACTGCGTTCACCATCTCTCTTAACCAGGAAGTGAAGGCATGCACTACCTGAGAGCTGTCCCAACAAGCCCTGACAGTTCCTCTCTTTTCACTGGTAACCAGTATTCCGAGGCTGACCATTAATTAATTTAACAAACATAGGGCCATCCAACTTAATCTCGAGCAAGATATGGGGGTGCTGTTTCTCCTTACCAAATTAATTAACCTTTCTGATTGACCTCCTCATCAATGATAAAAGATTCTCTTTTAAAGATATATACATAATACAATTTAAAATGTGAACAAAAAAATTATAATAGTAATAGTGGCCAGTGAATATGAGCTTGTGGCACAGAACTAAAAACGTGGACCTGCCAATCTGCACTGGACATTCAGAGCATAAGGATGGTCTAAAGGATTTCCGGGGGACCCAGTCACACGCCTCACAGCAAGCCAATCAGGTCAAAGGCCAAAACCTACATCCATCTTGGGAAGTTGCCATCAGAGTTACTCACTCAATACTGTCAAGGAGGCACCCCAAGTACCAGACAGAGGAACTGGACAGAGAGGGGGAGGAGGAGCTCGAACACTATGTACAGAGTCATGGGCCAATCAGATGAGAGAGGGAAAACACGAAAAAAAAAAAAAAAAGATAGACAGGGAGAGATGGGGGGAAAAGATTATTCAATGCAGCAATGAGGGGGGAAAAAGGCAGGACAAAGGCAGAAGGTTGACTGGTATGTTCCTGTGGTCACCTCTGCCAGGCCAGGTCCTCCTCCAGGAAGATGTTGCGGCTGGCTTTGCGGCCGCCTAGCGGCGTGCGCGGCTCGCTGGGCTCCAACACGCAAACGGAGCAAGGCGAGTCCGACAGCACGCTCAGGTCCTCACCGATGGAGCCAGAGTCAGCCGAATGTGCGTAGCTCAGCGCTATCTTGCGGCAGTAGGTGCAAGCCCGCAGGTCTCCTGCAGAGGGCAGAGGCGTGGATTTGGGAGGTGGGGTTGGGGGTCAACTGCTTCACACTGAAGCCAGACAACAACATGCCACACAAAGAAGCCCAAAGTGCCCCAGTCACTTTGGAAACTACAGACTAGAAGAGGACACTTCATGGGTAAATATTGCAGCAGACAGCTACACACTCTGAAGAAACTGGATCTAAAATCTGGATCTAAAATCATAAGATCCAAAGGTAACCCTAACCCTCACTTCACAGGCGACTGTTTCCACGCACATTTCAGCAGGTCATGGCCTTTCCTGGGTGACACGTCATGAAGCTGCTTGATACCCTGAGGCCCCTCTCTCCACAGCACATGGCAGGGTCCCGTTCTGCGCTCGCCAATCCCCCCCCCCCCCACTCACCTGTGTACCCCATGAACTTGCCAGGAATTTCCTGATTGCAGCAGCGGCTACAGAATATCTGGCCACACAGGCGGCAGTGGTGGCGGCGTCGGAAGGTGGTGAACTTCTCGTTGCAGTCGTAGCACTCCTTACACTGGCTGTCCGGCATCCAGTACTGCTTTAGGTCACTGTCCTGCAGCAAGCATGGGGCAAGGCGGGGCTTATGTCTTAACCAATCAAAGTTTGGAGAATTATACAAAGACACATGTAGGATATATGAGTTCAAATAAATGCTACAGTCAGTGTGCGAAATACAGGAGGGTCCGGGGGGGTCCGACACCCCCGAGTAACCCATGAGACCCCCCGAAAGCCTCAAAAGCAAAATTTTAAGGGGGGTCTCAAGATCGGTATTGCGCAACAATAGGAAGATGGGGATCCCCCCGAATATTGACAGATATTTCGCACACTGGCTACAGTGCTTCTCCCCTATCAGTGAATCTAAACAAATCGGTCCATAACTACTTATCCAGTGCAGGGTTGGGACAAGCCTGGAGCAGGACGGCAGTACATTGCAGTGCACCCTCTTTGAGAAACAAATCAATGGAACTGCTTGTCTTTGGACAGTGGGAGACACACACAAATACACACACACAGAGCTGAGGCATAAACAAACCCATAAACCTGAAGGTTTGAGGCCATAGCGCTAAATATAACGAATAATTAAAGAATGTTCAAGGGATATTGTAACTTAATACAGTAACGTTTCAGCAGTTCACAGGACAGTGATTTTTTTGTCCGGATTACTTGGAAATTAAGATTAAATTTAAACCAGCTAATAAAGAAGTGCAAATCCCCAGTGGGAAACAATGTGGCTTATGTTCATTTCTGTGCTTTGCTCGCACCGGCCAGCGTCTCCGGCACGCGGCTCACCTGGCTTTTGCCCTCCATTATTTCCTTTAGCCTCTTGAGGGCAGTGCGGAGCTGAACCGCAGTTCGTGGGTCGTGACTCCCCAGCGGGGCCTCTGATTTTCGTCTCCCCTCTAAGTAAGACAAAAACAACATCCAGATTAACCAGTGGAGTGCCACAAGGTTGCTGGAGCCAATATTTTTTTCTGATACATAGTATATAACTGACAGATTTCACTAGAGACAATTCAGATTTAACTTAATGACATTCATCACTTTGAAGCGTGTGTGTGTGTGTGTGTGTGTGTGTGTGTGTATAAAACAGAAGCGCTTACGAAAACACAAGTTATGTGATTTCTTCAAAGTAGTACACAAAGAAAGTAAAAAAAAAACCTTAACCCCTCCTGAAAAAGAATAGTATCTAAACTCCTGTGTATCTTCATTGCATCACTGTGAAAAATCTAAAACAGAAATAAAAGAACTTAAGGCAAAGTGAATCATGCAGAGGTACTGCAATACCTCACCAAGAGAATCTGAACGTGGTCCCTCGATGTGAAATGAGAAAACATCAGAAATAAGGATTACTGATCTTTCAGGTCATTGTTCGTAAGATATGACTAAATCAAAGGGAAAGGGGGGGTCTGCTTGGTGGGGGGTTTGTGAGCAGTGGGCAAAAGTGTCTGTCTAGGTGTATGGAAAGCTAAACGAGGGGGAACCTGTACCTGATGCCGTGGAAGTGCGTCTGAGAAGCTCAGGGGGATGCTTTCTGTGCGTGGCAGAAGCGTGCAGGGAGTGAGAAGGGCTGGGCCAGTTCTTCCGCTCTCCTTTAGGGGATGGCACAACAACCTCCATCTTTTCAGCCACCGACGGGGGGCGCGCCTCATCTGAGCACATACCGAATCAAACACTCAGCACTACTGAGATTCATGACAAAACACTAAACTCCATAAGTACAAGCCAGGACTCAGAGCATGATGCAAACCTGAACCCACAGAATACATGATCATTTTGTAAAACGAAGAAGGAAGGAGAAGCACATGATACTGTGTGAACATTCCTGGCACATTCATCAGGTCACAGGACTGCGTTATGATTGGGCCATTGCCACCGTCATATAAAATCGCAGAAATTTCCCAACAGTAATCTAAGCACAGATACTGACAAAGTAACCCTTGACTGCCATATCCATAAACTGCCTGAAAATCATACAGAAATAACTGCACCGTTGTTTACAAAATGTAATTATCCGTTTGACTCATTGAAAATAGGGCTGTGCGATATGACGATACATACTGAATGACGAAATAAAATATCGTTATAATATATCGTTTCATAATATGCTCCATCGTTTATTTTGTGGTGTCACAAAATACACTGTTTACGGTAACATTTTTCTTCATTTTGCAAGGCTACACGCCACGACATGAGATGTGGCACTAGCATGGAAGTTTTTATTGGGCTTCATTATTTGTAGCCCACAGAAGACAATCCATAAATATGTAACATAATCCACAATCATTTAACTATCCACAAATAAGTATTTTTTGTATTGTATAAAGTCATATCCACAAAAACAGCGATTTGTACACGTGAAGCGTGTTTTGCACATTTGTGGATCACATACGGTCTATTTGTGGATCGCGTTACTTTTGTGATTTTATATAATGAATTTGTATATTAATGGGGTAGATAAGCAGCCTGACCAGCGTTCTGATTCGTGTTCCAAGGTACCACTGTACTTTTGTCCTCTAACTGTCTGTATAATGCTAGCAGCACTTTTTTACATTTTTTTTCTGTTTCAAAAATAAGAAACATCAGTTTGTACAGCTCATTTAACTACAGCCCCAGCAACACTGGCGTTTCCATTAGAAAACTTAAGAACAGACTAGACTGTTTTAGGAATCAAATGATCTGTCATATATCCACTAAGGTAACAGAAGCTGTAAGATGAATAATCCAAAATCACAACGAAGTAGCTAAGTTCAACCAGCAAATAAAGTTTGAGACAGAAATTCTCCATGAATGAACAGCAACATTAGGCACAAACAGATGTTACTTTTGTTGTACTTTACAGGATTCAGTGAATGATGTCCATCTGGATTCCATCAATTAGTCAATTAGTGAATTACAGATGATTCTAATCCAAATGATAAATCCCCTGATCAAATATTTTAACATACTATGCAGACTACACCTACATAAGCCTGGAAAAGAAGTGAATTAGGTACAATTCTTTGGCTATTAAGTCCTGTAGGTCCGCATGACCTTTACCCATTTATATCAGTGTTTCTCAACCCGGTCCTCTGGGACCCCAAGACGATCCAGGTTCTTGCTCTACGTATCTCACCTCCCTGACAGAAGGTCCACATTTCTGCTCCCGAGGACCGGTTTAAGAAACACTGTATTTAAATAACTTCAGGCCAAATCAACCACAATGCCTGTGAAAAAGAAAAAGCATTCAAACTTTTGCACATGGAACGGTCTGCCAAAGGCAGTAGCCATGATGTAAAGGCAGCACATGAACACGGGCTCACGTCCCACCTTTGCTGAAGCGGAATAGGCTGACAAAGGAGCTGTAGGCAGATCGTAGTGGGGGTTCATCCTGCTCGGGGGTCAAGGGCTTGAAGTGAGTGAGGTGAGAGGGGCTGCCAGGGGAGGGCAGCGGCTCAGCATTCCACTCCAGGGTGGAGGAGAAAGACTTGTCATCGGCAGCCATGTCACTGCCCCTGCCAGAGGAACATACACTTCTTTAGTGGGGGCTGTCACTGGGCCACCGTGGACAGGAGCTACAGCCTTCATCCAATTCAATCATCTACTGAACATATCTACAAATGGCTTACAGGCTAAACAATAGACAGTTTCCCTAAAGAATCATTCAGTGGAACCCCCCATCCATTAATTAAAAAAAAACAAGATCCAACTTCCACAATATAAGAAATCAGTCCCATTTCTACAACACCTGAATAAGTGCACTAAGGACAACATTGGAATAAACTATGTGCTGTATGATGTCATACTCCTTTCATTTTTCATCATCCATCTGTTTTTCAGCACAAAAGTACCTTTGTATTAATGCGCCGTTAGCAGGGGTTCTAATGAAAAGGATAGTCATAAACCTAGGAAACACGTTTTTTTTCACAAGAAAATACACATGACTCTGACTCCCAAATTATCAATGCCTGAAATGGCCACTGAAAGGCATGATCAACTAGAAATCACATGACAAGTAACCAAAAGCTACGGCTAAACTATTCCCCCTACTTCAAACCACAAGCAGTGACCAAGACAAGGCTTGCATTACCTCACAGTTACTTGGCAGAGGCTTGTGTTCCCATAGTGACGTACGAGTCATCACATTTTAATTCAACAAATTTCCAAAAAGGTTTCTGCATCATCATGTTCTATTTGTGATGAAATTTGTCACGTGAAATACATATTCCTCCCTGAGCTCAGAAATTATTCTTATCTTTATTACTTTAAATACAAGAACTCGTGGAAATTATAGGTGGAAATCAGCGGGAGAACGTTTTAAACTGGATTTGAGAAAGCACTTCTTTACACAGCATGTAAAGCATGGAATAGTCTTCTGGTTCATGTAGTGCAGGCTAAAACCCTGGGTTCCTTTAAATCAGAGCTAAATAAGATTTTAACAGCTCTGAGCTATTAAGTTCTCCCAATTGAGCCGCATGGGCTGAATGGCCTCCTCTCGTTTGTATATTTCTTATGTTCTTGATTTTTTTTCTTAATTTCCCTTTGAGATATAGTGCCTTTTTTACACCACAGGCAAAAAATGATAACTCAGAGCGTTTGTAATGACATGGCTCAGTTATAGCCTGATGGACAGCTCAGAAATTAAGAACTTTTTCCACGGTATTATAAAACTTAACTTTTGCATTAGTCTCTCTTTTTTCAAGGTCAAAGTTACTCTTGCAGACAGCATTTTTTACCCCATTTGGTTATGAAAAAACAGTGGACAGCTTGGGATAACAAGTCAATTTTGGTGTAAGTGTGTAGTGAGTAAGAATGGCTGTAATAAAACACACAAGTGTGTGTGTTACTTGTTGTAATACTTGTATACAAAACACTGACCTGGTACCTGGTATCATTCATGAGATGCACACCCCAAAAATGCACAAACTGTACAGAGACGCTGTATCTGAGTCTCAAAAAAGGCATGTGTGGGAGGGGCAAAAAACGTTTCACTTAACTGGAATGAAAGTACACTTTTCCTGCTTTCAAGAAAAAAAAAAAAGTGCTTGTAATTCAATTGGTTGTAGGAGTTGCAAGGCACTGAACATACAAAAAAACAATCACTGAAACATCACTAATCTCACTCTCTTTTAACCAGTTTCTTTCACGAAAAGTAGCTTAAAGTACACCTTAGGTGTGGCCTAAAGCGTGGACTTTTTCGGGAATTTCTCCTTTGTCTCGCAAGATGAATTCCAGGCATGCCACTGATCAAGTCTGCAGGGCACATTACACCAGATCTTTATGATTATTGACAGGCACAAGTATTACTCTGATCCCATACATGAAATAACGTTTATCTCGTGCTCTTCTGACAAAATTAAGCAAACAGAAAAGACTCTCCAGCACAGATTCCAAACTGCAGAGCTGATCCTCCAAACTTGGACGTCCATGGCTTTATTCCCATTAGTAGAAGTGTCATGCAGGTACGTATAATTCAGATGCCAAATTTCATCAAAATCAAAAATGATCATGCCATTTGCTGAATTAAAATGGAATGACGCATACAAGTGAGGATGAGAGAGCAGGGTCAGACTGCATTTCTGCGGTACCTGGGGACCTGCTCAGGGGCTCAATTCTGCCAGCGAAAAAGGTGAATCAGTGACCTTTTGATCATGGGCACAGAACCCTAACCTGCAGAGGCACAAACCACCCAACACACAGGGGTTCTACTACAAATTTTGGGCCCTTAACCAAGACCAATTCAATTATGTTGCATACTTTTAGGGCCCATTTAGGGGCCCTTGGAATTATCCTGACCTTTCCCCCTTTACTCTGCCCATGCCCACACCATGACAACAACCAGGCATGGGGTAGTTCTTCAGAACACAACTGCATAACCTACATACAAACTCAGTAAAACCCTTATTAGCAGTTTGATGATCTCAGAACTATGAAAGGAAATGCAAATGTCTTTATCTGTATCACATTTCAGATAATGAATGAGCAAATTAAACTGATTAGACAACGACAACAATACCGATTTCTTTACATGTGTCCTTTTGCCACTGGCTATCTATGGTAAAGTTTGTCAAAATAGTTGGCATATAATGTTTGATCGAATGGTTGCACATTGTTATTCGAAACAGTAAAAACCACACAGCTTCAAATCAACCTAAGAGTTTATCTGACCACACTTTGTTCTACACTAACCCACAAAATACTTCCCATCTTTGCAACAGACATTTCAAATATGAAAACTCAGAGATCAACGAAAAACACGAATGTAACGTAAAATGAGAATAAGGGATGAAGTTAAGACCAAGTACCATTAATAATAATAATCCAACCATGTGGCCACAAGCGCGTGACAGAAGACGGTGGTTGAGCTCCGTTACGCTTCTTGTAATTTTGTGGCACTACGAATGTTAATTATACAGGAACATACAATAACGAGGTATTCGCAAAAATTAATATAACAATGCTAAAATTCATATACATAATTGCTAGAGGGCAAACACTGCATAATAGTAAAGTACGATACGATTAGTAACTACCTACTGTGCTGAAGTACAAGGCAGACAAGCAGGCATTGTTTAGAAAACGCTAATCAATTAAATCTGCCCGACATAAATAACCGATAGAAAGCGACAGACGGATACAAAATACCAGGACGTTCATTTTCCCTGTCTAATCCAGGAGGCCTTAGGAAGTGCTATCTCATTTTGATTGCTACCGATTAATTATCGATGTTTTAAAAATTACATCGTTTTAATAGGTACGTCCCAACTCAATACAAGAGACATGTGTTTTAAGCTTAAGTTTAGATGTCATATAAAACAAACACCTACCTTCCTGCCTGTAGTTTCCTCCGGCCACCAACAGAATTAGAGCGCTTCCTAAAACAGACCAGACTAGTCGATCACTCCCATGATCGAACTGTTTTGGTCACGCGACCAGGCATCACACATCTATGTGTCAAAATCGGGGTTACTTTCACCTAGAAGCGGATCTGGAGTGAACGATTATTCTGAAATTAACTAATCTAATCTATCCCTGAACATATTTTTATTGTAGAAGAAGAAAAGGTGACTCGCGGCCTTCTTATTTGTAGTCACACTTTCGCAATGTAATATCTGTGGGATTAGGTGAAATAGTTTACATTTACATTCACTTTCTTAAGCCGATGCTTTTGTCGAAAGCGACGCACAATTGAGACAAATAGCACAAAATGCGGTTTAATGCCATATTTAAATATTTTAGCGTCCAATTGAATTAGATAAAACAATCCGTTTAGTGGTTAGCGCTGCTGCTTCACACCACTGGGACCAGGGTTCGAGTCTCGGCCAGGGTTAAATGTGTGGAGTTTGCATGTCCTAAACTCCAAAAACATGCTGAGGCTAATTGGAATGACTAAATTGTGCATATGTGAGTGTATGGTATGTGAGTGTGTCCTGTAATGGGCTAGCCCCAGTCCTGGGTTGTTCCCCAGAGGCTCTGCGGCACAGAAGGATAAGTGGTTTGGGAAATGGATGGATGAAGAAAATATACAGGTAAACTGTAATCTCATTGTTACCCCTCTAGTGCACCTGTTAAACTCTTCCTGTTTTGGTGGTCGTCTCATTGTTGGCCCTCAAGTGCACATGATGTTAATTTAATTAACACCAAAGCAGCTGAAACTGATTAACAACCCCCTCTGCTACTTAACTGACCAGATCAATATCCCAGAAGTTTAATTGACTTGATACTATACTCTGATTAAACAGTGTCCCTTTAATTTTTCTGAGAATTATATATTATTCCAGTATGGACCTAAAATTGGCTATATCAACAGCACTGAGGTAGTTACCCTGCAGATTATTTACATGATAACATGATTACATGTAAATGCGTGTGCATCTGCGTGCAGACTTGTCACAAATTGAAAATCTCACTCCAGCTGACCAAAGTTGGTAACTCTGAGACAGCTGTGGAAAAGAAGCTCTTCTTCATTCTGCTGATGTGGAATTGGAGGGTTCTTTACCTCCTTCCAGATGGGAGAAGGGGAAACAGTGTATGGTTTGGGTGCGAGGAATCTGCAATAATGTTGCGCTCTTTTCAAGCATCGCTTATTCTGGAGGTCCTATAGACCGGTGCAGGTCCTTCCATCCAGAGACTTTCCGGTGCCTTTAGAATTTATATGTAGCCTTTGTAAGTACACGTACGACTGATTTCATTGGGGTTACCTACGTAATACTCTACATCACAGGTGTCAGACTCCAGTCCTGGGGGGCCAGAGCCCTGCACATTTTTGGGTTTCCCCTCGTTTAACACACCTG
>JAODKC010000001.1:33444738-33464217 GCA_026777985.1 Mormyrops attenuatus
TGTGGTGGAACAGGGAAAGAACTAAGCTACACAGGGCTCCGGCCCTCCAGGAATGCAGTTTGACACCCCTGCTCTACATGATTAAAAGGAGCCTGCATAGACCAAAGCCATCTCTGTTTAGAGCTAAACCATAGAAAGAGTGACCCCTAGTGGCATTCAGGTGAATTCTAAGGTTGGGATTCTAAACTTTTCCAACCAAAAGGCCCGGAAGTAATCATCGCCGCCTCGGGAGTCACTGACCCGCGTTTGCTGCGGAGGAGTGTTTGAGAAACCTTGTTCTAAGGGACTGGGCAGCTGGGTTTTGTTTTAAATGTAGCTGCAATTTAAACTGCAGGCACAGATGACAGAGCTATGGAGTTTTAGAAACAATGTTAATTATTTCGGTTTAAACTCTAATTTGATCTCTAAATTATAGCTATAAGCGAATAAAAGAACCAGTGTTGCCCAGTTTCTCAAAACAAACATGTAACATGACCTCTGAAAACAAGCCCAAAATAAACTTACTGTGCAAAGTGGAGAAATCAAGCCCAAATATAATCCCAACATACACGACCGCATGGAATACAGTTTGTCATGTATTTGCCATATTATGTGTGTTCCATGTAAATATGCATGCAATAGCTAACAAATACTGGAGGCATTTCTCTTCTTAATTTACCATTTTCTTTTGTTATTGTCTCTTTTTGGTAGAATTAATAATAGTAAATAACTCATTATGGTTTGCAAAACTAAATATGGCCCTTTGTAGCACATTTCACACAAACGATTGGATACTGAACTCATAAATATGACACAATATATGACAGGTACAAAATTATGTGATATCTGCATAACAAGAGCTCTTAATTAACCTTAAACCACTTGTTCAATATCAAATTCTGGCCAAAAATTAAATGAAGTGATGTTAAATGATGTAATTCATTTGCCAGACTCAGCAGAACGCGTTAATCTCATGTCAGTTAACCCGAATGATGAATATGGTTTAGAATTCTTTTCTATGTCTTCTCCCACCAATCACATGCAAAATCACAATTAAACCTCTTTGTGATTGGTCATCAGCTGGATACCGGCCCGCTGAAGCGACGCAATGGGCGGGGTTTGAATTTTGAGTCGTTACGGCGGTAGCGGAGTGTTTTTGTTTGAAGTGACGTTTTCGGTTTGGTTCGCAGCGGAGTAAGTGTGGTTAGTATGAGGTATACAGTTTGCCACGAAGATACCAGTAATTCGAGGGTACATGTATTAGTCTAGCTTATTTTGTTAAGTATTTGGAGAAAAACTATTTTATTTAAAACCGGTAAAAGTTAGGGGGGTGTCGTTTGTAACATGCCAAGGCGATGTTTCCTAGAGATCCAAGTGAAAATATCACAGGATACCCGTCTAGATATATGTGCTCCGGCTAGTTTGTAGATTATTTTTAATCTGCTGTTGAATAGAATTATAGTTTATTTATCTTCCCTGACAGGACCGTAGTAATTACCAGCGACATGATGTCCTCTTCCACCACGTTGGTAAACCCCCGAGGGCAGATGGTGCGACAGAGACTGGCAAGCGTCAAAGTCACCAAGCCAAGTTCTTTGATCTCATCTAAGATCAAGACTAAGATCGCAAGTAAGTGCAGTTATCTTTGTGTGTTAAAAATACAAAAGTAAACGCACACATACTGACTCCTTTGCCGGTGCTTTATGTAACATGCCAGTTTCAGCAATAGTCATTATATGGTGAAAACTGGTGAGCGTGCTTATCTAAATGTCATAATTTGGCAAAACGTTGCACCAGTTATTGCACATATAATTCTGTTGATTATTTCCAGAATTTGCCCCATAGCTGCCAAATCTGGAAATATGTTTTTGTTTATGATTGCTTTTGGGGACGTTGACTCATATTTTATTTTATATTGAATCCTTATCTGTAGTCAAGTTTGTTGCAAGTCTGTCCTATTGAATTTCTTAATTTCACCCTCTTCGCAGATACCTCTTCCTTTTTTAAGGTATCTCTTAAGACTAACAACAAGGCTCTTGCCCTTGCCCTTGAGGCGCAGAAGGAGAAGAGCAGGCACCTCCAGACTGAGACTGTACGCCTGCGGAAAGAGGTGCAAAGCTTGTGCTTTGACCTTGCCCTCCGTCGGCACAAGCAGACTCAGTTGGTGGGTCAGAAGTATTAAGTGCAGTGAACAAATGAAACCTGAAAGTGTTCACCTGGAGACCAGTTAAAACCTTAAACATTGTTCTTGCACTGTTCTGAAATCTATGTGGTACATTCCTAGTTGCATAATAAGCTGTTTTGCTTTAGAATGAAAGAGTACCTCAAAGGATTGCCTTTTTAACCTACTCCTGTGTGGTTCCTAGCAGTGCCTCCTACTGTATATAAATTACACTATTTTACAACCCCAAATCAGAAAAACGTGGGATGGTATGGAAAATGCAAAAAAAATGCAGTGATTCTAAAAAATAATGGAGAATTTTGAAATGGAAAATGCGACAATGACCACCCCGTACTGTTGCACACCTTAAGACGTGTTTGCAGGAAGAATGGGAAAAAATAACACTTGAAATGCTGTATCACTTGGTATCCTCAGTGCCAAAATGTCTTTTTTAGTGTTATGAGAAGGAATGGCAACATTATAGAATGGTGAATGCTTTACTGTACCAACTTTTTTTGGAATGCAGGCATGAAATGCAGGAATGGATGTATATTAACAAATAAAATGAAGCTGACCAGACAAAACATGAAATCTCTTGGGTTCATACTGTCTGCAATGAAATAAGTCAAAGTAAATTTCAGAATCACTTTGTTTTTTTATTATTATTATTTGCATTGTCCATACTGTCGCAAAATTTTCTAACTTGGGGTTGTAAAACGAATGGACTAAGTTCATATTTGTTACACTTGTCACACCACCTATTATCCATGTATTGTTCAAGGTCACCTTACTTTTCGCAATTTAAACTACTGTATGTACAATGTGTTAAGAGTGGAACTGTTTGCCATGGAAACCTTGTGCTAGAATTATATTTTACTTATACATGAAATAAGTTATTAAATGATTATTTTGTACATACAGAAGGATGGTGAAGATGGATTATTTCACACAGAGTTATATTGATATCTAAGTGTCTTGTCCTAGGTTGCAGTACTGAAGGACCTTCACAGTAATGCTTTAAACAGCTTGGCTGCTGCTGTAGACTTGCTCTCCCATGATGTAAGGATTTTGGTTATTATGGTGTGTATTTGGGAATTTGTGGTAATCACAAAATAGAGTTTACCTGATCAACCCAGTGGTTATTTTTCATTACAATATATTTAATGTGTGGCCTTATGTGTTTCTGGTTTTACTTAAATAAGAGTAACAACTTAAAACTAATTTTGTCGATTTTATCTTTTCACAACCAAGGATGTCTCTGATCTACAGGAAGTTACAAATGACCAACTGCAGGCAGATTGTGAAGAGACAAGCCAAAAGCATGGGTGATAATTTATATAGTTCCTTTAAGCACTGAATTGATTAATTTTGTACAGTCAGTATTCATAGTACTATGTCAAAGAAAATATTAATTTGTCACATTTATTTTTAGGAACCCAGCAAGCAAACCTATCTCATCACCTCAGGTTCAATTTGCTGAGTGTTCAGTACAGCCTGCAAGAGTAAGACGGGTAACAAATGCAGATAACGCATGTCTACTCACAGCAGCACTCGACATAACCACACAATCGGAGCCTATTACTTTGAAAGGTTTGAAAGTATTTTTGAGGCATTTGTACTTTAAAATGTTACTGTTTTGCCTTTCATGGATTCCTGTCCTTCATGGGTTTTTATACTGCTGTTAGTATTAATTATTTAAAAATCATTGGGGGAATGAGATTTGCTAATGTGTGTTAAAATCCATTTGTATAGTTTCTGAGTGGTTCTGTTACCTTTTGCAGGAAATGTATCTCAAGCAAACATGGTAGGGACAGAAAACTCAGCTCCCATGACTCAAGCTGCCACGAGGTTACCCATGGAGTTAGAGAAGTGGTCTAAGATCCCTTCAAACACTCCACAGAAGGTCCAAGATATTGATAATACTATTAACATGGCCCCTGCAACCAATACAGTAAATTATGTTTCAGAAGAGCACAGTAGGGGATTGTTATCCAGCACAACAGATGAGACTCCTGTGGATCCCCCATACCTTGAGCAGACAACACTGGTCGATAAAGAGATGGAGATCACCTTTAGTGACAATGCTGAAATAGATGCTGTGGAGACCAAGCCCAAAAAGACCACAAATCACTCTGTAGCCAAGCCAAGAAGAAAGGAAAAGGTTTGGTTAGACAGCTCCTGTCCTCTTGGGAAGGAGAGGAAGCAGGTGAAGAACAGTTCAGCTGACAGAAAAGAGACTGTGAAAGCAGACTGCTCTGCTACTTTGGGAAAAACTGAGGCACAGGAGCTGGTGGATGCTGTAAGGCCTCTGCAGTTGTGTGAAGCCATGGACAAGGCAGAGCAACTGGAGGAGGAATGCAAAGTATCTGGATCAAAGGTGGCACACAGGAAGACCCATGTCACCTCTCGGAGAACCAAGCATCAGAGGAGCACTCGTGAAGTCCAAAAAGAGCCAACAGTAGATGAATCCATTGCAAATAGACTACAATTTAGTAGAATTTCAGTCGCCTCTCAAAACCATGATAATAACAATGTCTTATTTTCTCAAATTAAAGATGATTATTTTAGAGACCCTGAAGTTCAGAACTCTCTATCTGGAAATGTAGAAATTCCCTGGGATGCAGATGTGCAGGATGGTAAAATGCCTTATTTAAAAAGGAAACAAACTTTCACTGTCCCCACATCTAATTCTTCTGTGAATAGACGAACCTTTATAATAGACAGTTGCGCAATAGACTGCCTTGAAACTAAAAGCAAGGACACAGTGTTCCCCCTGAGGAGGGATGATGATTTGGCTCGTGAAGGATACAATCCAGATCTATCTCTTGTTCTTGATGCTCCTGTTTCTGTTGGAGGAACTGTCTTGGTGACAGAAGCCTCAGAATCACCGCAGGATCCTTTCCAAGAGAATCCGCAGCCCTCTGTTGAGTTCCAGGCAGCTGGGGATCTAGAGAACTCTGATGACTTGATCATGAAGGAGAAACCTCCTTGGGAGTGTTTGAACACCTGTTCCTGTATAGACACTAAGTCCAGGAAAACAAGTAAAGAGAGCACATTCAGATTTAGGAAGAAAAACACCCAAAAAGATGACTTCTCTCTTCCAGTGAACGAAAATCACAGAAAGATTTCGAGGCAGTGTGTTGTAGAAAAAGTGGCTTCCAACCACCAGTTATGTCCTTCCAGTACTGCAAGAGGTTATGAGGAAGGGCAAGAAAAGAAAAAGGGCAACGAAATACAAAGTGAAGTCAACAGAAATACTTATGTTATCAGTAACTCACAAGTGACAAGGAAGAATTCTGAGTGTGGAGGTATTTGTTTAGCCAATGGCGTCACTCCTGTTCTGGGAGTCACAGTAAAAGCTGTGGAAGGCTCAGCGATGCTATGGGATACCTTAAAATGGCAGACCAAGGGTGACAGACCTCACTGTAGTGCCATTGCACCCTCATCAGTTCCCTGTTCTGAGCGGGTCCTCCTAGTGGAAAGTCCAGCTACTAGTCCTCTTCCGAAATCAAGGTCTAGTGTGGCAGGTCACACTGGGTCAGAGACAAGAGTAGCAGATAAATCCCCAGGTAGGTGATGTCTTTTAATATAAGTAATTAAGATGATTTGAACCTAAAAGTTAGTCATGTTAAAACACCAGATGATGTTTTTGTTTGCATAGTTGAAAAGGGCAAAGTTTTGAAGAATATAACTAATACAAACTGGACAGTAGAGGATGAATCTCATCCAACAAGAAGGCAGGGGAGAACTGTGTCTTACAAGGAACCTTCCATCAACAGGTGAGTATGAATCTCGTCCGACAAGAAAGCGGGGGGGAGCTGTGTCTTACAAGGAACCTCCCATCAAGAGGTGAGTACTTAAGAACGAAGGTATCAAAGCATATGGTAATCCTACAAAATTTAATATTGTTTTATGCCACAGCACTGTTGAATTCTCAAATCTGAAAGGTGTTGATTAATTTTCTTTTAACCGCACATGAAGTGCCAGCCAAGCAACAATAATCTTTTTCATTCTAACTAATGTTACTTAATGGAAACTATAAAAGTAAAGAAATTGCTACAGATCACTTAGACAACAGTACTCTAGGCTGAAGATCAGGACCTGTGGTCATTGATTAAATACCAAAATGATTAATTGATATAATGAACTTGTAGGCCGCTCATATGTTGCAGTCCTGTTTAACCTGCTTAAACAAGATGACAAAGTCTGGTTTTAATAATCAGTAAACACTCCATAAGTTGGGTTTCACTCATAATGCAGCTGAATATCAGGAGGCAAATTATTGAAACAATAGTTCAATATACAGTCAGGACCATAAATATTTGGACAGAGACAAAGTTTTTCAGTTTTTAAGTTCTGTACATTACCACGATAAGTTTTAAAAGAAACAAGTCAGATGCAGTTGAAGTGCAGACTTTCAGCTTTAATTCAGTGGGTAAGCACCCTGGCGATCTTCTCTGCAGTGATATGATTGGTGTGTGGAAGTCTGTAGAAGAAAATAGCTTGTATATTAAACTATTGACTACAAAGTCTGTGGATTATCTTGAGTAACTGGGTCATGATTTTTGGTAAGAGACGTTGCTGGTGAATTTTTCAAATGTATTTTTTTCCTTGACCACTAGCACACCTCGTATAGCTAATCAATATCTCATTGACTTTTTTAACTAATCAAGTTAATTAAGTGAGCTGGTGGTGAAATTTAACAAATATATGTAATGGCTGGTGTGCCCCAGAGGAGAATTTTGGAAACTGAAGTAGTGTTCATCTAGCCATCCAACTAGATATTAAAGTAAAAAAAAAAAGAGCTCATGTAAGGGAATCTGTATCAGTATCGGCAGTTGTGTATCAGCCCATCCCTTATAATGCTGGATTGTTGCGTATAATATGGGACGCAGCAGTTTATTTTTCAATATGGGACAATCCTGTATTATAAGGGACAGGTGGCAACCTTAGTCATTGATGATCAAGCAGGTTTATCCAAGTTTCTGATTTTCTTATTGTTTAAATTTTATATGACAAGTCAATATATCATTTATATCACCCAGCCCCAGCCCTAGGCATAGTATATCAGGACCAGTACATGGTGCACCATCTAGCGGAATGGGAATTATATGTATAATTGAAATCAAGACCAAATACAGTAAATCTATTATATAAATCTTTTATATATTTTTGCTGGTTAAAGCTAGTCGGTGGGCCAGTGTTTGCACAAACTGGTTCTGAATTATAGGTAGTATAAAATTATACTTAATTTATACTAAATATATTCAGTAATAGACAGTGTTCAGGGTTTAAAGCTGCATGAATCTGATGAAAGCTGCAATTCTCACTTCTGTTGTTTATACATGTTTGTATGCATATGGTGCAAGGCAATGAAACATGCTAATGTGCTTTATCAGCTAGAGAATGTTGGGTTTGGTAAATACTTCAGTTCTCATGGGTATCTTTGAGTTTTCATACAGTAAGAGTAAATGACAGGAAGTTTTTATTCACTTGCAGAGCAGGTTCCTTTGAATGTCAGATTTAGGGTATTGATCAGCCCCAACTGAAAATATCTTTCTTTTTTTCTAGCAAAATGAGACGTGGGGATAAATTTACTGATACACAGTTCTTGAGTTCTCCGATATTTAAAGGTAAAAAAAAGAAGAAGCAGAATGTGAAGAAGGGGAGATGAAGCTTTTGTGGTGGCTGGCCATTGATTTGTTTTGGGTATTTTGTATGATATTGTAGAGTATATTTTATTCCCATGCGAATGAAATGTAAAGCAGTGCTTGTGCTTACAAAGTTTTTGTATTTTAATTTCACTTTAATAAAACTTTATCATTACAACATTTAGCTGTGATCCACAACCAGGAGATAATGACAAAATTAACTATGTGCTGTTGGCACAATCAAGTGTCGAAGGCTACCTTTCTCTTTAGAAGCAGCATCACATAGTCATACTAACAGAAACGGTCCTTTTCTTTGGTATCGCTACGTGAAGCTGCATCAGTTTTGATAGGATTTGTCTCAAAATTTGATCACTGAAAAAAATCCATCAAATGCATTTTGAGCTATCATGGTAACAACAAAGTTTCTATGGCAGTGACTGACCAGTTCCAAGACTATGTATTACCTGTCTGGGAATTCCTTCTGTTTGCAAAATTTGAGAAAGATCCACCAAATACTTTCTGAGTTACTGTATTCACAAGACCAAGTATCTTATACAGCCTTCATTTCCTTCCTTTGCTACCATATAGCACTGGTGTCAGTGCTATATGTCAGTTTTTTTTAATCAGTCTGATCAGTTCAGTTCACCCATACAATGTGGCTGCAATGTTTGAGAAAGATTTTTCAGTTATCATCTGGGAGGAATCAAGTGTCAAAACTGCCCCGTTCTTTGCCATAACAATGCGGTGCTGTTTCAATTTTCGATTAGTCCTAATTCATAACCCAGACAATGCACCTGCAAAACTGAAAAGATCTATCTTACAGATCTTATAGATCCTATCTAACATTATGAGTTATTGTTAAAAATTAGTGTCAGACCACTCCCAAAACCATATGTATTTCTCGCCCAGGGAATACATTAATTGTTGACAAATATACAGTCTTGACCTCTTGTGGTCAAAAGTGGAATTGCATTTTTAAGTTTAAAAAAAACCAGTATCCAAACAGGTAAGACTTGTTTGAGTTGCTGTCGATAAGCATTCTAGACCATGAGGGAAAAATTTAAAGAATACATCATATCAGCGTCTTTTAGTACCATTGTCCATCCATATTCCAATCGGTTGTCCAGTATATTGTTGCACAGGATACAAAGCTAGGGAACCCTCGGGACAGCATGCCCATCCATTACCAGGCACATACATTTCTATAACTAAAACATTCAGAGAACGTCAGAGATTCATGCGCACACGCCATCCTGAAAACATGGCCCAAATGGATAGCGCCTTCGTTAGAAACCAGCTGAACAAATTTTCAGAAAAGCTGTTAATTGATTAATGCTCAGGATAATTATTTCATAGTATGAAACAGAATGTAAGTTAACAGAAAAGGTAATGGGTTTGGTGAATTCAGATGGTAGTTAAGCCACTGATTTGCACAATTTATTTACTATTAAAAATAAAGAGAATGTCAAGGACAAACATCTATGTAGGATCGCAAAAATGGCTATCGTCCAAGCTGCAGCAACTTCTGGATCCCAAATGTTTTTACATGTTTAGCATTTTTGAATGATAGTAATTTCCTGTTAAAAATGCAAGGTCTCTTAATTATACTACCTGAATAGAACTGTACATGTATTTTTTCATTTTCAGGGTACATTTCTTCAGCTTCTTAATAAACATTTCTATTATGATTTTGGTCTCCAATATGTGTTGCATTCAGGTTTGGTGCTTAACAGTAGATAATCTAACCAAAATATTTAAGATTAATGGACAATTGTTTTTTGAACAGTAAGCTTAAATCTGCTTGTAAATACAGTCATTCCTCTGATCACATGATATGATATGCGCTAGTGAGATGCCACTCTGCCTTCAGCCAGTGATCAGTCTGTCAGTAGGAAGCTGAGATCGCTCCCTGGTGTGAATTCTGTGGCCACTTTTCCTCTGAAACACATCCAACATGTTACAAACTTGTCATCCCAGACAATTATGCAGATAAAGGAACAGTGGCCTGAGACTATTACCTGGAGAAGAGCCTTGCATTAGTACTGCCCAGCAGCGTGGCTTTGTATCCCTCCACAAGCAGCATTGACCCCTCCCTCAGGCCCTGAACAGGACAGCATCCATACTCATGTATGCAAACCACTGGTCATGCACTTAATTTAATCTGCACCCAAAGGTATGAATGGGTGAAAAGTCCTTTTCAAAAAAATCATTAGTTGAGCATCAGAGTTCATTTTAATTTATTTATTCAGTAAATGCTTTTATCCAAAGTGACGTACAACTGAGAAGGCAGGGTCAGGCAGTCCCTGGAACAATTGGGGGTTGAGGGCCTTGCTCCCCAACAGTGAAATACCCCTGATCCTGGGATGTGAACCAGTGACCTTCTGATCATAAGCATAGTCTCCCAACTTGCCGAATCAAACACTGCCCCCGTGCACTGAATACAAGAATTACAGGAGCTATAAAAGGCAACGCACAGCTTACCAGCACACATGGTGCGTCGGGTTCCTCATGAAACTGAAGAATGCGCTGCTCTCGGGTCTCCTACACAGAATAATGCAAAATGAACTAAATTCAAAAGAAAAAATAAGAGACAAGGAGATAGGGCTGGGTATTGCTAACTGGCCCATTATACAATACCAGGGTCATGATTTAAATGGTAAATGGACTGCATTTATATAGCGCTTTTCTACACCTACAAGTACTCAAAGCGCTTCACAAATTCATGCCTCACATTCACCGGTGGCGAAGGCTGCCGTGCAAGGCGCCAACCTGCACACCAGGAGCAATTTGGGGTTCAGTGTCTTGCTCAAGGACACTTTGACGGGGTCAGGAGGAACCAGGGCTCAAACTTGCAACCTTCCGGTTGCCGAACGATAGCGCTACCTCCAGTGCCACCATCTGGCATTAAAAGTCCTTAACTACCAAAGATGAGTCAACAAACTTCCAGTTGCACAAACTATGCATTTCTTTGAGCATAAAATCCACACATCTGTTTTTAAAAACGGCAAATGGCCGTTTTTTCTTTTGCCTTTGCATCTTTGTACAGATATAATGACAATCTATTATTTATTTTCTTATTGAAAAATGCATGCTGCTACACCCAAAATCAATCAATCAATCAATCTATCTATCTATCTAAGCATTGGTTTAAATTAAGGCTATGATCAAACATGCAGTGCACTCTGCAAATTACACCAATCAATGCCTGTCACACAAATCTGATTTGGATGTGTCAGTGAATTTTAAATTAATCAGGGGTTTGGCTGTTTGGATTGATTGAGTGTTCACTAGTTTTGCGCTAAGCATTTGCAGACCCAAGACCCATTTACATAGGTTAATTCTAGGACTGGGGTTGGACATTTCCAACTTTCCCTTGCAACCTATGGGTTGAGAATCGCTGCTTTAACATTTAAGAGGTAGACATTTCATTGCCTTTTTGAATTGCAGTGCACTTAGCACAGGCTACAATAAACAGCACATTTTAATGAACAAATATTTAAGTTTGAAAAATAAAACACCATCCGTCATACTGCAATAAATGAATCAATGCACAGGTTCAAAATACTGATGAAAAATTGTGACAAACTTAATCGAGATTTAACGATTAATTGCAGTTTTGATATAGCTTTTGTAGGAGAAAGGTGGAAGCATGCCGGACATAGAAAGAAAATAACGAGAAAAATATTACTGGCCTTACCCCCATGTGCCTGCTGTTAGGGTCAGGATCCACGTAATGGGGATTGATGTTAAAAGGCACCAGGCCAATGGCATCCAGGCTCGGAGGGTAGACAATGGGCATGTCGTTTGTGGTATGGATGCTGATGGTGGAAACGTTTGTGCCAGCGCTTGAACCCATGTATGGAACCCCGTCCTGTAAAGCCCAAAAACACTGAATTCATATACTTACCTGTTATAACTTATATATATAATGTTTTTGTCTTATGAATGCTCCAGCACTGGCGTGGTAAATTCAGAACCAGGTTAAGTCTGAGACTGAATAACAGAATATTAATTAAAAGAATATTGAAAATCAGGCAAGTTCCATTCACCACCAGCACACGCCTCTGGATTTCCGACACCAGCTTGTGATCATACAAGGTTTTCAGCAGTCGGAATGTGTTACCACCCCCTGGTGAGAAAGACAAGACATCAGGAAATCCCTCCCTTGATATCATCCATCCATCTTCCAAGACTGGTCACCCATAGGATCATGGTTGGTTTGGAACCCCAATAAGCAATGGCCACAAAGTAGGGACCACCCTGGATAGCATGCCAGTCTACCTGAAGGCACGCCAAAATGATGCCAGACCATTTTTAGACATGCAAACTCCACAGCACTGAGTAGGGTGGCACAGTAGTCCAGTGGGTATCACTGCTGCCTCATAGCTCCTCAGTTGTAGGTTTGAATCTTGTTTTTGCGTTCTCTGTATACATTACACAGGTTTCCTCCAGATACACATGCAAATGGCCTCTTTTAACTGCCTGTTGTATGCGTCACTTGTGATGGATAGGCATATTATGCAGGATGAATCTTTGCCTTGTGCCCTGTGCTGCCTGGGATACTCCATGTGACCCTAACCAGGACAAGTTGTTGGACTATGAATAATATACTTTGTACAACAACATTTAATGCAGTAAACAATCAGATCAGCCAAACTCTCAACATATGGACAAAATTATACTATATGGAGAAAAGCACTGGTAAACCTCGCCATACAAGATATGCATACCAAGACACACATTACGTGTGTGGGTATGCATGTATGTATATGTGTGTACACGTGTAGATTACTTTTGTTCAGGTTTGGCACAGAAGAAATTTCGTTGTACTTCGGTACAATGACAATAAAGTCTATCTATCTATCTAAGGTCCATAAAGACATGGTTGGGTGAGTTTGGTATGGAAGAATTGACTGGCTCACATAGAGCCCTGACCTCAACCCCATCAAATAACTTTGGGATGAACTAAAATGGAGATTGCAAGTCAGCCTTTTATGTCCAACATCAGTGTCTGAGCTCACAAATGCTCTTCTGGATAATGGGCAAAAATCTTGTGGAAAACCTTCCCAGAAGAGTGGCAGCTGTTATAGCTGCAAAGGGGGGAGCAACTCCATATTGATGCCTATGGATTTAGAATGGAATGTCATAAAAGTTCCTGTAGGTGTAATGGCCAGGTGTCCCAATAATTTTGTCCATATTGTGTATGTGCACTTTAAACAGGCACAATCAAATGGATACATGACTGAAATGTGTCCATTCAGTGTACACAAAGAAAACCGCACCTCTAGTAACGACTAACACAAGCCCCGCGTTATAGCACGCACTGAATATGTGTGATTTTTTCATTGGCTGTATTTCACAAGTGAAAATGGGAGACCATTTTAATGTTGAATTTCAGGTGCCAGTACCATTGGAATCCTAGTGATCACTAAAGAGATCAGAAATTATTTTTCACCAACGCACCAATGAAGATGCCCTCTGCCCTTTTCACTGCATCCACAGGATCGGCTGCTTCATGTACACTGTCCAGCTCATAACCTATTTAAGAACATGAATAAAAGAAAGAACAGAGAGCTGCAAATTCAAACACTAATCTGTACTGATCTGAAATACCCGCTCATACGGGCTACACTGTCATTTAAGAGATTACTGGAAATCCGTGTCCCTTTACTCACCTAGACTTGTGAACTTCTTCCGGGCAGTGCTAGCATAAGCGTCCCGGTCTTTTAAAGCGTAGGGAACGAAGAGTATTTTTTTCACATGACTGGCAGAAAGGTTTAGGTTTAGTGTTTATAACTACAGTACTAATGTAACAAAATGTAACGTTTAAAATCAACCAAGAACGAACTCATTGAAGAGGCGTGCTGTCGAATCTACACTAGAAATACGGCTGAAGCGAACATTTGATTTTCGTTAAGTTTCCACACATCGAACAGTGGGATAAAACTAAATACAGCCTGCAAATCAGAAGATCGATGTATTTAGCCTTTAATAATGTGACAAACTTACTCTCCGAAAAACTGCTTTATCTCTTGTTGACAGTGATCGAGATAACCTCCACCGTAAAGGGTCGAGTTTGACACCAGCAATAACCTCCTTTTCATGTTTCTTAATCAAATGCAGCTCAGCTTTCAAGTGGCGGACACAAAACCGTGTATTTTGTCTATGATTTAAATGTATGAACAAAACGCTATGGGCGTTTACAATAGGTGTCCAAAGATCGCCTTTTTCCTGATGACAGCGTTTCTATAACGCCCACTTTGATCAGCAGATTCGTGTCGTGTTTTGTTGATCTAAAAACATACATAGGACGCATTTGGAGATACACTGATGTAACGCATGGACTGAATAAACCCACTTACAATTACTATATCATAGAAATATAATCGAATAGCATTGATAAGCAAAAAAACATAGGTATAGGTAAATCTGCATTGATCTTTGTCCTTTACTTTTATCGTATTGCCTGCATGGGGAATACACAGGATGACCCGGATTAAAAAACAGGCATTTGGGCACATGTCCAGAGGCACCACAGCCTCAGGGAGCACCAGACAGAGCAATCCCCAAAAAGTTTGCCCAGGGCTCTCAAGCAACATCATAAATTTCACTAATAATAATGAAGTATATTTTAATCATAACTTTTACATTAAAAAAGTAAACAAAATGACTCCCACCCCACATCATTCACTGTCTTCTTCAGCTTTTGATTCAAACATTCAACTTGAGTTGACATGAAAGAATTAAGTCTGGTGTCCGGTTTTTGTGTTTACGCTTTAATAGTTAGAAAATCAATTGCATATATATCTATTTTCTGTGTAATATGTAATTTCAGTAATAAAAAATACATTTTGTGTGGGTCCCAATGTTCCAACTCTAGCTGTTACCTCTGTTATAAAACTACAAAAAGTTCTAATAAAAAGCATGTGACCTGCACACAGTGATGTCACGCCTCACTGCCCTCCAATAGTTTCCTGCACCCAGTGATGTCACTTCCTCTGGCAGGAAACTATTTGAGGGCAGTGAGGCGTGTCATGCTTCTTCATACATTATTATGTACAAAATGTTGAGGGTACACCAACATTAGGTTAATCATTTGTCAAATCTGTTATTGTGACATTGCAGTGAATATCTCATTCCATTTTTAAACACCAATAATATGATTAAAATCCATGAAACAATCAAGGCACAAAATGCTGGGAAATGTCAACTGTTGCCGTCAACTCTGTTAATGGTTTATGCAGTGTAACAATAACAGAGTTGATAATGAGTAACAAAGTCAAATGTTTTCCAATTACACTAAAGCGTTTTGCAATATTTTATATTTATTATGGATTCTGGCTCATTTTAATTAAGGGGTACATTTGTTGTATATGATTCTATTTTTGTTTTTGATAGATGAACCTGTCAGCAGCTGTAAGGCAATAGCTATACAGGGCACAGTGAGATGCTGGTCCTGTAAGAAGGGACAGCTGGATAAATTCGGATTGAAGGGCGTCCTCGACAAACTGTTCCATGGCTTGAAACTCGGGCATGAAATACTGGTGGAGAGCTTGGAAGGAATAAAGAATGGAAGCGCTTAAATGATAAAGGGTTGTAGCCCCCTCCCCTGATCTTCCTGTAAGGAGGGACATGACAAAATTGGGCCCAACTGGTCTTGGAAAGTAACTTCATGGCGTTGTGGCCAATGTACAAGTTGCCCTGCATCAGAAAACTGCATGTGGGAGTTTTACTTACAGAACAATCTGATGGCAGATATTTTGTAATGTCACATATACAAAGCCTACATAAGAAAAGAAAATAAATACTGTGACCCTGTGTGGTTGGTCGGCAGGACCAATTATGCAGTTCTCCAGGCCACGGATTTTGTAAATAGTCTACATTAATAATGTATGTCTATTAATGTATTTATGTTGTAAATAGCAAATGTCGTAACCGCGTCAATGCGTGTGCGTGTTAGCGTGTAACCGTAAGTGCCAGTATTGAATAAACGGTTGGCTTCCATGTCTGTGCCGCTGTTAGGTTGGACTATCGATGAGTGTCATTACAAACGCTTTTCCCACATTTTAAAAGAGCAGTCACTTCCTATTTATTAAAATGACCCACACACTTATTGCAATATGTTGAAAAATCTTATTGAATTTACAATATGCATATGAAACAAGTCTGTTTCTACTTTTTTATGTGAGAAAGCTCTGACTAAACAGATGAGAGTACAATCTCTTCAAGCAGTTTTTAGCGGAACCTTTATTTATGCCGAAGTTTCTCGTGGGAAGCTGAACGCCGACGGATATCCCGTGAGGCAGGTGGGTCTTGTCGGAATTCGCACGTAGAAAGGTTTTCGATCCTTTTAATGATTCGGGTTTATTTTTTATTAATGCATTTTGTTTATGATATAATTAACAGACATGATGGCTATATATTTTTAACTCGACTTAGAAACTGCACGTTATTATTTGCCAGGTAGCAAGCCAGCCAATATGAAAACAGTATAATTTCCACAAGAGAAATATCACAGTTGCTCAGTTAAAAAAGTAAAAATTCTAGATACATGTCACATGAATCCTTTGTTATTTTTGTGTTAAAAGTATTAACTATTATTATATATCTACCCATTTATGGTCCCAAAAACCAGTCTATTTAATAAGGTAGCTAAAGTCACTTACTGTGGATGGCTAATTCAGTCCAGACAGCATCGGAAACCACCTTAGCTGTTAATTAACCGACACCCTGTAAAACAGTTTAGAATAACCAATGGGAGTAAAACTGGTATTTAAATGGACATGTAGCAGAACTTTAGTTAGCTTTGTTACTGTTGAAAAACACCCTTGGTTGAATTAAAATCAAATGCAATTTCAGTTTTAGTAAAAGGAAAAATATGAAAAGTTTTTTTCATACAGTATGGATATGTTAAAACGTTCTATTTTATCATGACCCAGTTAATGAAAACAATTATAAGGCCTGAGTACACCCTATACAAAAACATCATACATAATTTTCACAGAAAAAAAGTAATGAAAGATTTTGGGTGGGTGTTGGAGTGAGACCTGCAGTTGATCTTTGGTGCATATTTAACGAGTTTCACTTTATCCTCCTTGTGCTTTGATGTTCCTCTACACATCAGTAGGCTGTATTGCTGTGATGAGCACATTAGCACTGGACATAGACCTGCTGCTGCAGCCTTGGATGCCAGTCTGCCTGGGTGGCATACAACTCTTGGCAAAGTCCTACTTTGGGGACACAAAGTATCAGATGTTGCTGAGCAACATGCAGAGTGTGTGGGAGGAGGAGGTGGATGCAGACGCCATTAAAGAAAGAGCACAGGTAAAGACAGACATGTGTGGTAGGTGTGGTACCCTTTAAAAGCTCAGTCTGATTAACTGTTCTATTTGCAGGAGCTTAACAAGCGTCTCCGAGCACCCACTGACGCTTTCTTCGCTCACCTGCGCACAGTGGCATGCCCATATCTGGCTGGGGAATGTGGTGCTGGAGTGGTGTGCAGTGGTGATGTGCCTTCCATCTCCGTTGTTGACTTGAAGCCCCACCGGCTAACATTGCGACTCAAGAGCGAGCTGGCAGGAGTGCCTTTCTACTGGGAGTTCCGGTGCTCTTCCTCATCTGTGGCAGTGGTATGGTGTAAATTCAGATGTTGCTGTAGCACTAGGGACCCGGGATAATCGCTGTGTATGCAGGGATGTAGCTTGAAATTCAGGGCCCCGTGACAAAATGTCACCTGGGTAGATGTAATTGCCAAACAGTAAATTCTGTTTCTTGACTTAAATGTATCAAAGAGAGGGAATGATATTTGCACATTCCTGCAGCTGCTGGGAGCCATGGAAGATAGATGCATGGATAACAGTAAAAGCTTTTCTTTCATACAAGCTATTTACGCTGTGTGTGGTGGGCTTACCTAGATGTTGGGTTTACCTGCATGTGATTGACACGTAGTCTAGTCACAAGTTCTCCTGCAGGCCCATGACCACAATCATTCCCAGACTGAAAGCATGCTTCCCATTTTTCTTCCCACTTTCAAATGGCCATTCCCAGTCGTCTCACTTCTCACTAACCTTGTTATCATGTGTGAGAACAGCATTGTTCTTGTACGAGTCCATGTATATGTGCCTGTTGCCACCAGTGTGTGATTTTGAAGCTGTTCCTGGTTCAGTGACTGGTCGTGTCCTTACAGGTGTGCAGTCAGCTAGTGTGCCCCCTGCTGGCTGTGAATTCAGTATTGCAAAGACAAGTAGCTGAGCTGGCTGCCCTGCTTATGAGGAAGGATGCTGAAATTCAGGACTACAGAGAAAGTGGAGCTGTGCTGACCAGAGGTGAGTAGAAAGTATTGAGGAGGACAAGGGAATCAGTGATTTTATATGGTTCGACTGGTGTTTGAACTATTAACCAAACATGCAAGCTGTATTGCCTAAATGCAGTAGGTGGTAGATAAAAACATGGATTGTTTTCATGTGGTATGCCTCAAAATCTTCTGCTATCACAGAAGATAGGTTGCTTGCATCTAATTCTAACTTTGGAACTTCACATTAAATTAATGTCATTTGACACTTAATATTGCAGTAGAATAACAATCTTGTTAGACTTTTCTGCAAAATATCTCTTGTAAGAAATAAAGTGTAATATCACTGATCTTTCCCAAAAGCTGGGGCAGTATGGTTGCTGTGCCAAAGTATTTTTGATTGGTTGACCTTATTTTTGAAAACTTATTTTGGCCTCTGTCTCCTTACGTTGTGTGATGTTGCACAAGGTCTATCACATGTCTACCTGACCCATACTATCTTGTACATACCAGGAAGTGTTCATTCAATCAGTGTCCCCCTTAGCGGAGGCTTGTTGCACCGCAAGCTGCATGTTTCCTCACAGCAACACTAGCAGTGAATTTAACAGTGGTACAATAAATTCTTGTTAGGCCATTTTTATTTCAAAATTCCTTACCATCTGTAATGTTTTAAAATGTTGCTTTTTGGTAATCGATACCCAACAGATATTGTGAATGTGAATTAAAAAGTATGAATCTCCTCATTGTTTTTTTCACCCTCATGAAAACAAGTTTGCTCCAGAGCACACACCTTATTTATTTGGGTCTTTCTATGTGTGTCGTTACAGGTCGGCTACAGACAGAGGTATTTGATGAACTGAGCTACAGAGAGAACTTCATCACACAGGTAAGTTTTAACATTTGCTAGCAGTGTGTGCAGTATTCATACTGAACTGGTGTGCTGTGCCTATCATTGTGATTTGGAGAGAGGAGAGCCCACTTTGGTGATAGTGGAAGCACAGTGATCAGATTGTCAATGGGAACCCTTATCCACTGTGGTTCTTTTGAGGGAACATCTTAGCTGGGGGCCAGAAAGGCACATTATATATGATGCGTTCATGCTTTGCTTTGATTGTTTATATTAAATATATGACATCAATCTTTAACTTAAGTTCTGTACTGACCGCATGGTGGGTGACTTTGTAATTGTCTGACTGAATCCATCAAAATGCTCTATGAGGAGAACATGGGGAGACCATGCAATTGAAGATATGCAGTGTGCCAGAGCAGGTAACTCTGAACTGACCCCCAATGTGACTGCCTGCTTTTCATAAGAACATTAGAAATTTACAAACGAGAGGAGGCCATTCGGCCCATCAAGCTCGTTTGGGGAGAACTTAACTAATAGCTCAGAGTTG
>JAODKC010000001.1:33475444-33486826 GCA_026777985.1 Mormyrops attenuatus
GGATGGAGGTGTAACCTGGCCATTCAGTAGATTCAGGTACTCAGCTGACTTTACTTTATTGCTGCATAATGTTGCTGGGCTGTAATAATGATCCAGTCATTGGCTCTTAAGTATTTGCATATATAAATTTGAATGGAGACTTTTTTTTGGCCGGGCTGTGCATATATTCTGACTAGACTAGACTTGACTAGAGGAACCTCAAGAAGCTGCGGTGTCCTTCAGGTACTGCGATGCAAGCGGCAGGCTGCGGCTAAACGCTAGGCATCTTCAGCCCATGTGTTTTATGAAAGAGTTACACTGCAATAAATACTTCGTGCTGGACGGGAGGCCAAGCCCAGGGATGAATTTGCTTCCTTTTGGTCCTTTAAACCCAGACGGTGCCTTCACACCCGGTCCCTGCCAACTGCGGTCCTCCCCGACCCAAGAAGAAGA
The DNA here is from genome assembly GCA_026777985.1 of Mormyrops attenuatus. Lineage (NCBI taxonomy): Eukaryota > Metazoa > Chordata > Actinopteri > Osteoglossiformes > Mormyridae > Mormyrops > Mormyrops attenuatus. The sequence goes on from JAODKC010000001.1 coordinate 33,475,877, forward strand.
AAGCAGTGGGATTGTTTCGCTGAGCAGCACTGGGATCTGCGCTTCTGTTTCTTCTCAGCCTCACTTCATGCGCTGCTATATGCTCTCATCCATCTTTCTCTTTATGCATTGTCTCCTGGATTTTAATGTCATTTTAATTAGGATATTTATATTAACCTTTTTATATGACTTTTACTTCATTTTCCAGTCATATTTTAATGATTTTATTGAACATTTAATAAAGACCCGCCTATCAATGTGAGATCTGTATTTTGTGGGAGTTAGTCACCTGCTGCATGTGTGTGTTGTGTTTTGCTCTGTGCTGCTGGCATGAGGAGCTGCACGGTTGTCCACCTGTCCCTCACCCATGTGATGTCAGAGCCATGCATTCGAAAATAACTCTGCGCCCCGTGGTTGTGGTGATTTAACTTGTTTTCAGCTGTCCGTCATGACGTCCAGACCCTCTGCGAGGCCTCAGAGGTAGTGGGTATATCTGAAAGGCAGTTCCTACTGCACCAGTCACTTTCTGTACGCAGTGCCGGCATCGGGTCAGTCTGCAGTGCTGAGACTGAGATGGGGTCCCCCATTTTGCTTAAAATCCACCCCTCTGGAGGTCACGGTCACTGTACGCTAATGACAAAACACAGACACCCAGTGGGTCCACCACTAGATGGGTCCACTGGAGAGCAGGAAATAGCTTTTTAATGGCATATCAAACTCAGGCACTTGCATTAACTTAAGAGAAAATATATATTTTAAAGCATTCTATTTAAAAAAAATAATACATTCCATTTAGAATGCTGGAGTATTTTTTAATGGCTACTTGGGTAGGATATACATTTAACATGTGCCAGGTACCTTCAGAAGAAAGACAGGCTGCCTGATGAACAGGGGGCTGAATTAGCTTCCTTTTGCAGCTGATCGGTTAGATCTGAAGGGATCCAGTGCCTTTTGTCAAGTGACCCTGTACCTGGCTGGAAAATGTGTGTAGGACTAAAGGAATTCCACAGCAATGAATGGTTTAAATATTCGATGTAGATCTTTTTGAGAAATGGGGTTTTCCATGAATGGCAGGGTATGAATCTTTTTGATGTTTTAGAAATATATCTAAAGAAACTGGGGGCAATGTATTACTTGAAACAAGACCTTCATGATGCACAGAAAATGTTTTGTCTCCTGTTATTCACATATAGTATTTGATATGAGCTGAATACTTATGATTCATAGGGCTCTGTGAAAGCTACCTGTCGGTTATAAATAGCATGATTCTCAAATACATGTGAATTCAAATCCTCTGGTGATACAAAATAGTGCATATCTCACACAGGTACTCAAGATAGTTCTTCAATGAGGTGAAAAGAATGTACTTATGCGCACGGCGTGGAAAAGATGGGAGCTGTCGGTCCGTGAAACCGGACCTCACTCGGCCCGCGTTGGAGTTTCAGGAGGGGTCTATCTGTTTGTTTATGGCCACACGCGTATCCTGACATATGAGTGCAGTCTCGCTGAGTTTCTTCCTGCAAAGTGTCGAGGTACCTCGGCGGATTTTTTTGCAGTTCATCAGGTGGCATCTGTCCGATCTGCGGCGGGCAGCGAGAGCGGAGCGCTTCGGGCTGACGATGAGAATAGAGACGGGCACTAACAGAATGGCAAACGATATCTTTCCTATCTGTTTAGTTTCTTCCAGTTCAGCTATGAACGTATATAAAACCAAGCAGAAAATGGAAAATGACAGTGGGGACACTTTTTGATCGCCACGCAAAAGCAAAGCGCTTGCCCAGGTAGGACGGTCACTATTTTTGAACTTGGCTGCCAAAATAATCGGACTTTCACATTTATTCTGAGGCAGATCTGACCTCGGGACATGAGCTTCGTAGGCTGCAGCCAAACGACTCTGTGGCACCTTCATTTCAGCGCTGCCTCCGGTGCGCGGCGGCGCCCCGTTTACGGGCTACTGATGGCGAGAGTTTGAAATTATTCACACTAATAAATTTCTTCTATCCCCCCTCCCCTTAGGGAAATATATCATTGAGGGGAGGGGTTGATTATAGCAAGATCGGAGAAAGGTGTGCTTTTGTCACTCCGTTTGGGGTGCCCACAAGTGTGGGTGGCATGCAGCTCTTAGTGCTTGTCGCGTTTTTCATCGGTTTTGCCCCGATTTGGGTCCCGGTCAGCGAGGGCTGTGGACCGGGCAAGAGAATCGGCAAGAGGCCACAGCCGAGGAGGCTGACGGCGCTCGCTTACAAACAGTTCCTCCCCAACACTCCCGAGAAAACGCCGGGAGCGAGCGGCAGGTACGAAGGGAAAATAACGAGGGCTTCGGAGCGCTTTAAAGAGCTGATCGCCAACTACAATCCTGCGATCATCTTCAAAGATGAAGAGAACACGGGCGCTGACAGACTGATGACACAGGTGAGGGACAGAGTGAATTCACAACCTTCCGTTTCCTACGGCTGTAATATTTTCAGTAATCAGCACAATGGACATGGAAACAAACCGATGCGAAGTTTTACCGAATCCAAGTGCGATTGTGATTTTAAAAAAGAGAATACATCTTTTAAAGAATTATGATTTATTAACTATTTTAAGTTGTACTCATGTCATGTAACATTATACATTTAGTCCAAACATTCTATAAGGGAACTAGGCTACGTTAGATTTTTCTAGCGCGGTTCCAGTGGTTTAGTTTTGTTTCATTTTTTTAACATCTGAACCAGTCTTTTGTCTTGGGCTAGTAGAAGTACAGTAGTCGTGCTGTACCTGTATCAGTTTATGTACCTGTAAGTAATTCCGAGCATTTTAAAGCAACTGAGACCCAGCGACAAGATATGCGGTACCGAATATGAATGTACGCTAGGGGGAGCTCTGTCCTGAGAACCATCAGGATGCGCGCAGAAAGTAAATTGAACAAGCGCAGTTTATATTAATTATTCACTGTGAATGTAAAGCTTGATTGTTTTGCTTGTAGTTCGTTTAGACGCCGAAAATCCTCGTGGATCCTTGTGAGTTTTTTTGAATGTATATTTTATGGCCAGTTATATATAGTTTTATTGTTTATGTGCGACTGGATTGGAGTACTTAAGAATGAATGAGTTTTAAAGTCAATGAGGCCACTAGGGAATACAACTTGTCTTACTGCGGTTTTTCTCCTCCATCAATCTGCGTGATCACCTCGCACTTATGAGGCGAAGCTTTCTTAATCCGTACAATTTACGAGTTCCATTTCAAATGCTTCCGCCCACAGCAGAGTCAATCTTGTTTATAGCTTACCGTATTTTGTAGTTTTGTATTTGCTATTTGGCGCACCAATATAACCGTTGTATTACACATAAATTTGGCACGCGTTAATATATATTATACGTAGTGATATAAACCGAAGCCGACTTTATGTGTTTTATTTATTTAAGTTATTGCTTAAATTTGCCTACAACACAAGCGTGACTTCTCTAGTCACATTAATGCGTTTGCACAGACGCGTGTTGTCGGCGCGGTGGTGAATGTTTATGTAGGTCGAGGTTACCAGAAACCTCCTACAGAAGTCGAGCCGATCAGTGCCTTGAAAGTTAAACCAACAAAGTCCTCGGCTTGATTTATTAACTCCATTTCGTTTTTGCAGCCGCAGAAAAAAAACAGACGTGGAAATCCACACCGTCCTGTGAATAGGCGTATACAGTTCTGTAATACCCTATTCTTATCCCAAGTCCAACACCCCCGTAGAAAAGAGTGGATTATTTTAAAAGTTTAAATACCCCTTTTGTTTCCAGTGGTGTAATATAAACAGCCCTTTCTGTTAGCTGTACTGTCGCCGTTTTAACCATTCATAAGATTAACCAGTACCCTATTAATAGATTAAGATAGGGATAGGAAACTGAACGCAACACTCAAAACTACACGTACTTAGAATTTATGCGCAAAAATGAAATTGGTTATTTAACTGAAATTCAAACGCACCTTTAAAAACGAGGGGAAACAAGCCAGTATTATACTCCTGTAGGCTACGACTCTGAAGACGTGTGATTAAGATCATATAAAAAGGAACAAATGCCGGAACGATGACATTATTATATAGCTACTTAATAGAACAATTAAAACCGTGAACTAACGGAAATTAAACGATCAATAAAATGTAACGCTTTTACAATGCGCAGGACAAACGAATTACTTCACGTGTTTTATGTGTATTGAAGAGAACGGACGTTAATATTTGTGTTGCTTTGATGAAATTGTTTTACCAGATTATCCAAAATTAATAAGACTGGAATTTATATTTTGCGTTTTACGTCGCTGTTACGCCATTGAAGGAGAAAGAATCTCCTTCAAAAATCCTCTCCCGTGCCCCAGTTAAACAGGCCAGCACAATAACGATAGCTGATCTTTCACTTAAATTATCTCAATTAATCTAGTGACTCGAAGAAATGGCTTTTGTGTGTGTGTGTGTGTGTGTGTGTGTGTGTGTGTGTGTGTATATAATATATATATCTCCAAGGTATGGATTTCCTTAATCTCGTAATATATGATGAACCAAAGCTGTTTCTGTCTTGCATGTCACTCTTAAGGTTGCCCGATATTTAAGTCATGTTTCTTCTTCCATTCATCGTATTCCATCTTAGAATGTTACCCATAAATATTATTTGCAGGCAGGGGCATAACTGGAAATTTTGGTCCCCCTGGCAAAATGTTACCTTTGATCCCCGAGCAGATGTGGGGTGGGGTGGGGAACAGGGGGGACCATTGATGGATTTTGCAATTTGGCCCCCCATTGTCCGGTTTTGGGGCCCCTACAAAGTGCTGGGTCCCCTGAATCTGCCAGGGTATCCATGCCCGTCCGACACCTCAGTTTTACTGAAATTTTGTGTAGTGACAACATATGCCACTAGTTTTTTTTTGTTTTTTTTAACTGCAAAATTAATTTTTAAAGTGATATTTTAAATTATTAATCAGTGATTGATTATTGATTGAGTATAACAAAAAATATTACGAATGATAAAACTATTGGAAAAAAACACAAAAAATATTTGTAATACAACACTTTCAGGAAACTGGGCTGATTTTTCTGTAGACGTGTCAGACTAGGAGCCGCTCCTTGGGTTAATCTCACACTGGCAGTTTCGAATTGGCGTCTGATATTTGCACAAACCCTGCGTGTCTTAGTTCAGATTGCTCACCCAGTTATCAACCAGGAATAAACAAGTCTCATGTATCAGTGCTGCCATCCAGTTCCTATTAACATTTTGGGCCTAGAAAGTATAGCATTGCACTGTCAAGCCCAGCAGAGCCCCCTGAGTATGTATCCGAGTTCAGTGCCACTCTGTCATAAGTTTCAGCTTTTTGCATGAATCTCAGGGAGTCTCAGTATCTCAAAGGTCTCACTAGGTACCCATAGGGCATTGGATGCGGAATAACACACCCCTGGGACGCGGAATTTGCACATTACTCTTGTTTTCTGTTCTTAGCAAATTTGACAGAAAGCCAGCCAGAGGAAGTAGGTCCATTAACAGCATTTGTACTCCAACAATTGAGGGAACCCATATTTCAGATGTTAACCAAAAATAGTGGCTACAGTTCACTGAAGGACCTGCTCTTTTCAGTCTTGTGGTATGATCCCTGTAGTTTGACCTTTATAGACGATAGGTTGGAACAGGGGCTACCGATGGAGCCAAGATTTTATTTAGGGATTGATATTATTGTAATAGAGAAACAGTATCCCTGTCAATGTTAACCCCTTGTGATCCTGTACTGGATAAGCAGTTGGAGTTTGGATAAAATATTTGCTGGCTTTGTTAGGTGTTTCAACCATAAGGTACATTGTGCATCACTGTCTTTGGTGACATCACTAATACAAGCTGTGTGGTATGTGGCTGTAACACATGAACTGTTCCTGAAGTCAGCTTGGCTACGAAAAGCAATACATCCAAACAGTTTATTGAGGCATCAGATGTCATTAAGGATTAGGACTTTTAGCGTTTTACTAGTAATGAAAATAGGAAAAGTATCTTTAAGCTGTGTTAATATATTTTATCTTGTAATTTCAGGAGGTTTATGGAGATATAACTTACCTTAATCTCTAATGCTGGAAGGTTAAAGCTTGTAGGCAAGTGGTAGTGGTGGAAATCACGTTTTCTTATGCACATGCATCTATCTCTGTGTAACAGTGTATTATTTTAGTGTATATATAGCAGTCTCCTGTGTGTGTCTTCCTGGTCTTTCTGTTGCACGTCTCCTCCTCTTGTTGCCTTGGTAACTGCACATGAGATTTTGTCTCTTGGCTCTACATCCATCCCACACCACCCCGTGTCTTCTGTCAACACGCAGAGCTGCAAGGACAAGCTAAACACTCTTGCCATCTCTGTGATGAACCTGTGGCCTGGAGTGAAGTTACGCGTCACCGAGGCCTGGGACGAGGACGGCCACCACTCTGAGGAGTCCCTGCACTACGAGGGTCGGGCCGTCGATATCACCACTTCGGACCGTGACCGCAATAAGTACGGCATGCTGGCCCGCCTGGCCGTGGAGGCTGGCTTTGACTGGGTCTACTATGAGTCCAAGGCCCATGTACACTGCAGTGTGAAGTCAGGTGGGTAAGAGAGAAAGGAAAGACAAGCAATAGATGCTGATGGGGGGGGGAAAGCTTTGCTTTCTTTCGAACCATTCATAGATACCCTCAAGATCTGCAGCTGCCAGCAGTAGTGCTGTATTTTCTGTTGAATGCAGTAGCACTTTTCATAGCAAGTACCTGAGTCATGTTTGCAGTGTGCAAATAGAAGACCGAGTGCAGCTGATCACATTGATTTAGGTTTATGTCCTTGCTTGAATGAGCTCGGCACTGGCATGTTGTTATTCCCCATTCAGTGACTGGTTGCATATTTAAAGATATAATTTATCCTGTATGGCATCAACTAATAGAGAACACCAAGATACAGCCACGGGAAAAAAAATGAGACCACAGCACAATTTTTTGTTTCACTCGTTTCTCAATTTATGGGTGTGTGTCTGTGAATGATATATATTTTTATTGCTGTATAGTGTACCAATAACTGTAATATATAGTATTTCGGAGAAATACTCTGCTAGAAGAGTGTAGGGCACCGGAGAAAGTTTGAATATGCAATAATGTGGAGTATTGAAGAGTATATATACTTCTGTAATAGGGGTAATGTAGTTCATTGAAGAGAGCAGGACAAGGCTAAAGCAGCAGCCACAGTATTAGAACATCCTGAAAGCAGCCGCATGATGTTGGTATTGTCTTCCATTGGGTGTGTGAAATGTCTGGGTTTCTCTCCCTCCGTCACTATAGACTGTCTCCTTTTGACTAAAATCCCTGCTGCTTAGTAAAGCAGAAGTATATGTTGATCTTCATCCTGAGTAGGTATGGAGATCATGCATTGGGAGACACAATGGGATTGATCCAGATCCAGACTAGGGTGAAAAACACAAACCAATGTGGACTGTTGATGACATCACAGGGCCTGCTGCCCTCCCCATTTTTTCACTCCTTCTTGTTGCCTGGCACTCTCTCTATTTCTTTGTTTTCCCTGATTGTTTGACTCTATCCTGCATTTTTGTTTTCCATTTCTGCCCAGATCGGTTTGTCAACTTTCAGCTGCCGACATAATTCACGCGGCGACGTTGCCATTGGGCGGGATGTATTTTTGACTTCTGAGGAAAAGAGATGGGACTGCAGCACTTGCACAATCTGTCAGGAAACAAAACGCTCGTACATTAAGCTTCACCAATGAAGGACTTTTTATACACGAGTGAAGATATCACGAGAACTATTGTTTTTAATACAAAACAAGCCTGGATTTATCACCTATTCTGACTTTTTTTTTTGGGACTTAACTATAAAAAAAATCAATAGAAATAGACCAGGGCGGCACACTGACATAGACGGTGGCCCTGTTGCCTCACATGTATGTGTAGAGTTCGCATATTCTCCCTGTGTTGTGCAGGATTCCTTATGCAGCCCAAAGACATGCAGATCAGTGAACTGGTATTTCTAAATCTCCCATTGTTTCTGAATGTGTGGGTGCACCCTGTGTTAGATTGACATCCTGCCTAGGTTGTACCCCTGTCTTGTGTCCTATGCTGCCTGGGATAGATTCCAGTTCTCCACTGTAACCCTGTACTGGATAAACAGCCTGAAGATGCATGGATGGATAAACAAGCGAACATGTGGAATTACCAGGACTGATTGTCTAATGTATGCAAGGGATGGATGTTTTTGTGTGTTTCGTGGACCGACGAAGCCACCCCCCCCTGCAGTACCATCCTGCAGCTCACCCACTGCGACCAGCCAGATACTGTGCCATAAGGTACTCATTTCAATAAGGTTCCCTGAATGATTTTCACTGTTCTGTAATTTTTACATGAATGTATCAGACTGTAGGTGACATCTAGAAATGTATCACACTGTACTCCCTGTCTTAAGCAGAATACAGCACACTACCCTGAGTTTTTTAGTCTTTATTGGTGATTCTGTTTCTGCCTCTGACTCTCCAAAATAGGCCAAATGATAACTTTACTTTCTACCACGGCACTGTGCAGTTCTCAAATCTGATTGGTCAGAACCGTTGATTAATTTTGTTGTTGCGTATGTATTGTCATCCAGACAAATTACAGTAGTATATCAATGCACTATTATAATCTTTAATTTTAACTAAGGGTTAATGCAAAACAAGTCATGCATTATAACGCAAGTACGCATTCACCTGTAAAATCGATACGTGCGACAATCGATTGTTTGTAAAAGCGCAAATGCGTACTTATTTTTTTGTGCATTTGCGCTGCAATGACAAGGAAGTACCTTGTTTTTTTTTAACCTGTATGCTGCACATGAAGTATAGTTAGCATATGAAGATTAAAATGCATCATGATTTGTTTTCATATCAGCGCAAATGCACATAAAATGAGTATGCATTTACAGTGTTACCACAATCGATTGTCGCACGTATCGTTTTTAAAGGTGAATGTGTACTTGCGTACCAGTTATGTCCATCCCTGATTATACATTTTTAAATGCATGGGTTCAGAGGCACAGAACCACCTCAATGGTTATACCATGGGTACTACACATCTGGCTTACACGTTTGTACCTAAAGACATTATTTTCACATTTACGGGCCAAAAACGTATGAGATCATCCACAAATATTTCACTGGTAACTGCACGGATACTATATCCCAGACTTTTCTGGACTTCATTTTATTGTCACAGGTTTTGGAATTAAATGGACAGTTTGGAACTAACAACTGGCCTTTGGGCTTAGCAACGGGGAATTCAAACTATCGACTGGCTTACGGTCTTCGCAATGGATCATTTTCAAATTAATGACGATGGCTTGGGTTGTATGTAAGCAAAATGTTTATTGGCGGAAGAAAGTAGTTCCACTAATAAATGCATTTACAGCTCATAAACATGAAAATAACATATTTAAGTACAAACGTATGCCAAACATGTAGTAACTCTTTTATAAGCAGGTTGATTTTCACGTTTATGAGCCATAAATGCATTTATTAGTAGAACCAGTTTCTTGCGCCGGTGACTAAACATTTTGCTTAGACAGACCCCAAGTTGCGCATTATCTCTTCTTAAACACAGTCCACTGTGCATCAAGTGATTCTTCACAGCTGTCCGTTTGAAAATGTATGATGCACGACCTGTGCATTATAACCCTTACTTAAATGACTCCGCTCATCTGAAATCAGGATTTTAAATTGCTAGAATGTTCTGGAAAGTTCTGCAAATAAAGAATTCGGGCTGAATGAAGCAACACAAATAGAAAGACATTTTTGTAGATGGGAACATGGAAAAGCAGTGTCGCTATACACGCGTCCGTACGTGTACATCAGTCAGCAAGGGGGAGCGCTGGGAAGAGACGATCGAGATGTAAAACAGGGAAGAAGGGTGACCCTGCTGTGTGGCTCTGCAGAGTTTGGCTCAGTCGGTGGCATTTTGTTCCCTCAGCGCTTCTCAGATAGTTAGTCCATCATTGAAACCTTTTTCTGGGTCTCTCTCATTACGTGATAAATATGTGTTTTTGGTGTACTGGAAAAATAAGACACGTGTAGGTCCCTTTACATACCACCCTGGGAGCACAGACAGAACAGTAGGGTTTTATTCATTATTTGTGTCCATTTTGCAAAATTCGGGTAAATCATCTTTTTATTCACCCTGTAAGTACACCTGTATGTGTGTCTATGCCGACGGACCGGAGCTGAGAAGCAGTAATGGCTAGTAGACTATGGATGGTGAGTGTCTGTCATAGTCTTTTTGTATAGACGTATTTTGTATGATGCGTGTGAAATTTTTCTTGTTTACCAAACCACACACCATCCACCCCCTTGCGCCGGCATACACGCTGTTTCTAGAATGTTATTCTTAAAACTGGACCTGGCTTTTATCTGAACGTCCTGAATTCTAAAACCCCAAATCCTAGTTAAGAGCTTTCATATTTGAAAGGCTAGAGTCTGTGGAAAAACATGGCCCGGACCCTTGTCCCGCTCCACCAAATCTGTATGCTAGTGATGATTATTCCTGTGAGGTGTCTTGTATTCAGCAACATTTACTGGAATTGCTTGTTGCTCTCCTCCTTTCCTGCAGAACTCTCCATGGCCACTGGGACAGGAGGCTGTTTTTCCTGCTTTGGCTCAGGTCGTTGTGGACGGTGGAGGCACCAAGGCGGTTCAGAACCTCCAGCTGGGCGAGTGCGTGCTGGTCTGGTCCGCAAGGGATGGTCCTGTCCGCCTTCCCAGGCCATGACCTGGTGACCCGCAGCCATTTCTGTGTGGTGGGATCGGAGGGAGGGGCCAACCTGTCACTCACTGCCACTCACTGTTTTTGGCAGAAGGGACTGCTCTGGTGGGGTCTGGGGGGGGGGGGGGATTGCGGGGGGGGTTTGCCAGCAATGGTAAGACAGGCCAATGTGAAACAGCACATAAGCAGGGGACAGGACAGGCCTGTCTGCCCCCCATC
>JAODKC010000001.1:33492218-33509275 GCA_026777985.1 Mormyrops attenuatus
ACCTTTTTACCTCCTGTTTGGTTAGGTTATGGTTTCATTGTATATCAGCTTTTTTATTATTGGTGTTACGCTGCTTACTGCCAATACCAACCCCCCCCCCCCCCCCAACAACTTCTTTGCAAGGCAGTTCTAATAATCAGCACCCGCTAGTGTCTCTTTTTGACACTAAAATAAAATAAAAAGCTCCCTTAAATGCAGCCAAGGAATATCTTCAGGCACGTCTCCTGGCGACTGGTCTGACATGCCACGTGTGGTTAAATCTGACTCAGTAGGTCTGCTAGATACACCTTCCATGGTCCTGAATGCAAGATCCCGCGGCTGGTGGGTGCTGGTTCAAGTCCGCTCTCTCGTTCACACTTTGTCATGTGACCCTTTGACCTTTGGCATTTACTCTGTAGTGGACTCAGATTAGAATGTAATGAAGCACAATTGCGGAAATTAATAATACTTAAGTAAAAGTAAAAATACTTTAAAAGTACAATTAAAAAAAAAAAACTATTGCAGTAATAAGAGTAAATCTACTCTGTTACATCCCACCACTGCCATCTTCCTTCATTAATACAGTTGGGGGTTCTTAAAAAAGCTGAACGAAAAAGGATGAAAAGCCCCATGCAGAATAATAATTAGAAAACTGTGTGAGCAGTTGCACAGATACTGGCCCGCGCTGGCCTGCACGTGAGGTCATCAGCACCAAGGACAGCACTGGTCTGTACCTCTCTCAGGGGGCCTGTCACTGCCAAGGGGTGCTCCTCAAAGGCGCTCATGCAGACCGATGTGGACACTGCGCAAGAGCACACAGTAACAGTGACTGCCCCTATATATTACAGTACAGTATAGCATAGCATAGCATAGTATAGTACAGCGTAGCGTAGAATTATACAGTTTCAGGCAAAGACTGCAAAGACAGGAAGACTCACAGTTGAGACGCACGTCTGTTAAAGGCTTGGAGGTCAGGACAAGGGCAGAGATAATAAACTCTAAGGATGGCGTCTGGATTAATGGCAAGCTGAAAATAAGCAAGACAGTGACTGTGTATACGAAGGTCAGCTGGTATGCTGGTGTGCTGATCCGCGCTCAGGGTCGCTTGTGTGCCACTGTAAAGCGGCGTCACCATCTCACCGTGTGCCCAGCCAGGCCTGCAGCAGCGTGGAGACACTGGAGTGAAAGAAGCTGGAGGCCAGGAGCCTCTGCCTGTCACCTTCCTGCAGCCAAAGCTGCTGCTGCAGGAGCCCCAGAGCCAGAACCAGCATGGAGGACTGGACCAGCACGTGCTGCACACGGTGGCGGGGAAATACAGGAGAGATACAAAGCATGAGACAGAGGCAAATCAAGCTCGGTGGAGAGGTCAAAGTGCACCTGGAGGGTCTGGACATTCTAGACAAAGAGCAGAGGTGTTCACCACATCGAGACAGCATTCTGTGATCCGTTCTTAGGAGCGTCAGCTTGCAGCTGCCTTAGCATAAGAATTGGACTGTCGTCGGTCCCTAATCTACGGCGGTGGGCGTATCTCCTATTGCCACGCTATCCCGCCTGGGAGGCGTGTCATGTGATGTAATGTGTTTACCTGCAGGGCCAGGCACAGGGTGAGCAGGCACGGTGGGACTCGGTCCACTCTGAGCAGGCAGGCCCTCTTCGCTCTGCCAGGATCCTCGGGATCTTCCTGGAGACCATCGTCCCTCGTGCGCATGCTGCTCTCCCACGTCCTCTAGTCCCTGGGATTCCTTCCTGACTCGTTCCCCCTTGTCGTGTCGCAGAGTGGAGGCCCGGCTCCTCCGTCTGCCACCCTTGGAGTGTCCCTCGGATCAGCAAAGATTCTCCTTCCTTCCCCAGCACCTCCTCAGCTGTGAGACTCCAAACTCCACCCCTACACTGACCTTTGCCTTCAGCTTGCGTAAAGTCAGTTTGACATTAATCAGGTTCCTTCTCTTTAATATTTACCTTGGCCCCCTGAGCCTACATTGTTGTTTTTCACATTTGCATAGATTCTACTATGGGGGGGGGGGGGGGTCTTCCTGGTCATCATGTGCAAATCAATCTCAGTAATTTCAAAGCTATTGCGCGTATATGCATGAAGACGTTTAAAAACATGTAAAAAAAAATTAAAGTATGAAGAAGGGAAGCTTATGGCACCAAAGATTAAATCGATATTTAATGTAATTGATCTGAGGGTCATTTGAGAAAAGAAAACAGCAGAATAACTTCAACACATCACAAGGATTATTGATATGTGGTAGGTAACATACTGTTCTTAGCATACAATTTTTTAAATAGAACTGAGAAATATGTACCAGACTGATATAACACATATGGACGCTTCTGAGTCTGGGGAGAGAGGGACCGGCTTTAACTCCAAGTGTGGCCCAGATTAGTGCGACAGTCTGTGGTGAGAGTTAAAACACAGCCCTGTGTCTGCGGCACCATGAGGCACCAGCGGAGAGAGTGCTAATACCCTGAGCAAAACAAACAGATGCACACATTATGAAATGGATTAGGAAAGAGTCCAGGCATACAGTATACGATTTTGGGAGATTCACACCAGTGGTGAAGCAACATAGCCTGAAAGCACCCCACTGTTTCCATTGACATATTCCATGAGAATAAATGACAAGCTCAAAAACATTTTTCTGATGGGTTTCATGCCTCCAGAGCCTCAGGAAGTCTCAGGCAGAGAGGGTTCAAGTATGAATCCCACATCTCCCATCTGCCTTCAGTTAAAAGCACCGAATGCAGACAGTACTCAATTTCACAGCACTCGCAAAAATAACTCCGCCGCGTACACGTGAAGCAAACAGCGGATTAGCGTGCGCCAGAGGAGGATGGAACTGGCTAGAGCTGAAGACAGCTACAGAAGATCAGACTTCCTCTCAAGCAAATAACAGATGTCACTCTGTCGCCACCACTCAAACGTCGGAGGAGTAATTTTTCCAGGCATACGTGAACTACAGATCCTAGAAATGGAATTTCACAGCACATAAAGCAACTACAGTATATTCCGGATTTTCCAGGAAAAGAAGAAATAAATTCAAATTCAAAAACTGTCAGTGTATTCTCAAAAATCAGGGGGGAACAAGGGGGAAAAAAGGCATGTGGGCCGTGACGCTCAGTTGGGCGGGATAGCAGTCTAAAAGGACTATTTGTGTGGGGATAATGTACATGAGTTGGGGTTTATATCTAAGAGTGCAGGCAGGCCAGTGGAGGAGAGAACATTTGACCAAGGTTGCTTATCAATGTGACCAACCTTCCTGGGTTTCAAGCAATGAAACTAATCTACTTTGATGCAAAAAGCTGATTAATTCTGTGAACATCTACCCAGGTGCAATCTCTCTCAACCAGGTCCTCGGAGACTCCCAGACGGTCTACGTTTTTGCTCCCCAGTAAAAATGAGGACCGCCTGGGGGTCCCCAAGAACTGGGTAGAGAAACAGTGACCTAGGTAGACAGCAGTTGTGATGCAAAGTAAAGGCTAGCCTACAACCTTCACAACAAAATCCTAAAATAGGCACTATAGTCAAACATTAGTGCAAAATGGTTAAACAAAACTGTTTCATAAAAGGTTTGTAAATATCCAGAACTGTTAAAAGTAGGTAGAATTACAGGATCTGAAAAAAAGGTTCTTGAATAACAAAAAAAATGACAGTTTAGAAAGAAACATTTGCCAATTAACGTAGATGCTAATGACACCTCTGCATTCAATGTAATACTTTGATCCCAGAAGGCTTTGGGAGAAGCAGGCCTGACCCGTTACATGGAGACGCATCCAAATGACACCCCTGTAAACTTTTCATAGGCTCATACACATTCGTTTCACACGCATTTCTTATGTCAAATAAAACTATTTCACAGAGCATCATGCAATATTATTTTTTTACAACTATTTAAATAATGTTCAAACAATTGTTTGTTTCTTTACCAAAAGCTCCTAATATACCATCCCTTTCTCATTTAAGATTTGGTTTTTGGGAGTAACAGGGTTTAAAAGAACCACACTGAAATAGAAACATAAATATAGTCAAAGGAGCAAAGAAAAAATAAAACATACAAAACGGGGATTCAGAGGAGGAAGAGACTATGCTAGATCAAGCTGGGTCACAGTTCATTGCTACTTCACATGGAACCCAGGGTTAAGGGGAGCTGGGCATTAAAGCCAGCAGAGTTAGAGAGGAGGGGGTTACCAATGGCAAGCGATGGAGACAAAATAAAGATTTCATGAAAATACCGAGGATGGTCAGAAGTACAACGAGAAACAGAAGCACACGTCTTCCAAAGAGGTACAGAGACTTGGTGAGACAGTGCTGGTAGCTGCTTCTCCGTCCAGTTTGAAGGCAAGCAAACCCTGTCCAGATCCCACAGTAACGCGACAATGAACTCGCCACCGCTTCTAACGACCTGAGTCAATCTTCCAGCGTACGAAATGCGCATTGCGTTTGTTGCAGCTGACAAACTGTTCCTGTGCCCGGTGGGAAGCTGGGCATCCAGTGTGTCGGAATGACGGGGCAGGAGGACGAGGGTCAAGGAGAGCCTGGATGCGGGGTGGGGCCTTCACAAGCGCTGCGTGAAGTTCTCTGGGAACACCCCCTTGACTTTGAGGTCCTTTTTCTTAAGCCAGTGTGCCTCCTTCACACCCATCAGCCAGCCGTCATCCTGCAAACACAATGTTCAGAGCGAGTGACGCACAGCATGGTGTGCCGCATGAAGACGGACAGCCAAAGGGGGGGGGGGGTGCACTGACCTGCTCCTCCGGGTTCTCATAGGAAATCACCAGCACCACATCTCCAGCTTTCAGCTCCAGCTCATCCCCATCGGTGGCCCCATAATCATGCATCACCTTGACCTATGAGCAAGCGTTCTGAATTATCCAACCCTGGTACATCCTTTAATCCCATTAATCATTAATAACTGCCTCCAAACAAGTTCTGTTACTTCCAGTTTCTCAAAGGAGGACGACGATGTTTGGTTTCATGAGGAGTTACTGGCACTCGGGGAACCTTTTGTTAAACTGTCAGAGAACAAGAACACAGGAACCGAGTTAAGCGGTCTTACTTTGTAGAGGAAGCCAGGTGGCATTTCAGCTTCTTCTGAAGACCCGTTTGTGGTTCCAGACGCCTGCCCCGCGACCAGGTACCAGCAGGCATCAGAAGAGCAAGAGACAAACAGCTTACAGTCACCTTGAGGCAAAAAACCTACATTCAGCAGCTTTATGTAGCACCTGCCAGTCTGTGCCTGTGCTCTTCTCAGACACAAATGCACTCATATGTCTGTATGTGTGCAAAAGTGCTGATGCAGGTTCTCTGCCAGCGAGAGACAGGGCAGGCATTCATGTTCATGCTGTTTCTGATTGTCCACAAGATGCACAAATATAGCTGCAGTTCTTTTTTTATTATTATTCTGGGAGAGACTAAAAATGTAATTGGCTTGCAGCTATACAAGTCTCCTCCCTTCCTACCGACCAATGAGTCGTCTTCCCATTTACATGGCGAGTGGCCAATCACGTCACGCTACAGTAAAATTCTGAGACGCGCCACCCTACCCGGCACCAGAAGCTATCAATTATGCATAAAAGCGTAAACAAAAAGGAAACATCTATCCAGACATACAAGTTCTACAATTGCCACTACCAGTCTGCAGAATTTCACGTCCACCTGCCAGCATTTAAGCTCCTGTTCAGTTTAACTAGGCTGCTAGTGCACTTACACTCTGGTACTGCTCTCCTATTGTCTGTGCTGGATCAGTCTGCTCATCTGCCCCCAAAGCCTGGTCCCCAGGGCTGTCCCAGTCTGCCTGCTCAGCGGCAGCTGGGGACTCCTCCTCCAAATCAACCTTGGCACCACCACCATCATCATCATCATCATCATCATCATCATCATCAAACCCTACCTGCGCAAACTGGGCACTGTCATGCAAACCCATCTGTGTATACAGGATGGAGCCATCCCAGCCTGTGCATACAGTCTGGCCTCCGCCATCATGCCAGTCTGCACTGCCCCACTGCTGTGACTCCTCTGTGGCAGGGGTTTGCTCAGGCTAGGGGGATGAGCGGGGGCCATTTTCCCAAGGCATTGTCAGTGTTTGGGAGGCAGAGGTCATGGGGGCCCAGGAAGGAGGCAAAAGGGGCCAGAGGTACATGGACAAAAAGGGCCAAATACGGGAATGCGGGAAGGAGACATGAATACGCTTTAAGGTCACAAGCAGACTGAGAGGGTACTTTAACACTGATTCTGATGTAAATGCACATTTCTCCTAGGGGGCTATAAACCCCTACACTCAACTGTCAAACGCAAACATCAGAAGTGGAGGAATGAGCCATAAAACATCGATAAGCTTAATGTCTTAAATGATGCCCCTCCTGAGCTCAGTCTCAGAAGCAATCTGGATATTAAAAAAGATGAATTATAGAAGCCAGGAACTGAATACTCATAGGGGGGGCACACTGAAGGGATGGGGGGACAGTGATGGGAGAAGTGGGTATTTGAGCTTTGTGGGAATAATCATACATGGTCAGTCACTGTTGTGTTTAACCCATTTTCATTAGTGAATTTGTTAGATCCCAGTGGGTCAGATGAGGCAGCGATTGACAGCACATGGTAAATCCCACCCACTTTGTTTTTCCATTCACTACCAACTGAATGGATGAAAACTACTGGTGCAATCAGGATGTGCTTTTTAAGCAGAAGTCAACCAATTAGGAAAAAGAGCACAGTTCTCAGTCTACTGATTCGTGACGTTTTCCAATTGGCAAAGACAGAAGGAAAGGTAAAGATACTGTTACTCAAGCCAATGGAGTGCCCTGTCAATGGAGCCAATCAGAAAGCAGGATCTGCTTACCTCCCACGTATTCCATGACATCGCCTTCCGTGAGGCAACGAAGATAAGAAAATCACAGGTAAATAAGTGACGTCTCCGACGAAGACTACAAGCAGAAGTAAAACCCCTGCTGATTTTGACTACACTCTGTAACGGAAAGTATTTGAGTACCTAATTATAACCACTATCATTTTTCTATACAGTACAACCGCTCAGCATAATAATAATCTGAATTGTACAGGTTCAAAATCTAAATCAGTGCTTTAATTTTTTTCCCTCCAAAACTTAGGTATTATTTCCCCCCCAAGTACCTTTCCCAAAATGCCCTATTTGCCAACACATTTGGTAAACTTTGACCCCAGAGAAGGCGCCTCCCTCTCGGTGGCCGGCAGAGCTACATGCAAACCGTGTTTGCTTACAGAAACGTTACACCCGAACAGGCAGCAGCCCGGCAAGGTCACCAGTCACGTCTGCTACTGTACTCCGAGACACCTGTTAGTTAATCGTCCACATGCAGTGAGGCTGAGTAAACAAATCGTTGCTGGAAGGCATTTCACGTTAAGATTTTACAACCAAGGACCACAACAGGAGGGAGTCCAAGATTAAATACTGGGGGGGGGGGGGGGGGGAAGAATATTGCAAACAATTAACATGCAAAAAATGGTTTAAAGAGGTACCGCAGCAGAGCAATATTACATCATTTCCATTTTCCACAGAATATGGTGTCTATAGCTTCCTGGATCTCTCTGCCAGAAGGGAAGACCCACCTGAGAGGATGGGGATGAGACCACACCCCCTGGGCTGACTGCAGGTAGTGTGTCCAAATCCATATCAAGCAGATTACCCCCCCCAGAAGAATCACACTGCCATCGGAAGGAGAGAAGCCAGCTTTTACTGGAAAGCTGGTCTTGGAATCAGTATGAGGAGAGTGAGGTACACTAGCTTTAAGAGCGGTAGGAGCAGCTCTGAAATATACATTATGTGGTTATTAGGTGGATGGGCAGGGATACGGATGCTGTGGAGGAAGGCCAGAGAAATGGGAGGGGATTCTGAAGGTGCAGGGGTACAAGGTGGGAACCAAGAGGGGGCAGATGGGGGAGCAACCAGGGATGGTACGGATGTACCAAGGTAGGATGGTGTATGCTGTAGTCGAAGACATGAGGAGAGGTGGCTGTCTAACCTGTGAAGGGGAGGTGACATTAATCTCGGGCACGAGTGCGTCATCAAACAAGTTGATGATGTTTTCCTGCTTGACATCTTTCGACGGGGTCACTTTGGGTGGTGGGGGTACCGGTGGCCCCGGCTTCAGCTGCGGTGCCCGCGAGTGTTCATGAACACACGAGAATGTGCACGACACATGCCAGCAGTGAGGGAGACAGATAGCACACAGTTATTAAAGCATGCCAGTTACACGCCACCACACCGTGCTGCTGTTAGTCTTGAATGCTATGTGATACTGAGTCTCATTGGGTCGAAAGTCCTCCTGAGCACAAGGGGGCAGCACAATGATGTCACTGCTTTTCAAGTCAAGTTGCCCTCCTTAATATGTTTGTGTGCAAGTAGACGCCCAAAACACTCTCACTTCTGGATGGGGCCCAGACACTTTCCTTCACAGTGGCTTTTGTGGGGAGAGACCTCTGGGAACATGGCCTGTACCTTGGATGGAGACTTGGGGATGGGTGGTCCTGATCCTCGTGGAGAAAGGGTGTTATTGGTGCCTTCCTGTCTGTAGTCAATGAAAAAGCAGGAAAAAGAGAATCACTGACTGACTGGCACCTGCTTTTGCATGCACCTACCATGTGAGCAAATATAAGTGCTGATGGAAAATCAAGGATGTCACCACCAGGGGGCAGCAAAGTAATGTAGCACACTTCCCCTACAGACAGGAGGTCAAGATATACTTAAACTGAATCCCACCATGCCAAACCAAATAGAGTGTATTGGTTACCATGCTAGATCACTCATCTTAGCTCACTTGGTAATACACAAACCTCATTATACACCTGTAACCATGCATACTCACCCGGTGAAACACTAACTCATTCACAAGAAAACAACTCACATATTCTGATGAACTGAATGTTAACCTTTTCCCTGGACCATGCAAATTCTATCCCCAGGGACTCCCTGTGTCATGCAAACCTTGTAAGTCCACCCCCTAGTCAGAGCCCATCCCAGTAGCACAATGCACTCTCTCCCACTTCTGTTACCTCTTCCCAGCGGCTGTCGTCTTCAGACCCAGTTTACCTGCCTTTCTGTTGAAGGGTGCGGTTTGGTTTATTCTTAAATCATCAAGATCGACTCAGACCAAAAGAAATTCCAACCACTTACACACTGTGAGGACTGTCTGAAAACATTTGTCATTTGAAGTTATCTTGAGTTGCTTATATAAGTAATATATATACACATATATAAGTATACGTTGATTTATGGAAAAAAGGTGAAATACAATGTACATTTATGGAAAACCAAATTGTACATAATAAATAATGCATAACGTATGGCAGATAGCTGTAAAACAGATACAAGTATACAGATGAGATAAAGCAATATTATAGAATTCTGATCTACAATGAATATGCCATACTTATATCATGTATTAACATTACATGGATATGTATGACAATTATTAAATGACAGATGATGAGGTGTAGATCTGAGGGCCTGTATTCAAACCTCCTTCACAGTTTAAGCTTACCCGGACTGGTTCTGATCTTCCAGTTTGGTCATCACATCGTTTAGGTTCTGGCTGAGCTACACACATGGGAAGAGAGAAAACCCATAACTACAGGAATTACGGTACATTATGCATGTATGTCAGCCTAACTGCGGTGAAAGCAGGGAGTTGGGTGACGAGAAACTTCTACATTTTGGTGAAAACTGTGAGCCATCAAAAATGACCCTTTATATCTGTACATCTTTAGATTTTATTATTACTACAAAATAAGGCTTGCAGTTAAAGAGACACTGAAAAAACAACAATGTGACCACTAATGTCTGCAAATACAGAATGTAACTAATCAGCTAAGTTTTAATGACCCCCGATTTTTATGTGTACTCAGACAAGCCTTCGCAGCAGATCATTTCTGATACTGAAGTAAACTGTTCTTGTTTGGTTTAAGGCAGTGTGTCCCAATCCGGTCCTTGGGGATCCACATATGGGTCACATTTTTCTTCCACCCAGCTCCCTGCCTGAAAGTCCACATTTTTTGATACCAGAGCTGTGGACCGTCCACAACGTCCCCGTGGACTAGACCGGGAAACAGTGGTTTAAAGGAATCACAAACCGTGCGGTTTACGTCTCATGGCTGTGAGATAACGGCAAAGACAAAAAAAAAAAAACGCGAGTCTCACAGGAACAATGCGAGACTTGACACCGCTGATTGTGGGAAGGTCACATGCACAGAATGACATCATCGGGGAGAAAGCCGTAGATAATCCGTAAATATGCCTTTCGGCTATGACATCACTCACCTTTCCCATTTCTCGGTGGAATTTCTCCTCCAGCCCTGCAACACTCTGGAATGTGTTAACATAAAAGCCAACACGACTGGGGAGAGAACACAGCAAGCGTGAGTAAACAAACCACTAATCAATGTCTACCAAAGTCTGAAAATGACCTGTAACGCTCCCAGAGCTTCCGGGTTTATTAGGGGGTGTGTCTCCGTCTTTCTAGTCAATGAAGGACCAGATGTCATAATCCAAGCTATAGTACTAGTCTAAGTTAATTCTCTGATTCCAGAAGAACCAAGTCTTTCATTCTCCATATTTTGTCTTAATAGAATCTAGCTCTTTTAGAGTTAACCCCTTCTTTAACCCACTATGGTGAGAAAGACTAAACTTCCATACTCCCCTGTTTTGGTGGGAACAGGTGATTGTTTTATCCCCTAGTTTAGGAGGGATTAGTCTCTCTTTCTTTCCATGAGCTCACCTGTTCCACAGTGATGGAAGTTCCTCTTGCAGGTCTTCATTGATCTCCTCAAAGACCTTCTGAGCCCTTCCCAATTCATCCTCTGCCTAGCAGTGTAGACACACACACACACACACACACACACACACACACACACACACACACACACACACACACACACACACACAAAGGATGTAGCCATGCGCAGAGATGGTTCTGAGTTTCATGTGAAATGTTTATGAAATACTTGCAATTTACATCTGCTCAGAAATTATGAGAAAGTCTAAGATTGACCTAAAATTACTCCTCCATTAGTGACTGACATAACAGGTGATGTCATAAACCACTAAAACAGATGTAATTTAATCTACCATTTATATATACATTTTTGGACTTAACATGTTGAGACTGAGCAGGAAAGCATGTTAACTCAGATGCGGGGTGAGTCGTGAGTAGCACAATGCTTCATCAGTCACCTGGTTTCTCGACAGGTTAGTTTGGGCAACGTGATGCGCAGACAGTATCCCCTGAGCCCAGCCCGGGGCGGCCTTCTCCAGGAGCGAGACCGGCTGCTCGTGCACCGTGTGACAGAATGAGCACGCAAAGAGTGAGAAGGGAAGTGAGGTGGAGGAACAGAGAGGGAAAGACAAAAGCAAGACAAAGGGCTGTGGTGAAGACACTCAAACGGTCAACCTGGGCTGTCAGTGTTTCTGTTATGCTAAAACCATTTCGAGACCAAAGAAGGCACAATGCAAACACACACGGCCATGCTCACACACGTGCGTATATAAGTCAGCGCAACAGCAGAAAGGGCCACTCTCCAGCTGCTGGTTAACTGCACACCACAGCCATGTCTGCCCTGAGGAAAAGCAGCTGTAGACCTTCTACCCTTACTGTCATGAGAATAGGGTACCAGTCATTTTTGTGTCATCATGACGCAGTTGCTCACTTTACTAGTATTACCTTGGCAATCTTGACTTCATCCTTCTTCTTCCCCTTCTGCAGGGAAGCATAGTGGTGCCGTGCACTGTCATAATCCACCAGCTTCCTGTCTCGCTTGGCGATTCTTGCCTGAGT
This sequence comes from Mormyrops attenuatus, assembly GCA_026777985.1. Classification (NCBI taxonomy): domain Eukaryota; kingdom Metazoa; phylum Chordata; class Actinopteri; order Osteoglossiformes; family Mormyridae; genus Mormyrops; species Mormyrops attenuatus. Next base: position 33,504,006 of record JAODKC010000001.1, read on the forward strand.
AGAGATGTGCATTCAGTTTGGGTGCCACAGGGCACTGAAGGTTTAAGAAGTCGCAGCAACAGCACACTGCGTACCTTAATGTCTGGGAACTGAGCCAGGTAGGTGTCCATAGAAATCAGGGCGTGATCCACCAGTTTCTGATGGAAGTCCGTCCATAGCAGATCGGTATCCTGAAGCATTAAAGACGTCATGCACATGCATAATCACATACAGCCCTCAGCATGACAAACAGATGTTCGCTTTTCTACTGTAAACCCAGCCTTTGTCTCTCATAAAACCTGCAGTACAAAGGTCTACTAAAACAAATAGCTCCCACATTTTCAGAGCACCCAGCACTGTTCTGCATCCTGTTTACCTCCAGTGTGTTATCCAGCTCCTTTTCTATCATCTCCTTCAGAGTGACAGGAATGAGGATTGAGTAAAGAATGAGAGACATGCAGTGATGAAGGATAGAACCATGCAAAATTAGATGATGGCTGACAGAGGAGAGGAAGAACCAACACAAATGACCCATAAGTAGTGGGCACACGTGCGCAAGTGTCTGTGCGTGTGTTTTGCTACTACTACAATTTGACTTGAAGGACAGGGTAAAAAACATTGTGGATTAAGTTTCTCAAAACTTATGCTACAGGGACTTTTATGTAATGACATACACAGACACCTTATACTCATTTTCAAGCCACACAGACTCATGTTTTCTTAACAGAACAGAGTTGTTCAGTTATAGTGTAACCAAAACTGAGTGTGAACAGGGCCAACCTCAGCAATGGAGTCCATCTCGTCTTTGCCATACCAATCTGGCTCATACATGTCTGCCAAACACTCGTGCAAGCGTTTGGACGACTCGTGCATTGCTGTGGGCAAACGGAGAAAAGGAGACATCACTGGCTAATAGGGGCCAGACAGACATTAAATTCAGACAGGAACAAGGACAAAGACAAGAGGTCAGACCTTTTACTGCGGCGAGGTAAGCTTTTAGGTCCTTCTGCAGTTTGGAGCCCTCTACCTGAAAACAGAAGTCATGACACATCCATGGAACAGCAGATGACATTGAGAGAAAGAGAAAATGATTAAGCCTCACAGAGGGACAAAGGGGTTTGGGCTGGTTCATTGGCCCTCCTTCGCTCCCAAATGTTGCTTCTGTATTAAACATATAACCCACACCCACATTTCTATAGCAGCGTACCCAGTACAAAGCCACAATGAGCCTAGTACCAAAGCTAGGAAGCCCAGGCCACAAGGAAGGAGATACACACATGCACACAAACACTGAGGCCAATAGTAACAACAGCCTTCTAGATAATAATGAGTTCCGGTTTTATATAGGGATATGTGACATTATGTTCAGATTTCCATTTTAGTCAACTGGCACAGGGCATTTAGACTGCTTCAACCCCCTAGCAGTTAGCATGCCAGAGTCTCACTGCTGACAGAGGGAAGGGGTGGGGGGGATCTGGAAGGTTGCCTCATAATGGGAGGGGTCCCAGGCAAGAATGGAAAGACTCTCACCAGCTGCTTGTTGAAGTTGATCACACCCTCCTCAAATTGCACGTCCTTCGTCTCGTCCGCCTTTCCTAGCTTCTGCAGGACCTGCAAGAGGGCAGAACAAAACAAAACAAAATTAACAGGCACGGTCAATATTGTTTAGATGCAACAATGCAAAGTAACAGAAGTACTGTCAAAAAAAACAGGAAAAACAACCCGAGGCATGCAAGATAAAGCCAGCAAAGAGGAATAACTGCTAAAATATGTCAACTAAATAGAAAACTAATGAAAACCAAATTATGTGAAGGAACACAAATCAATAATAATAATAATAATAATATACGTTTATCAAACTAACCGTTATGTGCAAAGATCCAAATACTGTGTACTGGAGAGAGGGATTTACCTCCAAAATCACCTTAAACTTGCCCTGAGAGAAAAGTGCCTCCAGGAAGACTGGGGCCCTCTACAGGTCACAGCACAGAATAGGACTGTCACATTTTTCAAAAATCAAGTCCCGCAATTCCTTCGAATATACAGACGCTCCCGCATTAAAATATGGAGGGCAACACACACCATGCAACTTACATATATGTGGTTTTATACGTATTTGTTAATAATTACACTGTCGATACAACGCCAGTAACAGTAAACAATAAGATAGCTGGGCTACTGAACGTGAAGTGCACACACAAACATGGAAATATTAAAATTCGCCCGTAAAGAAATCAGGAAAACAAAGGGTTGTTTCTTGCTTTTGCTGAAAGACATTACAACGTAAAACTGAATATAAATGAACTTTCCCGCGGAGTCATAGTTAGAGTTTAAACCCGAGCCCACTTTATACCTCCCTGGTATTCTCGCTTGACAATGTATGAGGGGATGTGCGGATTATATTGAAATATTCCAGAAAGCGGACTCGAGTTTAAACTCCAAACACCTCGGTAAAGTTAGCTTTATATGCTTGTTTTCCGGCTGTAATATTTTTCTATGTTTTTAATATATTTCAGCGTTTGTGCGCGCACTTCACGTTTAGGTTCAAGCTCAGCTATAAAGTCACTGCCGGTGAATAGACACAGTGCAATTATTAATAAATACGTATGAAAAGACAGTATTAAAGTTACATGGCGTACACTGATAGTTCAATACTTAGAGTACACTGTACAGGACATATCTGTATTATTTAGCTTTATCCTTGCCGTCACGTTGTAGCAAATAGCAAGTGGGCAAGTACAGAGGGATCGCAAAAATATTGCGAGGGGATACAAAACTATGTCCCACCCTGACTTTTTAGGGGCTCCGCAGACGGTAAACAATATTACAAGAAACGGTCTAATTCGCGTATAGGTTATAGTTACTGTACACTTTAAAATTCGATTGGGTTAATTTTTCACATCATGTTCAAATATTATCGAGACTAATCCCTCTTTTAAAAAGTGAAGGTCTTAGCCCAGACATACAGCACACGTCCTGCCTGGGAATCCTACTAAGAAAATCCACTTATATCCCCAACAGTCAGCTGATATCCTCCAACAGCTGACTGATGGGCAGCCCTATATTAGCAAATCTGTACCAACGAAGAGTGCCTATTTTAAAATAAATTTAACTGGAATTCTTTAAGGGAACCAATAACACCTTACATCACATGAGCATGACCCTTATGTATTATTTATCTGTAAATGACTAGATGTCCGATGTAAGCACACACTGTACATCCTTCTGCATGGTCTTGCACACCAAGCTAGTCATGTGGTGCGTGCAATGGAATAGCTCTTCATATGCCCAGAAGCCAAAACTTCAGTTTAATTATGAAATGCAAGAATGTGTTTTCATTCCAAAGCTCTATTACATTAAAGAGCAAGGCGGACATGAGAATGCCAGAAGCATTAAGCATTGACTAAGTCAGGTTTTATCTGATCACCACGCTCAGACATAAGGCTCCAGAACCCAACCCAACACCAAATACTGCTCCCTAGTCCTCACTAAAAGAAGCAAATATGGCTTTAGACTTAATCTTGTCTTTACATGTAAACTGGGGCAGAAGGAAAAATGAGAAAAGGCCAGCATGGCAACTGAACTACTCACTGGACTTAAGATAATGGATTAATAAATGGTTTCAGACCCAAGAAGGGTTCTGCTGTGCGACATACTAGAAATGCTTCAAGAGCAAAATGCAGTTGTGTAACTTGTGTCTCACTTTAAAATATATATGTGACACTAGAGCACTGGAACATTTGTGTGAGAGTGCCAGATATATATAGACATGATACATTTGGCTCAGAGTACAAACACAATTTCTTAAACAAATAATTTATCTGAGAGAACAAGTCAACAGGATCTGCTGCAGAGGAAGCAACTGTCGATAATGATAGAGGCTCACAGACATCCATTACATGGGGGGCAGAAGTCAGAGCTCAAATAGAAACAAAAGTCTTTGACCCAGGAGAGGCCTCTGTGACACAGTTACTAAGGTATGAGGCTTATCAAGTTGCCCATTTTTAAATATTTTTGCTCATTAAAAAGCAAGGTTACTGTTACACTTCAAATTCTATTTAGCCCCATTTCTGATGATAATATCCATGATGTCCATGTTAAAAGGTGAAAGGCACCATAATTAACCAATAATCATGGAATGGAATGAAGGCAGCAGATAATTGCAGAGGTATTAGCTGGAAGATCTCACAGTGCTTGTTGGCTAGAGATCCAATAAAAACCACCATGACCTCCATAGGTATCTTCTCCTCCAGCTCCAAACACAGCACAGATATCAGAGACAAAATCCATCAGGTGAACAGCCATTGCTCCTACATCTGCACTTTTTCTACATTTTTAACATTTCGCCTTTTATCCAACTACTTTTACTGGCTCAAGTTCTACAGAAATTAAAAATGATTTGGATAAAAGGAAAAACTGCAAGAGGCAAGGTGGGAGCCGTGAATCACAGTTTAGAAAGATAGAAATACACCACACCAATTATGCTACTGTAATAAATTTCACTTGTACCCACACACAATCCCAACCTGCCCCCCCCCCCCGCCCATCTCATATATTTCATTCATAACAGCACACCACACAATCAAGGACACTTATAGCTCATTTTCCCCAACATTGTCCAGAGGGTAAGAGGAATGGTAGAATCCAGATCTCAAAACTGTCCGGCACATTCCACCCTCAGCTGCTGCAGAGCAATTCACTCCTCGCATTCTATTTTCATCTTGTTCTTTTTTTGTTCCCCAGTGATATTTGTGGACATTTGTTTAGCGATGATAATTAGCAAAGGTAATCAACTCTGCTCAGAGCAATAAGGTGAGTGTCTCCTAAAAAGTAGCAGCCTTTTCTCCAACAACGCATTCAACTCAGATATGCATTCATCTATTTATTTAACGGGTAACAGTAATGCTAAGAATGGTCTCAATTACCAACTGGGTTTGGAACTTTAATGGGCAAAGCGAGGAGAGATAAAAGGCCACACAGGGCGGGGGTTGGTCTGTGGAGCCAGGCCAGTGTCACCGTGTTTGTTTTCTAGGAGACCAAGCTTAACTTCTGCTCAGTGGTGTTCAGTTTCAGTCTTGAACCAAAAATACTGCAGGCCAGTGGCATGATTATCACACACCAAAGTTCATGGGGATTAGCCAGTGGGATGCAGGCTGCAGTCTATTCATAGGTGCCCAGCCATATCCCACTGAGGGACTTTGCAGGGGAAGACAGGTGTGGAAATGGACCTATTGCTGGACTGGCCTTAAAATTTTGGAAATGGGTTCAAGAAAGTTTCCCATGATATCTTG
>JAODKC010000001.1:33509375-33557025 GCA_026777985.1 Mormyrops attenuatus
CCCCCCCCCCCCCCCCCCCCCCCCCCCCCCCCCCCCCCCCCCCCCCCCCCCCCCCCCCCCCCCCCCCCCCCCATCAGATCCACGAAGAGCTTCAACAGGGTCGACCAGAAGGTGAGCTGTTCAGACCCAGGCAGCCCCTACAGTCCACAGGCCTTCCTCGCTTCGGACACACAACCAGACCACCTGCCACCAGGTCTAGTTTAGCCTGCCATGTGCGACAGCGGCCTGACCTTCCACGCAGAAGGAGTAATCAGCTTTGTGTGCAGAATTCCTTAGCCTCCTTTAGGATACCTAGCTAATAGCACCTGTCTGTATGCATTCACACACTACATACATGTCTAGAGAGGAAGAAAAAAAATCTGTGGACTTAGGAACAGATGTCATTTTGCAGTTTTACAAGTATAAATAACTTAGACCTTTATGCATTGGGTGTTCAGGCCAATGGTAATGGATGACATGAGAAAACGAAAAAGGATTAGAATGGTTAGGGAGGGAAGTGAAGCAGAAGTCAAAGTAAATTAAGAAAGAATATATAAGAACACAGTCGTAAGAGTTTTGTTTTGCTTTGGTGAAGCTGTGCTGAATCAAGCAGGGAACGCAGCTCCAAAAAACCTGGCTGGTTGGAATGGGAATGTCTGCAGACTGGTTCCGGATGATCTGCAGCTGTTCCTCAGTTTGTGCTCATGTTCTCTACCGAATGGGGTCTCTGGCTGGGTGAAGCGGAAATAAATCCAACCCACCTTTAAACGGCCAGAAACTTGGCTGAGGATCCATATAAAATAAAGATGCAGAAACAGACAGACCTACATATCTGGCAGAAATGTGTGTGTGTGTGTGTGTGTGTGTGTGTTTTTGGTCAGATCCTGCTGGGCATTTACAATAGCAAGGATTGTCCTAAATTTCAGATTTGATTATCAGATTGAGCCTGTAGATGAAGACTAAACTCCTAAATCCACATAGGATGACACAGGTCATCCAAGTCCTAAAACAACAAAGTTAAATACGCTTGAAATGTGTTGTTTTCTGGAAACGTGTTAAATATGAAAACATTCGGAAACCTACGAGGAGAAGCGTCACAAAAATAATAAAAATCAAGAGTAATACTAATATGGCTATGCGCAGTGGTTGCTTAAAGAAACAATGTATATCTTTGAGAGAGTCCTAGGGGCTGTTAAAATACTCAAATCACAGCTTCTGCTGAAAATGTACGTTTTGCGTGAAGTCGCTGTCAAACGTGACTCACGCTTCCTGTCAATGATAGCTCTGGGAGGAATAATTGCTGGTCAAAGGAAAGATCCGCATAAACATTTTATGCCCTCAGGGGGATGACACTAGGACTGGAAATAAACATGCTCGCAAAATACTCCACATTCTGCGTGTATACAGCCCTTTAGGTGACATGTAACACTGCAATGGAAAGGGATCGCTCAATCACAAACGTAACAATTAGGGGGAAATGCAAATTGGAGTTCTACCATAACAATTTATCTGTTTACTCATATTATCCCCCACTGCATACACTGACACTCACCTTAAGAGAGGCGACAATACGGACGAACGCTAATATCTTAAACCTCAAGTCCTCCGACATTCAGCTGGGAAACCAGCTATGATGGTCGCCGATAATAAAAATGCGTTGGATTAATTGCATTGGATTAAACGTCCATCGTCCCCTTCTTACCTTTTCTTGGGCTCGCGTTATTTTTTTCTGCACATTACTGGCCAATTTCCCTGCGGTGACCCCTTTACTCATCTCAGCCATCTTGTTTTCTTAGCGGTTTCGGACGTCCTGGGATCAGATAAGGATGTCGAAGTAGCGGTACGTGCACAGGAGGAATAAAAGCCGAATAAAAACAGAAGGGATAAACCTGTGTGCAACACCGGATTATTAATCCCAGTAAAGCGAAACAGCGCTTTCAGATCGACCTGAGTCTGCAGTGCAGGCACTTACAGTTAGACGTTATGGTAACTGCACTACATGCAATTTATATTACAGCTTATTATAATACATCGTATGTAAATATAGATAAAACCAAGTGCAGGTCTTGTCAGTGCATTCCGCTTGAAGCATCAATTCATTGAAGCACAGGAAATGTCTGCCTGAAATAAACCCGTTCAGTTTTCCATCATTGGACAGCTTGTCGGACGGCCTCTTAAAGAAACAGGTGACACTGTTTCATGCGGACTGCTTGCCCTAATGTTAATGAGAGCAATAGTTAAATAGACCTAGCTGGAGTTAATACAGTAAAAAGAACCGTCAACAGTCACAAATATACGCAAATATACAGAATGTTTCGATCAAAGTGCTTCAGGTAAGGGGCTGATTATCTAACCGAAGCATGCAGGCGTCTACACACCTTCATTGTACAAGATCCTAGCCCATAGTTTCATAGCTAAAATAAATCAAATCAAATTTATTTATAAAGCACTTTTTAAACAACAGGAGTTGATCCCAAAGTGCTGAACAAAAGGTAAATAACATAAAATCAACATAAAACTAAAATAAAATAAAATATACCAATTAGAGCAAAATAGAGCAATTAAAGCAACAAGGTAATAAAAAGTCTGAGAAATTCTTTATCTAATAAATTATACCGTGCGAAAGAAGACATTTTAACCTTAATAACAAATCCAGTGAATTGTATTGTGTGTAATATTATATTGTAACCAAGAGGTGGCAGCAAAAGTGCACTAAACTACATTCCCTAGCGCTAAGACCTATTAGGGTGAATCTCACCAAATCTTGGTTTCGAATTTTTTTTTTACATTGATATCAATATTTTGAAATTTTATAGCAAGCAATATCAATTTTTTAAAACAAAGGAAATTTTGCTTCCATTAAAAATGGATTTGGAAATTTGGGTTTTAAACACAAGAGGTGGCACATTGATGCAGGGGTTACCACTGTTGCCTCACACCTCTGGGAGCAGGGTCTCCACCATGGCTCCATGTATGTGGAGTTTGCATATTATTCTTGTTGTGGGATTTCTCCTAGGTGCTCTGGTGACCAGAGTCCAGAAACTGAGGTTAATTGGAGTTACCAAATTGGCTGTAAGTGGGAATGGTAGGAGTGTGCCCTGCAATGGTTTGGTACCCCATCCTGGGTTGTTCCCTGCTTTACACCCCTAGTCTCTGGGATAGTCTCCAGACCCCCCATGACCCTGAATAGGACAAGCAGCTACAGAAAATGGATGGATGGACATTCTGCTTGTCATAGCCCAGACATATTATCAGTTCCTTAAAATTAAGTTCAAATGAATCTATCTTAAGTGCAAATAAATGCTAAGTGTATCCATCCGCCCATCGTCTGCTGCTTACTTGGGTCCGGGTCGCAGGGACAGCAGTCTGGGTCCCTCACACTCATACTTTACATTCATTATGGACAGACTATGGTTAACACAGATGGCCAATAACAGCGCACCGCTCAGGTTCAGACCGGACAGGCCGTTCCTCCCTATCAGACCCATCCAGGTTTCACTGTCACCATCCACCACCCCACCCAAGGTCTCCGGAGTCGGCTGGATACTCTGAAATGATGTTCCCCCTACTCAAGGTTGAAAGGAGGTGACCTTCTCGTTCACCAGGGTGAACATCAATGTACAGGCATCGGACTTGGGAGGGGTTATGAATAAACACATACCTGCCCAACACCCCTCACCCAGGGCCAATCCAGAATGGTATAGAGTCCAGCCCCTTTCCAGGAGTTTGGTTCCAGAGCCTGGGCTGTGCGTCAAGGCAAGCCTGACTATATATACAATCTAGATGGTATTTCTCTACCTCCCACACTAACTCAGGCTCCTGTCCCACCAGAGAGTTTATATTCCATGTTCCTAAAGGGCAGAACAGTGGCTCCGAGGCTTGGGATTTGTGCCCACATTTAGAAGGTTGCTGGTTTGTATCTGGTAAGTGCCAGGAGTGATTCTGCTCTATTCGGTTTTTAACCTATAATTGCTTTGTTCTGGGTATGATGTTAACCTCCATCCAGCTCTGCGTGCAGGTTCTCTAACTTTCAGGGAAATACTTGAGGGCTGGTAGCAGCACTGCATCTGCCAGTGTTGAGGTATCACGCACTGCACTTGGGATCTCATTCCTGAGGTGGTTTGCTGTAGTGGGTGTGGCAATGTGCTGTATTAGCACACACTCCTTACCTCTAAAGTTAGTTTTGCTAGCCAGGTACTGTATTGGTCACCCAAGGTGCCTGCCTTTGACTGCTGCCCAATCCACAATTTCAAGAGGCAGACTGTTTTCTGTAATGAATATAAAAATATATTGTATGCTTCTGGCAGTGTCCAATGTTGGGCTTTTGATATTTTGTATGTTACAAGAAATGTACAGTACACACTGTACACTGGCATGAAGGAATGCAGATTAAGGGCATTCCTGATTGAATGCAGTTCTGAACTGTTTTCTTTGTGGGAATGTTTTAAGTGTTTTAACATAAATAGCAATGTGCATAATGTCAATAAATACTGTATATTACATTACCTTGTAGTACGTCACGGTGATTATTTACAAATGGGAAAAAGATACAATAAGAATTATATCCATACTACAGTCATGTGAAAAAAATAGAATACCCCATTAAATATTTAGTCGTTTATTAAGAAATATCAACATATCAATATTAAATCTTTAAAATCATTCAAGTCTTTCATATCTGTAGATAAAGGTGATGTATTTGTATCACCCATGCAAATACAAGAAACAAATTCAGTTATTTAACAGAAGGAATTAACCATCACTATTTAACATGCCTAGGATTAGATTCTGATGCATCACATTAGATGAAAACGATTAGAGCATCATTGCAGAGCTTTTTGGTGGAGCCTGTCTTATTTAAACCGCAGACATTTAGTTTGGTTTGCTCTTGATTGTTGAAGTGAGTGGTATCACCATGGTGAGATCCAAAGAGCTCTTTGAGGCCTTCAGAAAGAAGATTGTAGATGCATATAAGAAGGGATATAAAAAGATTGGAATTGTCTGGAAAATAATTTACAAGTGGAGAACATTTAAAACAATTGCCAACATGCCAGGTCAGGCCGTCCTAGCAAGTTCAGCCCAAGAGCAGATTGCAAGATGCTGAAAAATCCTAAAATGTCATCACAGGACGTACAGGAAACTCTTGCCACAGTTGATGTCAACGTACATGCATCTCCCATCAGAAAGAGACTGCACAAGTTTGATTTACATGGGAGGTATGCAAAGGGGAGACCCATCTGTCAAAAAAATATCAGGGCAAGACTGAAGTTTGCCAGAGACCCCCTAGACAAAGACCAGGACTTTTGGAACAATGTGCTTTGCACAGATCAATCTAAAATTGAATTATTTGGACACAGTAACAGGAGACATGTTTGGTATAAACCAAAGACAGATTTTGAGCAAAAGAACCTCATACCAGCTGTGAAGCATGGGGGTGGAAATATCATGGTTTGGGGCAGCTTTGCTGCAGCAAGACTTGACCATCTATCTTGTGCTTGGAGCGGGGAAGCAGCACAGAATCCAAGGAGATCGGGTGCACACAGGGTTTATTATAAAGCAGACAAATCAGGAACATCGCACACACAACAAGAAACAGCCGGTAACATGGGGATTCCACACGAGGTAGATGAGGGGGCGTGGCACACGGGAGGATCGGCACGATCGGGGCATGACACCATCATATAATCCACTATGAATTCTTCATCATATCAGAGGGTGCTTGAGGACATTGTGAGATCTGTCCAGAGGCTGAAGCTGAAGTGGGGGTGGACCATGCAAATGACAATGACCCAAAACATTCCAGTAAATCTACCAAGAAAAGGCTTAGAAGAAAAAAATGGAGAGTTCTGGAATGGTCAAGTCAAAGTCCGTATCTGAATCTAATTGTGAAGCTGTGGGGTGATTTGAAACAGGCCGTGCACACGAGACACCTTTCAAACATCACACAGCTTAAGGAATTCTGCATTGGAGAGTGGGGAAAAATTTCTGTCAGCAATTTCAGAGATTGATATATGGTTTCAGAAACGTCTTATTGAGGTTCAGTAAGCCAAGGGGGGGCATACTAGCTATTAGGGCATAGGGGGCCTAAGCTACTGTACAATAGAAGATACTTGCTTTTATTAGCAAAGCTTATTTTTGTGTGCCAGCGTGGAAGTAGCAATTGTGTTTGTGATTATTAATGGAATGTGAACATAAAACTTTACCTGTTTTATTATTATTATTATTATTATTATTTTAATGATCAAGCAGGCCAGTAAAAATAGCTGAGGGGCTGGCTATGGGACACAGGATGGCTTTTGCCCAGCTCTACCAAGACTGAGACTCAAAATGCTGCCGTCCTTCTGCCCACACATGTGCCAGTGCCACAGCTAATCCACATGTTGAATGGTACCCTTCTGTGTTGCTCTGAACTGATCTCATCTGTTTCTGATAAACGTCTCTTCCAGAAAATTTGACATAGTGCCAGTTGGGTCTAGCATGACTCAAATAGATTTGGCAGGTCTGATTTTTAATGATAACTCTAGCTTATGAATAAGATAAGTAGCAGAACAAATGGCAGTGGAAAAAATCAAGTGAATTTGCGCACGAAGGACTTGAACTACACAGTACAGAAAAGGATAAAAATGGATACAGAACTAAAGGTAAAATAGAAAAAGAGTGATTTGGAGTTCAGTTAAACTCAGTGCAATAATATGACAAACTTTATCTTTAGAAGAAGCTGAAGTTCTGTTTGGGTGAAAGACATTCAGTGAATTAAATTAAAATTAAATTGTAAAATATTAAACACAGGAATCTGAATTCTGTAATATTTAAAGGCATTGTTTCATAGGATCCTGGCTTACATTATGTGCTGCTGAAACAAATTGCAATACATTTATATTTTCTTGGTTCAATCAGAATGAAAGGTCTTTTCTGGGGGGGAGGTCTCCCACATGTTATCCAGCTCTATTCTCCAAATATGATCAATGATTCTCCACTTTACTAGCCAGCATAATGCATCACATACTGTGCAAAACAAACTACTCCTGGGTGTGTGGGAATGTGGTTTCAGAATGTGCTTTAGTGTCTAAGTCATAATGTAATACTAATCAAAACGTGTCATAATGTAAGCCTGTGTAATTACATTGTTAGTCACATGGTGGCACTGAATAACCCATTTTAACAATTCAGCTCTTAGTTCTTACCTGCATATTTTTCAGTAGGTGGCGCTCCTACCACTTCCCTTATTGACCTTGCCCATTGTTATCATACATTCCATGTAGCTGCGGCTGTAATACTGGCCAAGCCAGCCCCTAATACTGGGAACATTTTTTTCTGTGTGGGGGAGACCATTAAAAATTACATTTTTTACAATTATTATAAGGATTGAATTCACATTACAAGTTTTTGAAATGTACATACTTTAGATTAGCAGTGTGTTTCTGGGTATTTCCTTGGTTACTGCTATTCCATTTACTGAAAGGAAAAGATTTTACTTATTTTTTTAAATGCCATTTGTTTAAGAAAAGTCACACATTTTAGATTTCAACATGTATATATAGCTTATTTAGCATGTTAAGCTTAGCGCTCCCAGAATTCATTAATCATTAGTTTACTTTAGCACTGGAAAGAAGGTGGATCCAGTGGCACATAAAACCTTTTCACAGTCAGCCTTGATGTTTTTAAGGACAGGAAGCATGACCAGTCCTGACAACTGTTGATTGGTTGAAGTTTTTCTCAGCCATATCTTGTTTTTGCATCGCAGAGAATGATCTCTCTTAAGAGCAAGCCTCGGCAAGTCAAAAACAGCTTGAGTATGCTTGGGAACATATTCAGACAGAGTCACATGTCAGTCATTGGCTGCTGTTGGAAGAACTCTTGCATTTTTTCAAATTAGTGTGTCCATGTGATAATTATTACCAACTAGCTGGTATGATTGCATACAGAGCAGAACTGATTGGTCAGTGCTGATGATGACACAGTTTGCATCACACGAGCCCTTTGGTTCATAGTAGAACAAAAAATGCTCTGATGGTACCTTTCCCCCATAACAACCCTTTTTGTGGGCACAGCCTTAGCCGAAATACTTGTATACATAGTGAGGTTGCCTCAACAACAGCCTGTTGTAACCAGGGAAGCGCTACTGCAAACAGAAAGCCGACACTGAGAGACTTACAACTAGCTTCTTCCCTTGGATGTCCATATACATAATGATGACTGTTGACAGCATGTTATATGCAATTACTGTATACTGCCACACTGTTTCAGGCATTCCTCATTTTACATCTTTATGACGTACACTACCTTATGAATGTACAGATATGCTTTTATATTTTGTCTTTTATTTCATTTTGTTAATTTTATCTATTCATATTTCTTCTTATTAGATTTTTAGGCACAATCTAAGAAGCAGGTGAGAAAACATTTCACTATACACATGTACAGTGTATGCTTATGCGACAAATAGAACAAATCAAACTGGAAACTAACAAAATACCTTAGCATTAGTTCATGCAATTAATGAGGCGTGTGGGAACTCTTTTGGAGGAATAACATCCTGTCCAAGGGACACCCTGCCTTGTGGTCTGTGCTTCCTTGCGCTGTCTTGATGCTTACGGTTAAACCCAATGAATGGATGAGAATGACTCACTGTATAATTTGCCAAGCAGACACCTCATTTTTTTGCCCCTGTCATTGCAAAGGCATTAAACATTATGCTGAAACATGAACTAACCCTATTCAGAACTTTTACTCATGTCCCCGCTTTGATTTTGCACAACAGAACAATGAATTATCCACCCTTCGGCTTGACTGTATTCTAACCAGCACAGGTAGGGATTGTATATAGTCTCTGATAAGACTCAAAGGCTGGTAAGAGACAGAAGAACTACCCCTAAAGCCCAAAGCCTGTGAATAAGGCTACGAGGCATTTGTACAGTTGAGAAGAGCATGAGGCTGACACTAAATAATTACATTGCACAGCTATTTGTATTTATAAAGTGTGTTGGAAAGTATGGATGTTGGCATGAATGGATGAAAGCATTTAAAATCTATTTGAAGCATCGGTCATTTGCTGCCGAAGCAGAGACATGTTAATTTGTGCGGAGACAGACCGAGTCCAACACCAACGCCTCCTGAGCGCGCAGACTACAAAAGACTTCAGAAAGCAGTAGATTCAATAATTTTTTCAATGTTTCTTTTTCCATTAACTGGAAAAGAGGAAGGCTTTTTTGGTTGTGTAGATATCTGCACTTGCTATGCTGTGGTATTGTGGCAAGAGGCAGCATGTGGCTCAGTGGGCTAAGCCTGTGTGCTTGTAATCACAAGGTCGCTGGTTCAAACCCAGCCTCGACACATCTGCGGCTCCTTGAGCAAGGCCCCAACTCCCTGGGCGCTACCACGGGTGGCTGTCCTCCGCAGACAGCTCGCATACAAAGAGCAAGTTGAGGGAGGTGTAAAGGCAATTTGCCCATGGGGATTAATAAAAGGATGATTATTATTATTGCAGCAGTCAGATGCAATCTCATATCTCTGCATATTCCAGGCAGATGACAAGTTTATTGGCAACTGCACATCACTACTTGGTATTTCTTTAGACTTTAATTGGTACTAATTTAAGGTAAGAAACAAGTGGTGTCAGATAACACCACTCTCAGGAACCCTTCAGGATGAGTGATAATGAACAATGGCTTATCGTTAAAACAACTTGACTAATTTGTGATACGGTATAAACTGTTCTTTAAGGTACCTTTTGACCTTTTTACTTGTTGATAGCCTCACCTCTCCACAGGTTCGTCATGACATCCGGTATCCTCCAGCTGACACTTAACATTATAGCAAATGAGCTGCGGCTGCATAGAGGCTCTGCAATACTACCTTCTGTAATATTGGGAACAGTAGGAGCTTGGAGATGTGGGGGACTTAGGAAGCAGAGGGACATTTTCTTGTCTCTCTGTGGCCTACTGCAGGCGGGGTGAATCAGGATATGAGGAAGATTAAGGAGGATTTGGAGGACGGCTCTGTGTCAGTGCTGCTTTGAAGATAGACATCCCTGTCCATTCTGTTACCACATGGCAAGGGAAATCTATGGTGTGTCACCAGGGTTTGAAGAAAACCACTGACTTTTACCCGGGCCTCTTCATTAAGCAGAGCGAATGAGTGAATTTCCTTCAGAAATGAGTCATCCACTATATACACAGCAAAACACAAAATTCAATTTAATATTTTACCTGAATTCCCATTGCTGATATTGCAATTTACACATTTGTGTAAACAGGTAACACACTGTTCTGTAGCTCTGCTTCAGAAAAACATCTCTTGTCACTCACTTATGGGATTTTTCATTCTCCCCATTATAACTGCCCCAGGACCATTTTTGCCTGAGCAGGATTAGCTTGGTAAGACACAACCCCATCTACACAACCCACTGAACGTAAGTGTGACAACTAAACTCGCAGCCGTAACAACCACACTGAGCGCCACTGATTATACTGCATTGTAAGTACACAGTGCTTAACACAGTGTGTGCTTCTATAGTCACTGGGGGGGACGCGTGGGACATTCTGCCGTTTAATATTAATATTGTAATACTACCTTGCCCATGGGGCAAGTGATACATTTATGCCAATGCAAACCACATCGAGCAGTAAAAAAATGTACAAAACATGGATTTCTGTGTTCTAAACAATCACATTTTGAGAGAGGAGAGACACGGTGTTATATCCTAGGTGAATCCAGGCTCTGCACTGCACATCTTCCACCATTAGCTTGAAAACAAGTCCACCCTTAACTGTAGGTGGATTTGAGGGATGCATGTCATCCAACAATTAACTCCCTACTGCGTCCTTGATTAAGGCTCCCCCCTGCACGGCATTGTGGAGGAGTTTGCCTAAGCATCCGTTCTGTCCCAGGAGGCTTTCAGCACGGTCTACTTCCTGAAGCGCTTGAACAGGGGGTGTATGTTCTTGTTGATGGAGGTCTTGCTGCTGCGTGCGGAGTGGTACTCCATGTAGACCGTGTCATCTGCACCTGACATAGAGCTCATGGTGCCTGAGCGACGGGAGAACTGGAAGGGAGGCAGACAGGGTGGCTTAGTGTCAGACAGACGCGCATCAGCAGCCGCATCATAGCAGTTGCAGTCTACGACAAAAAAAGCCTCAAGTGTGTCAAATTTTCATTACCTCTATTGATTAGCTATTGCAGTGACGTTCACAACGTAAAACAATATGGAATAAGATCACTCAGCATACCTGTGGCCTCCCGCTGGATTCACCCGCAACGACCTCTTCCTCAGCATCCAGGTCGGATGCTGCCAGAACCTTCTGCAAGAGCTGCTGCTGTTCCTCCTTGGTGGAAAACATGAGATCCTCATCCTCCATACCTGCCATCTTTGTGATTACCTAGAAAATAGCAGAAACAAAAGGGAGTAAACTCTGTTCTTGAATACTGAGATGCTGGATTATACATACATACATTCTTCTTCAAAACGCTTATCCCGGAGATTCTGGATGGCACTGAGCGCAAGGCAGGGGTAGACTCTAGACAGGGCATGGACACGCCCCCACCTTCAACAACGGGCAATTTAAAGAGATCAGTGAAATTAACTGCATGTCTTTGGACTGCTGGAGAAAACCCATGCAATATGGGGAGAACAAGCAGACTCCGATAGCAGCTGGGATCCAAACCTCCATTCAACCAGGGACAGATGAAAGGGCCATTGTGCCATGTAAATATTCTTGTATGTACTGAACCAACCTTGAAACTGTACCCCTGGTCCACTAGAAACCTCTGTCTCTTGGTAGAATAGGACATTTCCTGCGTGTCCTGAGAGACCAGCGAGTAGAAGTAGGCGTTGTACTCTTCTGCTACCATACCTAAGAGGAACAGGGTCGGGTACAAACACAGGTATCAGCAAAGGAACCATGTGGAAGAAATAACGGAGCTCAGTGTGTCATTAGCACGGTTACCTTTCTTTGCACGAAGCACTCTGCCTAACCTCTGGGCCTCCTGTCTGCGCGATCCACCGTGCGATGAGATCTGTATCAGCACATTCGCTTCAGGAAGGTCAAACGAAGTGTCTCCAACCTGACATGGAGATGAGGGCGCATATTTATGCAGAAGACCTCTAGACAACCACTTTAACCTTGTCCTCAGGGCTTTAACATGGTGAAAGTAAAAGTTACTGGAACAGGCCTTGACGGGTGCCTTGATATCTTATTATTTTTTTGTTAGTCACTGCACTGTGGCAACCAAGCGCAGCAGCAGCATAAAATCCTGTAGCACCTTGAGGCACCGTGAAAACCATATCAAAACACACAAATGAAGCCAAATGTAACCAACCATCCTGCTTCGCATTAAAATGAAAAGATATTCAAGATAACAAACATGGAATTACCCGACAATACATTCAATATGCTACACAAATGACCAATTAAACACAAGAATGAATAGATAACAGCATACCTGCTTCTGCTCACCAAGGAATGCAAAGTATGACACATGATAATCTACTCTTCAATTACAGTAAAAGAAATAAACAGGTCGACCTGAATAACAAAGTTTGCGCTACTGTGGCAGTAGATTCCTCGCCAGATAAAATCATGTAAGCCTAGGCTATGCACTAACAGGGAAACCCTGCCAGCTACTTCTAAAGGTTCACCTCGCTGTGTGCAAACTATGGTGTCACTAAAGGGACAAATTTCAACAGTATGGTCACGTTTCCACAATCATAAATTCCTGTCACTTTTTACTTTCTGGGGCTAAACAAAGTCATCAGATTATAACAGAGACGTGACGTGAATTTAACTTACAGAAGCCCCAGAACTGTTTATATGGCTCCTGGTTAAACATTTGATATCACTGAAATTCATTGAAGGATATGTGGGTCATGGCACTGCTGTGGGCAGGAAGATGAGGTAGTTACCTTGGAGATGAAGATAGTGTTGATCTTGGGATTATGCTTGAAGTTCTGCAGAATCTGCATTCGCTCTCCCTGGGAGGTGGGTCCATAGATGTATGGCCTTGAGAGGTAGCATGGTGTGTGGATTAGAGATACTCTGGGGCAGGAGTACTGGGTGGAAATAAAGTTCATCAGGAAACTTACTTGTTAAGCCGAATGGCATATTCCTTGAGGGCGAAGACATTGTCGGCAAAGACGATGATCTTGTCGTTGCGGCGCTCATGGTAGCGGATGAGGAACTGGCAGGCGCGGAACTTGTTGGGGTTCATTGTGTACAGCAGGATCCGTTTCTTCGTCTTAATAGATACGTATTCCCGGTAAAATTCAGGGGACATTGGACACCACACCTGGGAGAAAAAGGAGGGGAGGAAATGAGGGGCTGGCGATCAGCAGACAGAACGCGATACACTCAAGGAGTGCCTGTTGTTAACTCTACTAAAAATGTCAAGCGTGTGTGCTTTATACAATTAACTTTGAGGTAATCCAAGCTCTGGATTTTGAGTTATACTAAATCTCAGACCATCGCCTTGGACGCACTTCTGCACACTGGACTTTTGCAATGTAGCCACTATTCTGTAGCTCCATCCAGTTGGCCTCATACAGCTTGGGGCCGATCAGGAAATTAAGGTCCACGATCTTGTCGTCCTCTCGAACCAGTGTGGCAGTGAGGCCCAGCTTGCAGTGAGCCTGAACGATCGTCAGCACCCGCCGGAACATCCGGGCTGCAAGGAGATGCATGTTAGATGGGCCCTTAAATTGAGGCACGGGAAACCCGCGAAAAGCAACGCAATGGGGAGAAAGACCAACCTGGGATGGTGTGGACCTCGTCCAGGATGATGAGACCCCACTCCTGGTTACGCATCCACTCCATGACCCGCTCTGCCTCCCAGGAGCGCTTAGTGGTGTGTCCCAGCATGGAGTAGGTACTGATAGCCACCGAACAGCCTATGGGTTTGTCCTTGGCGTCAGATGTAAAGCGGCATATCTGACTGTCATCAATGGTGGACCACATCTTGAACTGTGCCTTCCACTGTTCCACCGACACCGAGGAATTTCCCAGGACGAGGCAGCGCTTCCGCACCGTGCAGGCCGCCGTTACCCCCACCAGGGACTTCCCCGCACCTAAGAAGCACCCAGGACCAGCAGGCTCCAGTTAACAGAATTACTAACAATCACAGCATCGCTAAGCCAACATGTGAGACAGTGTAAAAATGACACTAGAAACTCAACTAGAAACTGCTTAAAATGAACCATACTGTATAAACTTTTTACTAGCAAACATATTTCATAATTATGGTACATAAAACATCAGTTTCAATGCCAAAACTACACCAACACATAAATAAATAATTCCTTCCTATATCTTCCAAGTAGAAGAACATAAAAACGTTACAAACAATACTTAGATAATATCATTAATGCCTTTTTAAAGCCTTTAAAAATGCTTACAATGTGTTAAATTCTAATAAAATCTAAAGAAAAAAATAATCGTACAGTTTTGCATCTCTGCAGTTTGCAGCTAAAGGTTTCGCTAATGAGACCTTCCTAGGACAACGGCCTACTGTTCCGCTGCCTCGCCGGCTCTGTCTTCGGAGAGCGCTCACTCACCGCAAGGCAGCACGATGACCCCTGAGCGGGCTCTGCCATTGCCAAACATCTTACGCAGACTCTTTTCCTGGTAGGGTCTCAGAACAGCTGTGGGCTTCAGGTCCATGTTAATGTCCGGGTTCACCGTGTCATTGCGGAAGTCATACTCCGCCAGGAGAGGGTACTCCAGCTGGATGCAGCGTTTCTGCAGCTCCTCAATCATCTCCTAAATGTGGCAGGAGAAGCAAAAGAATACAAAATATAGATGAGCCCGAACCCACCTCTTTGGCTTCATAAACTACCCCCACGTGCATCTTTTTTTGACATCTTTTTTAAAGACTTTTAAAAACTTCACCTGTCTAATCTCAAATGATACAGTTTGAGTCTCCTCTTCCTCCTCCTCTTCCTTGTCCATCTGCTCATAGTATGTAAAGATATCCTCAGGCACCTCCACACCCGAGCTTTGGCCCTCTGGCAGCTGGGACGTGGAAGGGCCTGCACCATCGCCAAGTGACTTTGAAATCTGGAGTAATAGGAAAAAGCAATTCATTACAATATCAAATTAGAGTGGGTGTTAAATATCAGCACACATTTCTGCTGTACTAATGTCTCTGCTGTAGTGCACATTTTTCTGCACTGACGTCACTGTCCAGGATGTACGCACCGCAGACTTGTTTGAAATGACCTCCGTAATGAGCTCAGTTTCGCCCCCTTCTGCAGTACGAAGGCGACAATCTCGGATGACAATGTCCTGCAGAAGGCGCTGTATCACGTCAGGAAATGTGCTCTCCACAAAGTACCTGTTATACACAAAAATAAAAATAAAAAAAATCAGGTCTAGAATGTCAAACACATCTTGTTGATGAAACAGTAGTAACAGATAAGCAAAAAGTGAATTGTCCCACAGACACTGGTCTCTCTAGTCTGAAAAACAATCTTGCCATTCTTGTGAGAAACTTACCTATTATGCTTCAGGACAAGTTTGACCTTTCCATAGCTTACAGTGCATAGCTGAAGGGGAGAAAGATATTACTTAATATTAAAGAATATCTGGCATTAAAAAGCCTGTTTACCTGGAGGAGAGGGTTTCTTGTCTTCCCACTTGCCCAGGAACATCCACTCACCTTGATGAACTGCACAATTCCATCAGGCACAGACGTCTTGCTAAGCTTCTGCAGGTACTCAATGATGTCTCCAGTCTGCAAACCCACACTGACAGCGGCATACAGGGAATAGGCGGTCAGCTTGTACTCGTGGATATGTGTGGGGCGGCACACTGGCTCTGCAATTGCTACCAGGAAATCCTGGGCGTATTTGTAAACTGGTGAGAAGGCTTCCAAGAAGATGTGGCCATCTGGAGCCTACATGGCAGAAAAGGTTAGCTTTAAATAATTTAGGAAGGAGTAGAGGATCTCACAGTAACCATAATTACACAGAGAAAAAAAAAAAAAAAAAACAATTTTACTTGGATGTATTTCACAGTCGGGTGTGTGGTTTTGGATGTTAGAACTGTGCCCGTGATGGGAAGGTTGTCAGTTCAAATCCCGTGGCTAGCAGTGAGATCACCACTGGGCCCTTGGGCAAGACCCTTAATCCCAACAACTCCAGGGACTGTCTGATCACGCTCCTCTATTGTACGTCGATTTTGACATACGAGTCAGTTCTTTATTTAGTAGACATACTAGATATTCAAATGTGAGTTACATTTTACTTAATAAAATAATTTTCCAGATGGCACTTTTACCCCACTAAAGCACCTCTTTTAGACACTAATTACAACTGACTGGTACTTAACATGGTAGTCAATACCATACAGATAATTCATACCTGAGAGTATTAATGAAGGCAGCTGTGATTTTTAGGATTATGAGGAAACTAAAAAGTAACACACACCATAGACCATAGTAGGTCATTTTTACATACCACCCAAAGTGGACGAGAGCAATGGTCATTTTTTAGAAGCATCTGCAGGCGATAATCCTTGGCTCCATACTCGTCTAGCTTGGTGATGGATTCATCAACTTGCTTCCCAGCAGCTGTAGGGATGGCCTCCTGGGATTCGCTGCCCATTGGCTCCTCCTCTTCCTCTTCATCTTCATAGGGGCGTTTCTTCGCCTTCTTCTTCTCTGTGAAGGTATACGTGTCAAGTCACCGTGTGCAAAAACGGACATAAATCCACAGTCCAAACATGGCAGGGTTGAGTAGTGCTCCTCACCAGTGCTAAACATACTGGCTACAACAGTCTAATGCCACAATGCGCATTAAATGTTATAAAACTTTGTCTTAAACTACACAGAGTGAATAAGCACATGCTTACCCAACACAAGGTGAAAGCTTACGTTTGTATAAAAAAAGGCAGGTATGTGAGGAGAGGGTGTATAGAGCTCAGTCCAACACAGGAGTAGTTAGTAAATTTAGATTAAAATACTTTAGAAAGTTACAAAGATAAATGTGAGATTTTTTTTACTTAAAGCTATTTTAATTACTGTGAACAATACCATAACAATACCATTACCCATGTGTAATGATATTCGCACATAACAAATCGTAGTTTTTAAAACACAGAATAAGAGACGTATGTAATAACCATACATATCCTCACGGCAACTTTATTGAATTCATTTCCATGGTATACAAATGTCAAATCATATTACGGGAAGCACTGAGCTAGGGCTTCGGTCTTCAACACCGGTATGCGATGTACTATGCTGTATATGGAAATATGTAATTCATTTTTAGCACTGACATCAGATAATATGGTGAATAAATGATTCGTATGAAAAATAAAGCAACAGAATAAACAATAAACGTTACACAACTGTTATTGCTAGGTACAAGTTCAGAGTTTCATCGTGGTAACATTATGCATCAAATGTAGTCTTACCCCGATCACCTTTGTCCTTTTTTACCATAATTTCAGACCAAATAAATTAATAAATATTAGGTAACGACAGTTTGAAACTCCTCTACTAGACCCTACTTCTGTTGTAATGAAGCCACTAACGGGCAGCGACCATATTTCATGCCTAATAAACCTAAAGCGAGCAGCCGGATCCCTTCTGACGGAAAAGAGCGCAGACCCGTCCGCGGACCCGGAAACTTCCACTGCGCATGCTCCACACGTAAAGATCGCGTAGCGACACGGAGATGAGCGCTAGAGGCCTAGCGTCCGTGTGGACTACAATAACCATCTGCCTCCGACGCTGTGCCCCATGGGATAGGCTGCAGGCTTGCCGCATCTGTATTGGATAAGGGCTGACGGATGCAAAGACTTAAATTAACATTTTGATTGTGATTATGGGGACATGCTTTCCACTGTTTTCTTAATGTTCAAAAGTTTCGTGAATACCCCATATATTTTAATAACTCTAATTAGTAAAGGTGAACTGTAAGCATTTATTAATGAATGAGTGAAGTGAAAAATATCTGTTGTTCATCCTAGTGATATCTAGCTATTAATCCAACAATTCGAAATTTAGCAGGTTGGTATATTGTGGTATATATATTAAGAATCTGTCATTGGTGACTTTAATGAAATTATAGTTTAGTGCTTTATTTATTTGTGGACTATAACAATGTCATATATTTCAAATCCTATAGAATGTGGACTGAGGTATACTCTTAAGATAATTTACAACAATTAATTTATAAGCAATTAATCTTGGATGTACACTTCATAATATTGAAAATATATTGCAAACTGTATACCACAGAGCCATGTAGTGTCAAGCAATGCATGCAGAAAATTCTGGACATATCTGATCTGTCATTCAAGAATATGAAATATACATTTTCTGGCGTAAAAAGAGACACCGGTGTTATAAAACATTATATATATATATATATTTTGCATTGAATGATAAACACTATAATATATTTTAGTCTGTTCCCATCCTGACTGTGAGATGGTATCCTTATGTTTATACCGTAACAAAGAGTGTGCCTTTTAGTGGTCCACATGTCAGTCATTATTTTGCATAGTTTTGATTTGGAAATATAAATTTGTCATTTCTGGTTACTGGATCTATTTTAGAATATTTCTGCAAAGTAATACACTATATTTTGAGCATATGTGCCCTTTGTATTGTGAACATAATATAATACAAACATCTGTTTTATGCCTCATATAGTTTTGTCACTCTGAAAATACTACGAATGTGACACTGTGTATTGTAGCTATTATTAACCAAAGGTAGATGCCAGAATATGTTTCATCATAAGTAAGTGCGTAGTAAATGCACATCATTACAACGTGTGAAATTTCTGGCAAATTACCCTGAAATGGTTAGGGATTTTAATCACTCAGAAGTAGAAGGCAGTCTATTCAAGCAGTCGTAAAAAGATGTCTTCCGGGAAATAAGTCACATGACAACCCAACGTCAAAATACTGTACTCCTATTCGGAACTGTCTGTTGCGTTAATCTGGGGGTGGATACGTGGAATAGCAAGTATTAAACAAGACATTTTTGCTTTCTTTTTGCGAGACTAATTTTCTGTACACAGATTCGCATTGGCAGGGATAAGACATCGTTTGGCGCAGCCTCCGACTGTAACAGTAAGAGCAGATAAAGCATCAGATCGCATGGAAGGAAGTGTGGCCTACGCCTAAAACGCCGAGTGTGCAGCAGCCTCGGACTCCAGTGCAAGTTAGAGCCGGACCCTGAACTCTGCGGCTGTAAGGCGCCCATCATCAGGGCCGAGGCTCTAGCAGCCGGCCCTGTGAATGAGGAAGTAAACGGAAATAATCTGCCCGGGTAAGCACAGCAAATTAAACATTTCAGATAATATATGCCATAGGTACGCTTTCGGCATTTTTGCTGCATCCTATATAGCTACCATAGTATCAGTACTAAAAATGAAAATCTAGTTTCACAGGCTAGCATCGATGCAGGGGCATGTCAACATCAGCGGACGAAACAGTTATCGAATCACTTAATATTGCAAACAAGAAATTGCTTTCACATCATATGCTAGTTCTTTAAAACTGACACGTAAATCGTAAAGATTGTTTTAAAAGACCTATAGAGGCGCACGCTGGTTAATTTGTCAGCTACACCCACAGATATTAGCTAGCTAATAGTAGTTTTTTTTAACAATAAGAGATTAATGTCATCGTCCTGTGTTCAAACTGCAATATCCAACTTTAATTTAGAGTAATAATGTTGCTAATGCAGAGTCTACTAAAACTAAGTCATTTTAAAGTTTGTATATCTACTTTTTATATGGTGTGCGTCTGGTGTCGATTTTGCTTAAATGCTAATGGCGAAACGATAGTGCAATGCAGTATTAAATGTATCTATTTAAAAATAATTAGTCGTGTATTCTATATCGATTATGACTATTGTCGAGAGCTGTAATGATGCTGAGGTGAGATCATCCTGAAATCGGCACAGTGATTCAAGTTCACAATATTTAGGAAAAATTACACCTTCACTTAGTATTTAACGACTTGAAAATGGCTATATGACAAACTAGGTTCGAAATACGCTTTATTTTGTTAATTTAGTTGACGAAATATGCAGGAAGATTCCAATAAGGCGTAAAACAATGCATGTAAGTAATATCTTAGAAATGCAACAGCTTCAAATCAAAATGTACATTAGTGTATTGTTGGAATATCAAAGAGACCTTTGTTATATTAAAATGAAACGAGCTCAAAAATGTACTTACTACAACAATGATATTATAGATGGTATAATATTAAAACTGATTCACACGACTAACGGCATATATACTTGTCTATGCAGACTATGCAGTTGCATATAACATTCTGAGCGTATTGTACTTTAACGTCATCACTGTGGTCAGGAATCAAGGTTTTGAATAATACGCAAGCTGTAATTTGTAGTGAACTGAGGAATCAGACTTGTAGAAGCTATGTGCAAGAGCAAATACGAAAAATGCTTACATCCTGCACTGCTTGAACAGTCTAGTTGCACTATTATAGATGTTGGCCAGCATACAGATACTGTGGTCTTGGCAAAAGATGAATTGGTCATGGATAAGGAGATGCACAGAAGTGGTTGTGAAGTGGGCCAGATTCTTCTAATTTTACGCAGAAAGAATCTCTATCACAAATACCTTGTGGTTAATAAGTTATTTGGCAGTCTAGGAGGATAACATTGCACAACCAATGGGAATTAAGACATCAAACTGTGCTGTCTGGCAGGAATGTGCAGTACTTGAACCTTGGAGAGATGTGGCATGTGATGATGGTATGTAATCAGACTGAATTCTCTGACAGTGCTCCATGGGGAAATGCATACACTGAAGGGCTGAAACGCTTGTTTTTGAGAAACCATCTTGGGTTATGATGTTGCGTACTTGGGAATAAAATGTGTAAATTGGAGCTGGAGTGAACCTCTTCTCATTTTTCTGTTTTTAACTTGTCAGTGTAGTTTGAAAATATTTTTAGAGCTGCTTACCGCGGTAACCGTGTTATTTGACTGCTGTATTTTTTGACATGTACTTTGACATTTACGCTAATTGTGTGAAAGGTTACCGCAAAAGTTCTGGGGTGAGTTTCTCGAAGACTTCTTAACGCTACGTCGTTCGTTAGTTCTATCTTTTAACACAGAACTTACGAACGACATAGCGTTAAGAAGGCTTTGGGGAAACTCACCCCTGATCATTTATAACATCGTATAATGATTTATAACTGGATAAGATTCTTGCCAAATTGACCATAAGTCTTAAATAAGTCTTTTGCAACACCCATAGCAGGTGAATTTAATTTCACATACGTTCATTCTTTCACGATTTTGAGAGTTAATTAGGAAAACACATTACCTTTCTAGAAGGTCTTCCAGTAATGCTTCCACTTGTATGCCCTTGTACCTGGGCATACACTGGCAGCTCAGCCTAGCTTCATTTATGCTTAGTTGACTCCTTAACAAATGTATGTTTGTTATGCCGCATTGTACATCGTAAAAGTTTCTGCTAAATAAGCAAACGTATAGAAGAGTTTAATGTGCAGAACGTGGCCATTTATTTAACTGTTAAAACCAATCCATTCTTCTATCCTTAAGGAGTAAGGATCCCCTTCTGAAGGGAGAATCCCCTGCTCTGGGCTCCTGGGTCAACAAAGTAGCGCGATGGGTAAGCGTCATCACTCAGCTTCACCGTTCAGCTTCAGCTTTATGCCGTTTATTGCGTAAGCGTGTTTGTCAGGTGCCGTGGCCACTGTGCTGCATTATTTAGGACACTGTATGATGTTTAGATTTTGGTGCCACTGATTTGATGTGATCCCCACAGATGAGGCATTGAACTCCATCATGCAGGACCTGGCTGAGTTGCATCGCTCCAGCCGCCCTGCTCTGTCTCTTGCAGACCTGGGCAAGCCTAAAGCCTCTTCGCCCAAGAATCAGGTCTGGGTTCACCTTTGATTGCCAACGTGGCGATCCAGCTGGCCCCCACATCTCACTCACCTGTATTCCTCATAATTACCTTTGCTACAATGCAGGTTTTATTACTGAACCACAGTTCTCTGTGGCCCCACAAACCTGATGAATAACGTAGCTGCTGTGTGCAAAAGCTCGAAAAAGTTGTCGTCAAATAATAATAATGATATACACAATAATTCGATTACTACAGCGGTGAATTAATAGACTCCGTAAAATTAAAATGGTACTCATTCCAAGTTTTAGTACCCAGTTAGCATTAGATGAGTCAGTAAAGCTTGCCATTTTTGCATACTGCCTAAATTTGAAATGGACTTTCTGCTTTTGTAGAATGATGTGCGGGTGAAGTTTGAGTACAGAGGTGAGAAGAGGTAAGAGGAGCCGGAAAACGCTTTTTGGAAGCCATTTCTGTTCTAAGACTGATGCAACGGATGTGACGGAGTACCCATCTGCCTTTCCTTTCGTTGCAAAGGATTTTGCAGTTCTCTCGACCAGTCAAGCTGGATGACCTGCAGTTTAAGGCCAAGGTTGCCTTTGGTCAGGCCATGGACCTACACTACACCAACAATGAGGTAGTTCCTCTTTTGAGCTGCATGGAAAACTTCACCGCGTGGTCGAGATTTTTTTTTTTTTTAAACAGCCAATGCATGACTTTCTCTTGGTGTTCCCGTGTCTTCCTCCTTTTCTTTTCTGTTTCTGACCTTCCCTGAGTAGCTGGTCATCCCATTGTCCACACAAGATGACTTGGACAAGGCGGTGGAGTTGCTGGATCGCAGTGTACACATGAAGAGTCTAAAGATCTTGCTGGTTCTGCACTCCTCCTTGCAGGTTAGAGCCTGTCCACTCCCCTCACCTTCTGCATTGCTTTTACTCTATGTTTGCTCATATTTTAATCAGTTTAATTTCCAGTCATATTACTGCTTATTTGCATTGTGTGCACCATAAGGTTTCATTTACCTCTGTCATGTTATTACTTTATATTCTTTAGAATGAAATAGAATGATATGAAAGAAAGTAAATCATGATGTAAACGTAAGTGAACAAGGTTTTATTGCGTTAGTTTGGCCTTTCATTGTGATGTGGAGTGGTACTTAAAGTGTGTTTCACGATGCTTCACTCAGAGCTCAACTGGAAACATGGGGCTCTTGCCTGGCTTTGAGAACCTGGACAACACAGTTTTCAGGGGAACAGACAAGAAGAACATGATGACCTTAACTGGTGAGGTGTTTGTTAAATAAGCACAACAATGAAACAAGTTTTAACAGAGTAATTTCTGAAAATGAATTTTTAAATAGACCAACAATGATTATATTGTCTTATGAGTGTGTCAAAGTAATTTGTGATTAAAAGCACTTCCATCAGATAATGTTCACTACTTAATACAGTTTCCTAGGAGCATTTGGCATGTTTTACACTTGTGGAAGAAGGTGGACCCTGTGATATTAATAGAAACAAGAGAATCTGTAAACCATGATTTGAGGTTGAAAAAGTACTGCCGATGTGCAGTGATTTCACCATCTGTATTAGAAATGTGCAAAAAAATGTTTCCCTGTCAACTCAAACGTTGAGAAGTTTAGAAAAGTGGCCCCTTTATTCTGCTTCTGCAGCTGGATCACATTCGAGTGACCGAAGCTCGCCTCCCCCGGGATACATCCCTGACGCCCTGCAGCAGGTGGCTCGCAACGGCTCCTTCACCAGCATCAACAGCGAGGGCGAGTTCATCCCTGAGAGCATGGACCAGGTGAGCTTGGCCGGTGGGGCCAGCAGGGGCTAGTGGGGGTCAGCAGGGTGGCCTCACTACCGCTACACTCTGCACCACTTACTAAGGTGACAGGTATGGTTTATGTCTCTCTCTGCTCTAGATGCTGGATCCCCTGTCCATGAGCAGCCCTGAGAACTCAGCCTCTGGGAGCTGTCCCTCCCTCGACAGCCCTCTGGACAGGTGGGGCTTGCAAGCCACACAGTTTAACAGGTTACACTTGCTGGCTGATTAGCTGATGATCATGCCTCTCCTTGCAGTGACACTTACCCCAAAACCCGCATGCCCCGGGCCCAGAGTTACCCCGACAACCATCAGGAGTTCGCAGGTGGGTGGTGACAATCTGCTGGGTTTCAGAGCAGTAGGCCTTGATAATCTCTGCATTAATGAATTTGTTAAAGATTTCTCTCCTCTTTGTGTTTACAGATTATGACATCCCTGTTTTTGAGAAGACTGGAAAAGGCGGCACATACCCCCGGCGTTACCACATCTCTTTTGGTCACCCGGACTACAGCGATGGTATAACCTGACTGTTTACACAGCTTTTGTGGTGATCATTGAGCTACTTGTATCCTCACTGCACAGGCAGCCAGTACAACCAGAGCACTGCTGTTTGGATGCTCTTATAAATTTTTAAAAAAAAAATTACATTAGATGTAATTTTTAAAATAAGTTTACTGAAGTAGGGCTTTGCACAATAACTTGGTAGCTTCCTTTGTTGGATTTAAACCATAGTAAATAGTGAATGTTTACTGTGTATATTTACTAAATATAGCTTGTGGGTTTTACAAAAATGTTGTGAGGGCAGAACGACAAATGATTGGTTATCTCTCTGAACAAATCAGTTTGGAGAGGAGGTGGGTCCAAGCAACTAGGGGAGGTGGGACCAAGACATCTGATTGGTTGGTCCTGCCTCCTCTAGTTGCTTGGACACACCTCCTCTCCAATCTGATTGGTTATCTCTCTGAACCAATCATTTTTCGCTCTGCCCTCAGAACACTTTTGTGTAAATAAAACTCCCATGAGCATAAATATAGTAACCATTCGGTCATTTTTGAACAAAACAGCAGTGCTAGTGGAATCTGCTCTCTCACAAAGCCCTGCTAGATGAATGCGGACTGACTCGGGTTCCGGTGTTGTGCTTCCCCCAGGGCGGAAGACATTTCCCCGGGCTCGGCGCAACCAGGGCCACAGCTTCCGCTCGCCGGTCAGCTTCAGCCCCACGGAGCAGTCGCTCAGCACCAGCAGCGGCAGCAGCATCTTCACCCCCGAGCTGGAGGAGGTAGCTCGGCGCCGCCGGGGGAGCGACATCGAGGCCAATGCCATGCTCTCCGTCATGGACATCAGCCCGCCGAGCCGCTGTAGGTGGCGCTGTCATGCGATTGCAGTGTGGTGCTCCCTCTCCCTCCCTCCTTAGCTGAGGCTTGTCCTCTCCTCTGCCCGCAGCACCACGCGCCCCCACTAACTGGCGGCTGGGGAAGCTGCTGGGTCAGGGTGCGTTCGGCCGCGTCTACCTCTGCTATGACGCCGACACGGGCCGTGAGCTGGCCGTTAAACAGGTCCAGTTTGACCCAGACAGCCCAGAAACTAGCAAGGTGAGTAATTTTTTTACATCGGCCATAAAACATCTATGCCTGGAGTATCTAATTTGTATCCAACATTATCTATGGCTATTTTGATTATGTCTTTAAAATATGAATATGCTTATAGTATTACATCTTGTGTTCTTCAGATCATTTTTATCTGCTAGTTTACACAGAGAAGATATCTTGCTTTGTTCATGTTTATCTGTGCTTCTGTGATTGTACATGTAATTGCCTGTCTGTCTGTAGGAGGTGAGCGCTCTGGAATGTGAGATCCAGCTGTTGAAGAACTTGTTCCATGAGAGGATTGTGCAGTATTATGGCTGTCTGCGAGACACACAGGAGAAAACGCTGTCCATCTTCATGGAGTACATGCCTGGGGTGAGAGATGTGCATACACACAAACACATGCATATTGCACCAAAGATAAGAGTTGCTTCTTCCTGAGCTTCGGACTGTTTATGAAGGTCATTATAAAGTGTTTAATATCCTTCTGATCACTTTTTTCCACTAATGTCTGCTCTGCTCTTCAGGGCTCCATTAAGGACCAGTTGAAGTCCTATGGTGCCTTGACAGAAAACGTCACCCGGAAGTACACACGACAGATCCTGGAGGGGGTGTCTTACCTGCACAGCAACATGATTGTCCATAGAGATATTAAAGGTCAGCTTCATGGCAAAATGGTTGGACCTTCAGTTAGGGTCGGTTTTGGGAATTGGTAGAAGATTGGTAGGGATTGGTGGGAAAATACTGCTGGGAGAACTGAATGCTGGGAAATGAAGGCTTCTTTGAAAAGAATGTTCATGGTGCTCTTCCTAGGGGCCAACATCCTGCGAGACTCTGCTGGAAATGTGAAACTAGGTGATTTTGGGGCAAGCAGACGCCTACAGACAATCTGCCTTTCTGGGACGGGGATCAAGTCTGTGACAGGCACTCCTTACTGGATGAGCCCAGAAGTGATTAGTGGAGAGGGGTACGGCCGAAAGGCAGATATCTGGTAGGGACACACTTCAATCCTGAATCCTTATACGCTCTTGTTTGCTCGGTAGTTTGGTTCTCATCTTTTTTTTCCCTTCTCCATCCCTCGTCTAGGAGTGTGGGCTGCACAGTGGTGGAGATGCTCACACAACGCCCGCCTTGGGCGGAGTTCGAAGCGATGGCGGCCATATTTAAAATTGCCACTCAGCCCACGAACCCTGTGCTGCCAGCACACGTGTCAGACCACTGCCGTGACTTTCTCAAGCGCATATTCGTGGAGACCAAGCAGCGACCGGCTGCGGAGGAGCTGCTACGTCATATCTTCGTGCAGTAGTTCCTCCCTCAAAGCTCTGACCCAGATCCTTTGCAAACCCAGATCCTGATCCCCCTCTGTGTATCTGCCTTCCCCATCCTCTCCAAGTCCTTTGTTTAAAAAGAAAAAAAAATTACAGAAAACACTTAGAACTATCAGGGTTTCACCTGTGTCTGTTTGCTCTTACAGTTCTGGAAATAGACTGAGTGAAAACATTGCACCTTAATTTCACTGTTGGGTAAGTGCCCGTAAAGACAAAAAGACAGAAGTCTTTGTAGTTATTTTATTCTTTTTATATATGTATATCTATCTTGTGGAGTTGATATTCGTCTTTTGAATCCAGTAGTACTGGATCTGTGGAAGGTGAGAGAGACAATCTGGTTTGATTCTGAAACGTACCAGTGGACCTAACGTTTTGACTTCTGAGAGCTGCTTACAGTTGGGTGTGAGGAATTCTGTCGACCAGACTTATACAAGTTACAAAAAAAAATTGAAACCTTATAACCACAAATGTCCTATAACTTGAATAGTACATGTTGTGTGATATTTTAAGCTCTATTCATCGTTGCCATCAGTTTCGTAAATTGTCTTCTCTGTCTGCTACTTTTAAGGCTGTATTTGCAGTGTAGCTTTCTGGAAAACAGCCTTTTACAAAGTTTACTAAACACTCGTGTAGATATCTTGCATTTATCTGCATGGCCCTCTGGCTGGGGGTCATTGTAGCTCCTTCCTGAGATGACAGGATGTAGGCGTGGCTCTCCTTCCTTCCTTTGCAATGAGCCGATATCTCTCTAGAGGGAGGCGGAATGACTGGATGCCTGTTAAAATCCAGAGGAGTGTAACCATAAGCTCGGTAAACAAAAGGTGGCATCCAGAACTGCTTGTAGTGTGAGACTCCGCTTGTTTGGAGCTGAGCAGCAGGGGTCTTGGCGATCGCACAGCATCGCATAGGCCCATTGTTATGAAGCCGCAGATGTTCGTTCACAAATATGTGTGGTATGTACCTGCAGACAAATCCTCTGCAGTAAAGTCTGGGGTGATATAAATAGATCTGGTCACGAAAGCCGGTATTGGGTAGGAAGCAACCAGATTGTCTCTCACCTTGCTTATATTTCAACAGTGCCAATCACTAGACTTATCAGTACTGTTATTACCAAGGCCCTTATTCTTGTTATTATATTATTTCACTATAAATATGAATAGTGATTAGTAAGATTTCTGCGCTCAGTGTCCTGGGTTGAAGTTATAGAGACACAAAGTGCTAATTACAATCAATCCCTTCTCCTATCGGAGAAACAAAATGGAACTTTAAAAACACAAGGAGTTTGTAAATACTGATTCACAGGTGTTTTTATTATATTTTTTTTTAAAGAAAGACCTCAGTCCTGAGTTCTGCCAATTCTGTGGTCTTTTGTGTATATAGGGTCTGGTTGGGGGAATGGCCTCCTAGCCCTGTACCACTTTAGGTTTGAAGGTACCATTACAGTCACAACCTTAAGTTTTAAAAAAGTAAGCTATTAAATAACTTTATTTCTTATGTGCGAAATAGTAGTTATCTGCCCTCCCATGCTGTAAATCATACAGATCCATTTTGTGATTGTCATAGTGCCTGTGGGTTGAGCATTTTTGTAATTATTCTGAAAATGTATTTGTTTTTTTATGGTACATGTTGCACTTTTCAACGTTGCAGACCTGACCCGTTCTTTTCAGCTGATGGTACTGTCCATTCTGTGGTTATTGAAGAAGCTGGACTAGGGGAAGTTTTAATCATCTTAGGAGTTGGCAGAGTAGATAGAGTGGTTCATTTGACCCGAGAGCATGGTTCATCATGTATGTTTTTTTTTGTGTTAACTTTAAAATTTATATTATAAAAGGTTTTTAGATTTGTTTGCCTTTTTTTGAAGGTATAAAGAGTTGAAACATTATCTGGTACTCATTTAAAAAGGCGCTTCAGTTTGCATACTTGACTTACGCCATGAAATTTACCCCAAAGTGACCTGTCAGTATTGGCCATAAAACATTGCTAGTCCAGCTAACTTCAGAGCAGGTTAGTTAATCCTTACCTGCTCTTGTAGCTTTTGCTCTGCCGCTGACACAATAGAAAAGGAAGATTAGCTTCTGCCCTGCTGGTACAGCTTAAGTAACGTGGAGCTTTGAATGGTTCGAATAATTGATTTACAACATTGGAGGATAGATATCGTTTTACAGGCGAAAACATCAAATCACGGTATGATTTTTTTTTTTTGTTGATTTAACTATAGTTGTATGTACAGATTTTTTTTTTTTTTTAAATGTTGGCCCTTTGCACATTTTTGAGGAATATGATTTGTACACTGATGTAATAATTGCTGAGTATGCTGGCATGTACAAGTGTGTTGTATGTAGTATCTGAGCGACTATGCGTTACCGCTTCATGTGAAAGAACCCGTTCCAGAATGGACGGCGATCTTTGTGTGCGTCCCTTTTTCGTTAGGGCTCGGAGGCAGCAGCAGTGCATTCTGGGAGCTCTGCTGTTGGAAATATCAGGAATGTATCATCCAAAACCCTCAGCTCCTGCTGGCAATGTACAACCACGATACTTCAGATGCCTTCTGCTCTTTCACTTGAATCTGACTTTGCTTAGGGCTGTATTGTAGTAGCAAGGTGTTTGTATAAAGCACTTAAATGATGATGAGAAAGGGGGGCGGGGCCCTGCGGCCCTCTCCACAAGCTTCAATGCCTTTAAGCAGAAACATACAGCGCATACAAATATAGTTCAGTCAGTACTTTTAATACCACAATGCCATGACTGCTTCTGCTCCAGAGTCCTGAGTGCACTTCTGAGGATTTCTGCGTTCGCGTGTGCATGTGTGCAAGTGTATGTGTGTGCGTGTGTATATGGTGTCCACCACACTGCCTGGTCCCAGGACACTGCACCCAAAATGCCCATGCATTCTGGCTGTATGACTCTTACTGGGGGGTGGGTAGGGAGAAAAATAAAATGTACAAAATGTAGAAATTTAAGAGACTTTTTTTAACAGTAAAGAAGCGGCAACACTTAACTGGTTCCGAACGTATATCCTCCACCTTGTTCTCTTTATCTATTGTATAAGAAGCCATGTTTATAATTATTTGGTTTGTGACCAATAAGCCTGTTTATATCAAATCTGTATATCAGTGGTACGCATATTTTTTTTAATATAATTATTTTCTTTTTTTAAGATTAAGATTTTATGCATGATAAAAAAAAAAGCTGCAAGAAAGGACAGGACTTGTTTTCCATTAAATACCCAAAACCTCATCTGATGGTGAGGACCAGTTAAGTTTACGCAGGAGATCAAGTGTCTGGACAACTGGCCCTTTTTAGAGTGGTAATGGTAATAAAAAATATTTATTTCACCTGTGTGTCTCTGGTCGTTCTTCTGGAGTATCGTTTACTTAAAATGAGAATTTCTAAGATTTTAGGTGAAATAAACAGATGTGTGTGTATGTAAGGAAACAATCGCTCTAACACTAACAGTGCATGGTGAGTTCTTGCACTGGTGATAAATTACGACTGAACTTGAACAACTTACAGTTAATTATTCATACCAAAGACAAGCATTACAGCATGTTTTTTTGTGGCCGTCTGGATGTCACGGATGGCAGGACCCTGGCTTATCGGCCCGTAATGGGTCTTCTCTGTCCTGTTCTTTTGGGACGGGCTCAGTGAACCTGTATTGCATGAGCAGTTATGGAGATTATACAAATAAATTTGATAACAGCAACACATTCGTTTGACTATATTAAAATATAATTTGGGGAGACTTGCATACTGACCGCATGAAAAATTGTGTATTTTAATAAAGCCTGAGTAACCGGTATTAAATATGGGGTTACCGTGTACTTTAACAGGTTGGGGCTCTATGTAGATGAGCTTGGGTTCAAATCCTGGGAGTAGCAGAGTAATCAAGGTCCTAAGCCCAACTGCTCCAGGTTGCCTGACCCTGCTCACTGATTCCAATCTTTCCTAACCTGTATTATCTTTGAAGAAATTTCAAGTAAATGTCTAATCAACAATCATTTTGGCAGATATAAACATCAGACGATTGCTTACTGCCGCCAACGGGACAAATGAGGGTATCAAAGTAGGTTGTGCCAAGTTGATAAAGGAGAGGCCGTCACTGCGTTTCTGCCCTATTTGCCGCTTTTCTCGCACTTTGGAGCTAAACCGTGCACTTCGGTGAGTTTATATTCATGATTCATATTTAGACTAGTTTATTCATAACTTAAAAATAAACACAGTGTAGGGTGTACTTTGGCTATTTTTATTAGCGCTCGGAAAAGCTCAAACTGCTTAAATTTGATAAACAGCTTACATGGGGATATCTGGTATTGTCAACATCTAAACATGTCTTGAACTTCTAATACTGGAAAGCAGGCATCTAAACGAAGAACTCAAGTACCCGATAACACCTCTTTAATAACCAATTATTCGGGGGAAAGGTACTATTTTCAAAGTGTATGTTGACTTGGTGGAAACGGAGCTGGTTTCTCGGCGTAGATATCGCCGCCTCCACCGAAGGCATGTTGTCGGCGCTGAGAGGAGCCTCGATCCCCGCCATCCGGCGATCGACCCTGAGCTGCAGACCAAAATCCGGATCCAACAGCCTAAACCTGCAGTCGCCCACCGCCAACCCAGGCAACCTTAAAACCATTGACGATCTCCCTGGACCCAGCCTGGCTACTACCGCGTACTGGCTCTTCGTGAAGGGATATGCAGACAAAAGCCACGCCATGCAAGTAAAACATGCAATATGTATATAACATTATTATTGTGATGTACATTTCGTATTTTCCGAGAAAAGTAATATTCGATCTTATGGA
Organism: Mormyrops attenuatus; assembly: GCA_026777985.1. Classification (NCBI taxonomy): domain Eukaryota; kingdom Metazoa; phylum Chordata; class Actinopteri; order Osteoglossiformes; family Mormyridae; genus Mormyrops; species Mormyrops attenuatus. Next base: position 33,540,757 of record JAODKC010000001.1, read on the forward strand.
GGTGTAAGAGAAGTTAATTCTCGCAGCTAGACTTTCATAACTTTGCAATGACAGTACCTGAGAGTATCGGTCGATGACCGGAGTAAAGTTAGCAGTGGGTTCGATATTCGCCAGACATTCACACATCATCTTTGGATTTACTCTATTAAAACATTACAAAACAAAATAAATTCCACATTCACAAATTCGTGTGTGTTTGTGAAATCACATGCACACCTTGGTTATTCGATTATTATATCCAGTAAATTGTGAAAAAGCAAAATGCAGCAGCTCCTGGTTTCACAAGTGCCAAAGGCTATGATATGTGTAGGTTTACTCATGTACTTTAACCACAGGCTGAAATTTAGTATAGTCAATGTTCCACCTGCATAGAAAAATAATGGACATGTTACCTTATACAACTATTTACAGTTTCACGGGTGTTAGTGGGCCATGTATGTGCTTGTCAGTTTTTGTAAGTATGTGCCACATTGGAATAGCGTTTGAAAGTGTTTTATATTAATCGTTTGTTGAGCTACTCCCTTTATAAATTTGGGACTTTTATTTTGAAACGTCGCGGTCTGTCAAAACCCAAGCGAATAAGCGTTAATTCACACCAGGAGCTGCATTATTTTGCTTTTTCACAATTTACTGGATATAATAATTGAATAACCAAGGTGTGCATGTGATTTCACACACACACACACGAATTTGTGAATGTGGAATTTACTTTGTTTTGTAATGTTTTAATAGAGTAAATCCAAAGATGATCTGTGAATGTCTGGCGAATATCGAACCCACTGCTAACTTTACTCCGGTATTTCGATGTATATGTAAAGTCAGACATGACAAACGGTTTCGTATATATATGTCTTATCAGATGGACACAAATACAATCAAAAAGTATCTTGTTATAAATCACAAATACTTGCTCATCAAATGTAGCAAAATAAAATGCAAAACACTGGTGGTAGGAAATGCATTTATTTAAAATACAAGTAATTTGTAATTTGAAAATACAAAAATACATGTAAAATAGTAACAGTACACGACGAATATCTGTATCGTTAAAGCCCCGGTAATGTGCTATTTGTCTCGTCATTCGTTTACTAGTTTATGAACAAGACCTTGGCTTTAATGACCAAAGAAAATTGCACAATATCATTCCTTATGTAAAATTTGTGATCTATTGAGATCTATAAGAGAATGTTCTGGTACAGTGATCTAAAATACCTAAACAAAAAAGATGTTTGTTTTTATGACGGCTTACTTGGCAGGAAATCCATTTCCATTCTATCATTTCTATCACGAAATGCTGTTAGCAACCAGCACATTTAACAAAATACATAGTAATTACTGAATTTCATAAATGCCATATCACGTGCAGCACGCGGGGGGAAGGGGGGTGCATTTTATGGCAGCTTACTTGTTTAATATTTAAGAAACTGGCTCAGTAACTGTGTTATTAGTACCTTACAAAGTTCGCACAGTTTATTGATGTTGGTCTATTGTGTAGATTTATGAAAAGCATATTAGGAGAAGATCAAATGACAGGAACATGCACGGGTGGAGGGGGGTGCGTCCTTAAGCATAAGGGTATGCACCCTTTTCAAATCTAGCTGCACTGAAACTGAATCTGTGAAGCTTGCTCAGATAATCCACACAGTGGAGCTAAAGTTATCAAAAAAATTATATGATCATCTGAGACAAAGATGCAGGGGGGTGCCATTTACGGCAGCCGGCAGGGTACCTTTGAATTCTGGCTCTGTATGTCCTACGCAAATGAAACTTGCTCAGATAGTACACTTTGCCACACAGAGGGTGGCAAAGTGTACTATCTTTCCAAAAGTTGATATAGTCACCAGAGACAGATACTAAACATACTAAGAATACTAATCAAATGAGTACCAAAACATAAGACAAGTTTAGCAACTGATATTTTACATTACTTGAAAAAGGAATCCTGACATAAAGCAGCCCTCTGTATCTGTCTAACTGTAGGTCACTGCATAAAACACTGATTTAGAGGAACCTAAATCATTTTAAATTGCATGTCCATTTTCCAGCAAAATTCAAAGGGGGTGCAATTCCTGGCAGGTACCAACCTTTTTGAAACTGAGAGCTACGTCACTGGTACTGAGCTGTACAAGGGCTACCAGTTTGAAATGCCATTGTAAACTTATCTAAACTTCTTGTATAATAAACATGTTTTAAATGTTTTTTTTTTAGCTATTGTCATTTTCAAATCTATATAAATGCAAATGTGATTAAAGGAGAATAGCAGCAGGATAAAATTACATTTTAGACGCTGCTCACTGGTGAGTTGTGCTATTTTTAGAACAGGTCTGCGGGCGACTCATGTGGTCCTTCGGGGCCTCCTGGTGCCCGCAGGTGACCCTTGCTCTAGCCTATGTTCTCGTTCAGGGCTCGTCGTCTACATGTCACAGTTTATCAATTTTATATGGGTTAAATGCAGCTTTCGTGAAGTGAAACAGTGATAAACGTCTTTTACATTGTGTTTGCACATTTAATATTTCTCTTGCACATTCAGATTGACAGAACTACGTCTTTTCCCCCTTCGAATCGAAGTAAAGAACGGTGCGCGCTCCCGACAGGGGGTGCCTTTCACGGCAAGGGTGCAGAATTCGGAACACCGGCTTACCGGTGTACGGGCTGGCACACGCAAGGAGGCACATCAACACTTTCTTACATTAATTATCATAATGCATGAATATTTCTGTCTTACAGTAGTGTCAAACATGCACAAACTCGAAGAATGAACTGTTTTTCCAGATATACGCTCAAAAAAACGGAACCATGCATATAATATTCAACGGCAAGTTGGATCTCCTTTTTAAACTATAAAAGCAACGTTTAGCAGATAGAAATTTGTTTTCTCCTTAGGAACCAAGGTAGCGAGCCAGATTTATTGCTACTAAAGGCTTCCAAGTATGACAAACCACAAGATGCCACTGCCTGCACATGCCTGTTGAAATTTACTAGAATGTCACTAGCGGGCGACTACATAATTTATCTTAAAGCAATTTGCACAGAGAACCAAAGCAGCTTCTTTCTGTGGATAACTGCTTGTGGGAAACGAAGTTCGCAACGAGCAAGCTGGGCCCAACAGGATATGTCATGTGATTTATTTGCATCTAGCCGAAGACGGTGATAAGCTATATTTAAGTCTGTAAACCTGGTGATGAAGGTTCTTAAAACTGACAAAACACAAAAAAAATAAAATATTTTCTTAAGTATTTTAAATACATAAAATACAGTCTCTCAAAGTATGTAGTTTCAAATTACATATGACTTACATCTGACATCTATTACAAAATACTCAAAAGTGGTGAAATACATACTTTAAATATGCTTAATTGAAATTCTGACCATCTCTGTCATGGACTGTTGGTTCTGGCACGAGGCATGGTGTAGGCAGGAAGGGAATGTGGACGACCCACTTGCGGCTCACAGGGAAACAGGGGTTTATTAAAGAAAAACAAGAAACACTACAAAATAAAAGGACCACGCGGGGTCAAACGTAAATGGGGATAAACAAAGGGTGGTTGGGTAGGTAGGTAACAAAAACCACAGCATAAGACCTCAAACACGTCTAACAAACATCAAGAAGAACAGTATAGGATCAGGAACTTAAATCAGGAACTTAACGACACAACAGGAGTGAGACATAGACAATTAACCAATCCGGGAGGGGGCAGGGCGACGAGCAATCAGGTAAACACAAGGGCAGGCACAAAAACAGGCAACAGCTGAAACTAATAATTAAACTCGGGGAACTCTAACAAAGAAACTAAGAAACAGAATCTACACTAGGGGAATAACAGACAGGTAAAAACACAAGGACGGGCACAAAGCATGAAACCAAATACAAATACAAATCACAAGACACAGGAACTAGAAAAACTCATACAATGAAACACTAGGGAACAAAATACAAAAACAGAGGAGGTGGGATTCAAACACGCGATAAAGGGATTTGTAGATAGCCGCATGCTTAACATGCTGAGCCATGCAGCTGACAGGGAACAGGGGCAACACAAAGACTGACAGGAGGGATAGGATGGCCAGCGATGCCTGCTGGTTAAATGGGGAAGGGACACACATGGGTGCTGGCCCTGACACTCTGAGTGTTAAAATATAAAAAATATTTTTGCATTTGACTTTGTACAGGAATTGCATTCAGATAGAAAGCTAGACATCGGAGCATACTGAATGTTGAATTTTCAACATTGACTTGCAAAGAGATCCAGTAGCTCAAAGAGGACATCCTGTTAGGTATAAGGGAACGTATCTATCCATTACTATTTTAAAACCACTTGTGAGGTTACCTGTTTGGTTTTTCCAAGAAGGATTTTTTTTGTGTTTTGAGTTTGCCTTAGTCCAAAATAATTTTAACACATTTTTACAGGTCAGAGAACTAGTTTAAAGATTCAGTGTAATCACTCAGTACCTTTCGTTTGAACTCATAATCTTAACCATAACATTAACCCGCAGGTTGAACATCGCCGGATATATGGGCCCATCTGGCGCTCACGTTTTGGCCCTTTTGACATCGTTAATGTGGCAACCCCAGAGCTGATAGCGCAAGTGATCCGGCAGGAGGGCCAGTACCCAGTGCGGACCTTTCTGCCACACTGGCAGGAGTACCGCGACCTACGGGGCCAAGCTTACGGACTCCACGTTGAGTGAGGGCTCCCATTTTTACTGCGCTTCTGAATGGTACCACTGCTGGCAGACAGCGTGTTGTGCCACTCTGTCTCCTTAAAAACCCCCCTCCCTTCCCTGTCTCCCACCATGTTCCAAATTCCTCAGTAAAGGCCCTGAGTGGTACCGCATCCGCAGCGTCCTGAACCCCAAGATGCTGAAGGTGAAGGAAGTATCCATGTACGCCCCCGTGATTCATGAGGTTGTGGGCGACCTGCTACGGCGTCTGGAACTACTGCGCTTGAGGAGCCATGACCAGGTCACGGTTAGCGACCTTGCTGGAGAGCTCTACAAATTTGGCTTTGAAGGTCAGCGACCCTCGTGCCTGGCAAACTCTTGTAGGGCTGTTACGATACGCTTCTCTGCATCATTTTCCATTCGGTATTCACAATTAATTGAATGAATACATTTCTTGAACAGGCAGAACCTAAATTGACAAGTAGATGTTCAACACATAAAACATTAAACTACTTGTGACTGTGAGTTGGCTACAGCTAATACTGGTTACAGTCAGTCATAATCGGAGGTTTGTGAAAATTTCAGTTTCCCAATAAATTATACCAACACAGGAGAGTAAGTAGTTGTTGAGACTTATACCTGCGTTATACTGAACTCAGATGTGTTGCTGGAACACATCCAACATGCTAACTCATTTGAGACGACATCATCCAAGTGTGTGTCCAACTGGAGCAGGGAAAGAACAGCCTCTTCAAGTTACACTCTCCCATAGTATTTAAGGTACTTTTACCAGGAGATTCATATCGGGCTAAAAAAATAACTACAACTGTAGTGGTGGTTATGGTTACAGATTCGCGACTATAGTTGGCAGCGGGGAACGCGGGACTTAGATGGGATGTAGTTCATTATGATAATGTAGTCTTATTTATGAATTTATATTTATTTTTAAAATGTGCAAATAAGCATTTGCAGGTTGTCCTACTCAGGCATGTGAACAGCCACATTACCTATGGTTTACAACTGTTTCTAACTGTGTTTGCAGTTTTAATAATAAATGATTTTTTTTAATTCTGTTTTCCTTGCTATAGTGAAATTGCACTGAACTGTGAACCCAAAACTGAGTTTGTTTCAAACTGTGAATTTTGTATACCGTTATTTCTATACAAGTGATTATTTTTTTTATTTTTCATTTTTCATCTGGTCTGGGGCTCATCCTGCTCCACAGACTGTAATCTTCTTTCAAGTTTAGGTCCCTTTAATGTGACCACACTATTGGACCAATGTCCTACCCATTGTAGGTCACTGTCCGTTTTAATGCCTCTGTCCTTATTCCTGACTGACCTGCTCCAGGTATCTCCTCCATCCTGTTCGAGACCCGACTCGGCTGCCTCCAGGAGGAGATTCCCCAGGACACGCTGCGCTTCATCGCTGCAGTGGGTGAAATGCTGGCCCTCTCAGAAACAGTACTCTTCTTCCCACGCTGGACTCGAAGTTTTCTGCCCTATTGGGCCCGTTTTGTTCAGGCCTGGGATGACCTCTATGACGTGGGTAGGATATGGTTTCGATGGAGACCCAATAACCCAATAATTTAATTATATCGTTTAAAAAGGATGATGTAAGAAAAATTAGTCAAACTGAGAAAAAGAAGATAAAATAGTGGCAGTGGTATTACAATGACTGATTTTTAATCAGGTCATGTATGTGTACTTGTAGCACGCAAGCTAATCAACAGAAAGGTGCATGAGATCAATGCCAAGGTGGAGCGGGGGGAGCAGGTGGAGGGGATCTACCTGACCTACCTGCTGTCCTCTGGCAAGCTGTCCCTGGCAGAGATTTACATTAGCATCACAGAGCTGCTCCTGGGAGGGGTTGATACGGTAAATATGTCTCTAGCGTAGCATCAGACGCTCATGACAGCCAGCTGGCGGCATCATTTCAGTGAACATATTCCCTCTCGTGTTGTGCAGACCTCCAACACTCTCTCCTGGACACTGTACCACCTGGCCCGCGATGAAGCAGCACAGCAACGGTTGTATCAGGAAGTGTCTTCAGTGTGCCCAGAGCGGAGGTTACCCACCACAGAAGACCTGACCAGGATGCCGTACCTGAAAGCTGTCATCAAGGAGATACTCAGGTAGCCCCCCTGCCACCCCCTTACCCACTCATCTAATCCCGTATTTGCAGTTTTTTAGAAAATGTTTTCAGAGTATTTTCCACTGTATTCTTCAATAGTGAGGCCAGGGACTGGTTCATATGTAACTTGGGACATATTGGTATATTGTACTGCTTAAAAATGTATTATTGCATAGTTTATGTGTGCATAAAGTTTCACTTCACTTCACTTCACTTTACTTCACTTCACTTCACTTGCAACAATCTGTAATGTTCTGCTCCATCCTAGCCATAAAAACAGAGATTCATAGAAGTTTGGAGTGTGCTTAGTGAAAATTTGCCTTACATTAGAATTTAATTTAACTAAAAAAGGAAATTCAGTTATATTTAAAAAATCATGTAGACATGTCATGTGATTCAGATATAGATGAATTACGAACTATATAATTTCATAATTCTAAATTAAATAGGACATTGTAATATAGACAGTAGGACTATTGACAGTGATAAAATCAAGACCGAAAGCCCTCTTTCCACATGTGAAGTATCGCAAAACTATGTCTGTTATTGTTGCCTGGTGGGATGGGAAACATCTCACAAAGTCATAAAACTCAGTTTGTATTTAGTTTTCCACCTTATCCCCAGGTTATATCCGGTGGTCCCGGGGAATGGTCGCCTAACAGTGGATAATGAAGTCGTCGTAGACAACTACTGGTTTCCCAAAAAGGCAGGCTCATGGCCTTGGAGTTTCTCCACATTCCGTCTCCAAGTTTATTTCTTCATATTTCTTCATGTGTTTTTCTTTCCTTTTTTCCCAATGATTTCCTTGGCAGACTCAGTTCCATCTATGTCATTATGCTGCGAGTCACGACGAGGGGGAGTTTCCCAACGCAGAGCAGTTTCTTCCTGAACGATGGCTCAGGCAGGGAACAAACCGCCTGCCGCACCACCCCTACAGCTCCATCCCATTTGGGGTTGGAGTTCGTGCCTGTGTCGGAAAGCGGGTGGCCGAACTGGAGATGTACTTTGCTCTTTCCCGGGTAAGAGTCGAAGGATGACCAAGCTTGTCCTTATAGTCCATGTCAACATTCTTAACTAAAGTTTTTATGAATGGAAAATGGATACATTTTTGTGGCTGGGATCTGCAGCCAACCCATAAACCCTCACCCAAATGCCTGTCTTAATCTCAGCACCCAAATGCCTGTCTTAATCTCAGCACCCAAATGCCTGTCTTAATTTCAGCACCCAAATGCCTGTCTTAATCTCAGCACCCAAATGCCTGTCTTAATCTCAGCTGGTGCAGCATTACATGGTTCAGCCAGAGAGCAGAAGCACCACAATGGAACCCAAGACTCGAACACTCCTCATCCCATCTGGACCCATCAATCTGCGCTTTCTCCCTCGAGCCTAAGGTGCAGAAGCAGTCGTAATGGTGCAGAATGCACCGGATATTTGTCAGAGCAGGAGATTCAGCACAGAAAAATGTGAAAGCTCTCAGCAGCTGGGACTGTAGTAGTTAGAATACTGAAAAGAATGTAACTCTTTTAATGTGGAACGTTCATGCAATTTTTACATTACCATTTATATATCATAAATAATATATATTTTATATATTTTTAAATGTTTCTGCATTCATCTCTTACTTAAATATATAATCTTATTAGAATATTAGAAATACAGCTATGATGTTTGTTAGGTTGGGTGTACTGTATTAAATCACATTTTTGCCTTACAGTGCTTGTGCCTTACAATAGGTTTATCGGAACATAATCCCATCGTAGCCCAACTAATTGTCTTTAGCTAGCTGATCTTGCCACAGTCATATTAAAGCTGTTGAACAAAATATACAACTTATTGGACTGGTGTCCAAAAATAATACAACATTGATATTACTACTGCTTTTGCTACTGGAAGAATGAAACTCTTTTAATTACTTGTTCATTATACTTGTAACCCTGTTGCTTCTTTTAAAATCGTATTGTAGCTTGAGGTCAGAATGCAATGTTAAAAACTGGTATACTGTGTTTTATGATGTATTGTGCTTTTATTTGTACTTTTTTGAAAGTTTTTTTGTCTAAAAATTATTTACATTATTATCATGCTATATTATCATTTGTGAAGTGTGTATTTTCTACTTCCAAACTACATTGTAGTATTGAAGACTTGTGGAAGGGCAGCACAGGGACTAGGTACTTACTATTTGCAGAAGTAGTCCTTAATCCTCAAACTTGTTACCCAGCAATGTAACTCTCTGCTCCTCTCTGCCTCAGCAACCTCCCCCCAGCCATGTGCCCCAAACTGGACTGCACTTGCCCAGAGTACTTACTGCTATCTTAGCAGAGCTTTCTCTGGAAAATAATTAGTTACCACAATTTCATATCCACTGATTGCATGGTTACACTTTAATTAGCGTAAAACAAGTTATTCAATTCTTTTATGTAAAAATAGCAACATATAAAGAATATATATGGAACGACATAGTAAAGTATCAGTGAAATAACATGAAGTAAAGGTGAATTGCTAATATGAATTAGCAAGTTTCCTACTTATGTTTCCGTTAAACCACTGCCAGTATCCATCCACCCATCTTACATCATCTCTTAAACATTTCTCAGAAACTGTACAGCACAAGCCAGAGGACACCTTGGACAGGAAGCTATTACTGCTACTTCAGATCTAAATGTTACAAAATGCTTCAAAGATTCATACATTTACATACATGCATATTTAGTGTCTTTTCAATTGCAAATTCTTTTTCATTGGTCATAGTTTAAATTTAACATAAAATGTCAAAAAAACAATCCCAATTAATAGCTACAACAGGAAGTACTATTAACTACTGATGACTAGCTAATATTTTGTTTGCTCACTCAGCAAGTTACTGTATTGCTCCTTTCAGTTTTACGTTAGATTAGATTCAACTTTATTGTCGTTACACTAAGTACAAGCATGCAAACAGCAAAATTCAGTTTGGCATCTAATCCAAGAGTGCAAAATAGAAGTCTAAATCGTCTGAAGTATTAGAAACAGTTGTACATACTTGTATGATAATTAAATAGAATAACCTTTATAAAGTGATATACATGGTGTGGTATAAATAACGAGTATATACAGTATTTTCAAGCAGATGTGTAAAACCCATCCCTCAAGACATGACACATATCTTTTTTGGTACAGAACATCTGTCTTATCCTGGAATTTGACCCATAAATGTTGATAGGCTTAACAGTTCCAACCACGAGTCAGACTAAGTACCAGCCTGTCCGTCTTCCACTGATGCCTGCCACCTTCACAGAACTGTTGAGTAGGTTTCACGCTACGGAGGATCTTCCGGCCGTTCCATAGTCTGCAACTTCCAGAGATTGTCGTATACTAGAAAAAAAAAATAAATTAATCGTAATTTCTCATGAGTATGCTTAACGCGTTATTAATTGTCATTAATAGCTGCATCACTGACAGTTTTAATACTGCCGGCACATAGATGCAGTTATGTCATGCAGAATGCATGCAGAATTGAAATGTTTCGTCTCATATTTCCCCCCACTCGTATTTTGATGTTCCACAGCCCTGCGCCCTTCCCGTAATGGTACACTCCAACCTAAATGAAGTTCCTCTTTGGTGGATTGGACTGAATATCCTATATAAGCATCGCTGATTGTATGGGCTGTAAGGAGGAGCCTATAAATGGGCGTAAAATAGTTTTAATGGTAATAATAATAATAATAATAATAATAGAATCGAGGCCCTGGATATTGTCAGGTGTACGTTATCGTTCGGTATTATCTGTTAAGCCTGCAGGTTAATTCGGATATGATTATAGGTGGCGAGGTGATATTACCCTAACATTCGCTTCGGGGGTCTTTGTTTTAATGCACCGCGATTGGAAAAGGCAGCAGAAAACTGGATGTAGAGGACCGCCGACTTGCGGCGTTTCAGGATGGGGAGCGGGCTGATCTGCCGGAGGTGCGGGTCTCAGATCCAGCGAGTTAAAGCGGTGGGAGCAGCGCTGTTTCTGGCAGCGGGGTTTCTCCGGTCCTGAGTTGAAGCGGGGGTGAGCGGCGATGCGCCTCTCATCTTTGTTAACGGGGAGAAAACGACACGGAATTACTGGAATGTAAAGACTGGGCGAAGGCGGTGTAAGCGAGCCTGTTTTCGATGTGGGAAATATTAATACATAATAGACTGAGTATGATGAAGAGATGCTGTCGTTGCATCCTTGCCGATTTACTAACAAAATAATAGACTAATAAATTTAACGTCGGTTAATGGAACCGCACTTCTATACGACACTGTACAGCGTTTTGGTGTTTTTTTCCATTAATCGTAACCCAAACACCCACGTATTTATTACGACCCTTAGACCTAAATGAGCGTTTGTCGCTAAAGATAATTGCGATCAGGCCGGCCAATGTTTCTGTCACACCTATTGTTCATTCATCGTGCCGTTCCTTGGCGTCTTTTGTGTTATTTGTACCGAGTAAACCATAAGAATGTTAAAATTGTCACCTTTTATTAGTTTAATTGTTTTCCCGGTGACCTCATCTTTTATAAAGGCGTATTAATTTGAGCGTAAATATTTTGCTCTTTATTGTTTAGTGAATTAAGCGTGGCGGTGTGTAAACAAGCGAACCGGATTAACCCTTTGCTTGCCGTCTATCGCGCAGTACATGGTGTAGTGATGTGTGTGGTGAGACTGTATAATCAATCGGCTTTATCAAAACGTTTTCAAATCCCACAACAACAAAGAAACGCGGAGTCCTGCTATGAATATTTCTTAAGCAGATATATCCCTGAATTTAAACCATGCCTGTCCATGTCTGTTTCAGATTTTATTCATCATATTGTAACGGGTCTGTTAGCATACACCGAGTATTATTGTAATGAATGGAGATAAACGAAAAGGCGGAACTCGGAGGCTTTTAAAAAGAAGTGGGGACACGATTGATTCAGAAGTTGGTATGTGCATCAGTGGACAAGGAGAAAGAGACATCAGCCGTGGATATCTTTAACGTATGTCAAACACCTCTTCCTCGAGAGCAATGTAAGTTTACGGTATTGCTACCGCATTATTTTCAGTCTAAATTTCTGATGTGACGGAAGATTTAATTGCAGTGCTTGGCTTGTGTATGACAGATATAGTTTACGTGCTGTCGTCTTCTGGACTCCTGTGTGTGTGTGTGTGTGTGTGTGTGTGTGTGTGTGTGTGTGTGTGTGTGTGTGTGTGTGTGTGTGTGTGTGTGTGTGGGGGGGGGGCCACTGACATGTTTATGGGTTAATCCTCTGCGAAGCCTGTACTTCTGTTCCACAGGTGCATACCTTTGCTTGTGAATCCAAGGATGAAAGGAGTCTGTTCCTAAAGGCATTATTCTGGGGTGTTGTAGTGAATAGGTTTATTATTCTAGCGGAACAGGAATTATTATTATTTGCTCATAGTTTGACCGCATTGACAGCCTCTTGTAAACAAATTCCTTAATGATAGATTCATATTTTTGATCGTAAACCCTTTGTATTGTTGTTACCTCATATAAATACAGATTTTAACAATTAAGCACATCAGAGATTTATGACATGCATTATTAATATCACTTTTGAAAAGGCCAGTCATGTCGTGTAATTATTACCAAACGCTCGGTGGGTTAGAGAGGGAACTGGGTTATGGCTGTGAGGTTGGGGGATATAATGTTACAAATATATTACTGATCATTGTCTCTAAATATATTGCCTGACTAAACTGCCTGGTAAACTATTTGTACAGTTAATATTGAGCAATAGGGCAGCGTAAGAATTAAATTAAATACTCTAATGTAGCTTTTGGAATGAATACATACTTCGTTAATCTTTTCTGGCCATTTATCCTTGTAAAAGGATTTAGAGTTGCATTTTTTTCTAGAACAAAACATGACCACTGTACAGCCTTTGTAAACCATGCAGGTTGTGTGTGACGTATATGTAGAATGGACAGGCTGCAATTGCATGAGATATTGTGTGCTGTCTGAATGGTGACAACGTTTGTTTGGCAGTCTGATGTGCTGAGTTGGTGGAATATAGAGAGCAAGAGCCATACCATGGGTGCCTGAAATGAATAATATAAAACAATTTTAAAATAAATAGTGCTAAAGTTGTGATATTTGCCCAGTTATGGCAGTTATATAACAACAGTGTGAGAATGGGTGGTGAGGCACGAGCATTTTGGGATGGACAGTGCCTGGTGTTGGCGTGCCGGTTGCTCACTTTTTCTTGTGTTAAATATGGAGCTACCCTGTTCACCCCCATTAACATGGAAAAAGTTGACCTGGGCAGCCTGTTTCCTGTCAATCTGGTTTTCTTATCAGTCCCTGCTGATAGGTTAGAATTTGTTGCTCAAGTAACAAACAATAGAGGTGTGTGTGTGTGTGTGTGTGTGTGTGTGTGTGGTGGGGGGGGGGGGGTCACTGAGTCATATTGTGACTGTGTACAGAGAAAGAAAGACACCAGACTGAAGTACGATATACAAGTCAGTTTAAATCTGGTCAATTAAAATGACTGCTGTGTGCACTATTACAAGAATTATCTAATGCATTTTATTTGATCATTGCAATCCTCAACATTTTTTTCTGAGAAGAAAGATGATGATAAAATGCTTTGGGATCTAGGATAGGTTGTTACTGTACTTTTCACATCAGCTTTTGAAATCTGACGTTCTTTTAAAATAGTTAACCATAACTCGATAACCAAGTTAAAATTTGTTGCCACTCTAGCATTCATAGAAGAAAACTTGTGCCTTCTAAAGGGCATTATTTGTCTTATTTCTATATGAATGCTTCTATGGCAATGCACTGCACAATCATAATTTAAATTCAGCTTTACATGTAGCAGGGAACAGTGTGTTAGTCATTCTCATGTCTGATTTGGTAGAATGATTCTAGGGTGATGGTTTGGCCTGTTATTCCACTTATTGTCCCAGATGGGTGTGTGCGCAGGGGCCGTTGCCTGAGACGTCAACACTAACTGGGAGGCTGGACACGTGAGGGGTAAGCCGGGCTATTAGGAAAGCCTCTTTGGCTCTTTGTCAACTTCACAGATGAGCCCTAGGGCTTCTGGGACACCACTGTCATTGCAGCAGCTGTTCCTCGTTCAGGTCCTGCCATAGTGCTCACCATCTGGGGGACCCTGGCAAACAAAGACTGAATCCTGCATCTCAGCAAGCCGGAAAACTGCAACACTATTCCAAGTGTCTGTTTTCCATTTAACTCAAAAAATATATTTTATTTTGCTTGTTGGGCATTTTTATATCATCTTTGTTGTCAATGGCATCCAGTGCATCTAGAATCGGGTTCCAGGATTTTCATAGGCACGCGGACTGTTCTACAACATTCCCAGTGAGACCTGCAGCAGTAACTGGGATGGTGTCTTAAATCCTAATGTCACACTGTCCCGGGGATCTTTGTGCTGTAGGTCGCTGTTTTATGGCTGGTTGGAATCTGTCTGCTTGTCTTTGCTGTCAGCATTGAACCGTCTGACCTGTGGTAAATAACTTTTCATGAAATGCCACAGAAACATTGAGGCTTTACATGCGTGAGAGTAGTGGGAGTAGCTAGTGTGTTATGTCGCTGACATTTCTCTCAATGTCCCTGCCAGATTTTTATTTGGAAAGGCGTTTTCCGCCTTTTCCGCTCTCACCCTTTCTCGCTGTGTAGCTGGGCTATGCAGCAAATCTCCTCAAGTCTCTTGGCATTAAATTATAGCCCCTTGGAGAACCTCTTATGTTATATCAGCTGAACGACTGACAACATTTGACCCACTGAGTAGGTTATTGTGGAACCTTACCACGAGCTGGGACCTAGAAGGTTCTTCAGGCAGCTTGGGGGCACCTAAAAAACTGTGCTGCATGGCCCAGTGGAGCGTACTTGTAGGGGGAGAGACGGGAGAGACAGGAGAACCTTAGCTCACGCGCAGTTGTGGAATCTTGCCAATTCAAGGCCACTACCACTCTATATTCTTTCAGATCATTCCTGTATCTCGTGCCTCTTGTTTGCCAGGAAGATGAATACAGCTCTAATAGGGAAGACATCCCACATTGCTGGCAACAAGTATCTCTTAGGCATTCTGACTTTCAGCAAAGTGCTACAGTCGGCACTGCAACTTCCCAGAGACCCCTAAGGACCCTGCTTTGGTTACAGTGCAGGAGTGAGAACTGTGAGCCTATGAGATCTGTGATCAAACTGTAATACTGTTTACATTGAGAATGGAGTATTATTTGTGAATTGTTAATTTTGAGAGCGAATGTGTTTACTACACGAGACGAGCAATCACTAAACTTCCAGAAGGTGATGAAAAATGTCTCTCTAGGTATGATAGACAAGCCAAACAAAAGTGTTCATGAACAGAAGGTCACCGGATCAAGTCCAGTGGCCGGCTGTGTGATTTTTGCTGTTGGACCCTTGAATAAGACTCTTAACCCCGGTTGCCCCAGAGACTGACTGCCCCTGCTTTCTTACTTGTATGTCGCTTTGGGTAAAAGTGTCTGGTAAATAAATGTCATCTTACTTCAATTTTCAAGCAGTGAACATTACAAATGACGATTCGGATACTACTGAAAGTTATGATTTGTCATTTGGCATCTCTTTCTCAGAATGCTAGCTGAACTTTCTTGTAAGTTTAACGTTGCCAATCTCTCCCATGAAAACTGCCTATGACTCAAGAAAACTGTAGTCAGCAACTGAAATCAATACACATGTAAAAATAGCAGAAAATACTGGGTCACCTGCTGTAGCAATTGTATTGCTAATACCATGCCATCTGGTAACCTTTTGTCGCTGAACTTCTCTTTTCTTCCTACTGTGCTTTCAGATATAACTACCACGCTGACATCGGAATGTAATTTGCAAAAGTGATTCAGCTTTTACGGCATGTTCGGGCAGCCTATGTGATAATTTCATAGGGACTAAATGGAGACCCATAGAGTTAACAATAGGAGAACATTTGGTGCAACATTCCGCATTAAAAAGAGTAATAAGTCATTAATGGTGAGGACTTAGGGTTCTGCTTTACTAAGTACCTGGTGAGGTCTGAGAAGGCAGCTGACTGTAACCCCATGCAAGTGCTCAGGAGCGGCTATAATGCTAGGGCGGGGTCATTTAGCATGTGCTCAGGAGCGGCTATAACGCTAGGGCGGGGTCATTTAGCATGTGCTCAGGAGCGGCTATAATGCTAGGGCGGGGTCATTTAGCATGTGCTCAGGAGCGGCTATAATGCTAGGGCGGGGTCATTTAGCAAGTGCTCAGGAGCGGCTATAATGCTAGGGCGGGGTCATTTAGCAAGTGTTCAGGAGCGGCTATAACGCTAGGGTGGGGTCATTTAGCATGTGCTCAGGAGCGGCTATAACGCTAGGGCGGGGTCATTTAGCAAGTGTTCAGGAGCGGCTATAACGCTAGGGCGGGGTCATTTAGCATGTGCTCAGGAGCGGCTATAACGCTAGGGCGGGGTCATTTAGCATGTGCTCAGGAGCGGCTATAA
>JAODKC010000001.1:33557125-33585333 GCA_026777985.1 Mormyrops attenuatus
CCCCCCCCCCCCCCCCCCCCCCCCCCCCCCCCCCCCCCCCCCCCCCCCCCCCCCCCCCCCCCCGCCCCCCCCCGCGCGCCCCCCCCCCCCCCCCCCGCCCCCCGCGGGCCGGCCGGGGCTGTATATTGTGATATCGCAGTAAGCAGACGTGCAATAGTCACACTGTGATTGGATGCAATGTAATGATTTAAAAACATTTTTTTAATTATTACGATTTCATCATCTAAAATAAGACTAAAATGAGTTTCACAACTAAACATAACTAAAAAAGTAACCGATCCATATGATATATTGATTTTGTCTGATATAGGATTGTACTCCCCTTATTGGCTATAGCCTGTATTTTGTGTTTGCGCTCTGAATGCACAGCGAGTTTGTTTCAGTAACGTGTGGATTCATAATGGAAGATACGGAATGTGCTCTTAATTTGTCTGATCTGTCTCGCGACAGAAGTGTTAAAAAGGCGATGGGTGCTCGCAAATCCCAAAGGCCAAAGACATCACAATCCCCCCCCCCCCAATATCTTTCAGCGCTAAATAGATAACTGTTCATGATTATTTTTTTGGGAAAGGGGGGAGAATCTGCCAATACTGTGTCCCCCCCCATCCCTCCGGTTTCCGACGGCCCCACCCACAAGGCTTTATTTCTGCTGATGCCGCTAGCTGGGATGTTTACCGCAGCTCCTAACCCTCAAAACTGCTGTGGTCATCCTCTCACTCCAGGACAAGGACTTTGGGAATCAAATCCTGTTCAAAAGCCACCCTAACCCCCATGCAGAGCTGAAAAGTAGCCTAAGTGTCTACCAGAGCCACACACTGGAACGGGCCTACCTGGGAAAGGACTTCTTCTGGGGCCTGACGCCGGCAGCAGGAGACTACATCCTGATCAGTTTTCTTCAGCCACAGATTGTGAAAGGGTGAGAATATTCATCTGACTCTTCTCTTAACACTCATATTAGGCCTGGTAGGCTGTATATTTCATCTATCAGGTCAATTATCATGACAAGGTTAACATACTAGACAGCCAATATTTCTCTACAAACAGTCTGATAAATATTCATAAAAGAGTATGTGTGCAGTTACAGCTTCGTCTTCTCATCTCAGTCTTTCACCAGAATGACAAACTTTCTCCCCAGCTACCTATTTCGTAGTGGAAACATCGAGACAAATGGAGACAAGTTTTACAACACCACGGTGGAAGTTCTCCCTAGTGACGTGAGAGCTGCATCCCTTTATGTTACATTGTAGCAATGCTCTCAGTCTTTTAGCGGACTAACTTCCAGAGGTGGAAGGTTCAGCTCCAGAAAGTACAAATCCAGACCAAGATTTGGTTTCAACCAACCAGTTGCGTACTCAGTGACTGTCATTGTTTATACTCAACTGATAATTTCAATGAAATCACCCAAATTTCAGTAAAAATGGCGGTTAACGGATGTGCACGGTACAGCAGTTATAATTCGGCATGGCGCTGCACCCGATACCTTTTGTGATAAAGTTATAGTTTTTGAAACGAGATTAACACACTTGCTTGCTTCAGTTGGTATCAAATGGTGACGGCATGTTTTTCTTCACAGACTTCAGTACTAGAGAATATCGACCAAAGGATGTTGTCCAAGGATGGCTTTGTTGTAATAGGTATTTTACCTACCCTCTTTGTGAATATAGCATGTGTAGTGTATCGTAGCATTTCATTATTATAGCACATTGCATTTTTTCTTTAGCCTGTATAATGAATTGCACACATTATTGAAAAAAAAGTTATTGCCATATGTACCTTACTGTGAGAGAGAACTCGAACTGTGAAGTTGAATTGTGAATAATGCAATTTAGAAAATACTTTTCTAGTGAATTCCCTCCCTTTCACTGACTTTGTATTCTTAATAAATTTAGAAGAATGTGCATTGCTGAATTTTTTCCAAGAAAATTTTGATGTTTAGTCCAGTCACGTGATGCACCTTTGCAAATTTAAATCCTATGCGTGTCTGATGACAAATAAAGAGTAAAAAAAAATATATTGAATCAGTTGTATGATGATAGAATTCTTGATGGACGTCATTGTTTATTAAGGCATGATTTACAGCTCTTGAGTACTGGAATTTACGAAAGGTGGCCTTTCACTGCATGGTCCCAGGTTCTTTTGTGAATGGACTAGCAGAAGGAACGATTGAATCCCCTTTACAGAGGATTTCTGCAATGCGGCTTCTCATTCACACTGACTCTGACTTCTGGGTGCTTCTCAGTGAGGTAACTGGCATGGGATATGGACGCTTTACAGCAGTGTTTCTCAAACCAGACCTCAGGGACCCAAATGTGGTCCATGTTTTTACTCCCTCCCTACTCCCAGGTGCAAAAACGCGGACTGTCTGGGGTTCCCCGAGGACTGGTTTGAGAAACATTTTTTTATAGTACACTGGCAAGCAAAGCACCACTGGCACTTTTCCACTGCCACCAGGAACCGAGCCGTACTCCAAGCTGACAGTTTTCCATTGTAAAGAATCCGAACAGTATCTGAGCCGTACCCACACTGACGTGGCCTGGCTTACTAGCGTGACCAAACTGAGCTGGCTGCGTCACCACCGTCTGATTGGTCGACATGCGGGAAGATACAGGTGTTCTGCTTCAATATGTATGGATTATCTGAAGGAAAATGGCATGTTCTATATATTATTCATTATTAGTAGTATTGCACATCCAGACGTTCTGATGCATCCTCTCTTCACGGTTCAGCTCGGTTCCTGTATGCCAGTGGAAAAGCGTCATATGAGAACTACGGGTACTTCCTGCCAATACTGATACACAACTGGTGTAGATGGACACAACTATACGTCTGTATGTAAAGATTACAATTATAATGAAACATCCAGCAGTCAAGCAGAATGCCATAGGTGTTGGTTAACTTTTTTTGTCGAGACTTGCCCTATCCACTTCGTTAAGTTGGTGGAGATGTGGAGCAAGAGCTGCATCTCTGTATTACACAGATTTGTTTAATCCATGTACTTTGTTACATCTCTGAGCTGTTTAAAAGAGCCTTCATTTGTCAACATCCCACGCAGCGAGAAGGCACATCGAGCAGGAAGCTGGGTGGGGGGCGGGGTTCTTTACTAACTGTTTTTTTTTCACAAACTCTCCCTGTGGTGAACATTTTTTTAAGCCTCATTTGATCCTACGACATTTTGTCCATCATGTTATTATCTGTTGAATGTCGTAAAACTGATTTTTAATGTTGGGCATTCCAGATCCAGAAGCTGCAAGTCCAGATCAAGATTTTGTTTCTACCAACCAGTTGAGCCCGCTGTGCTTGTTACTCTTTATGCTCAGTTGGTTGTTAGAAACAAAGTCTTGGTCTGGATTTGCAGCTTCTGGACCTGAAATGCCCAACAACACTCTTCCTTAATTTCATTAGGCACACAGGCAATGCTAAAGTAAACCCAACCTATCCTAATGTCACAAACATTTTCTTATGTGGTGACCGTTTTTTTGCGGAGTAAATCTAACAATTATCTGTTTTTATCCGGCAGATATTTATTATGACTGAGTGGTGATGAGCCCTTCTGCAGCGCCCTTTCAGGGTTCATCCAGAAACCTCCACTGGTTCTAGAGTTCCATCTAGTGGCTATTTATGAACAATATTTCAACACGAGCTCTGTACAATCTAGATTTTTTTTCCATTTCATTTTTTTTCCAAAACCAAGAATTAAGTTAATCTTGACTAACCTTGGAATTATTTGGAACAGCATCTTTGAACAATGCAGTGGTTTTTTACAGATCTGTTTGTTGGATAGAATCCTTTTGACAATTCTGTCAAAAACAGATTTTTCCCTGCAGCTTGCATCCAGGAAGTAAACTCCTGACACGTGTGCCCCAAGCCTGATGGATCTTTGCACTAGTCACCTTGCTTGTACAGTCCTCACGAGCTTGGGATGTCGGATGACCATCCAACTGGCCCAGAATCCATCACCGCGGACCTTCCAAGACATCAAGCCGTCCATGTGATGTGTTACATCATATCATGAGGAAACTATTTGCCAAGGCATCACGTCAATATTTTAGCAAGAGGTTTTCACAATGCTGACATAAAGATACCCCTGGTGACAAGTGATGAATGTGTCAAAGTGATGATCTTGGGTAGAATTAATAAACTCAAAGTGTATAAAAATACATGCAACCAAGTGTTAGATGTTTAAATAGTACAAAATATAAGTTCAATAAAGGAATGAAAATAAAAAACACAATAGACACAAATGTAGCTGTTTGAAACAAGGTCAGGATTGTGGAAACTGATGCCCTTTTTGTTTTCTGTATTACTATTATTGTCTATACTGTACTTGTGAGTTTGTTTTTTTTCTGAAATGTCTGTAAAAAGTGGACAACATGGGAATTTCCAGGTTTGTTTCTGTTATGGGAGGAACTTTCTTTACAATTCCACGTTATTAAAAAATGTTGTTTGATAATTGCCACAAAGCATTTCCAATAAAATGCTGGAGTAAAATATAACGTACCATTGTTGAACACACCCACAGTACTAGACTTCAGGAGCTGGACACATTTCAATGCTGCATTGAATAAAATCATGCTTACTTTATGAAACACTAATGTGCCCGTAGCTTATGTTTGCATATGTGGAGGATCATTCACATATACAAATGTCCAGCACTAGCTAATTTGTTTCTTGGATGGCGCGGTCTTGAAATGCAAATAACTACAGTGAGTTGTGACTTCTATGACAACCAAGACCACCTCCCACGTTTGGTGCATATTCTTCGATATACTGAAAGGCTTTGAGTCAGAAAACACACTGTTCTAACAACAACTATATAAAATGCACCGGGGGGGGGGAGAAAATAAGAGTTTAAAACATAGTCTAACGGCTGACATCCTGCAGCAGAAACAAAAAAAGGAAATCTGAAGCAAGCTTTGACACAATCTGGTCAACCCAAAGGATCTAACAAAACAGAAGAGAATGTTAAAATCATACATCTCTAAGTGCCCATCTCAGGATCAGTACATATCACATGTACCGTCCTTTGGACTGACATTCTGTAACTAAACTCTTATTTTTTCTAAATTGAACCATTTATTTCATCATTCCTCAAAGCGATACTTGACAATAAAAGCATAATAAGCCATGGATTGTTACACTTTCAGAATCAGACTATTTTTCTGTTGCATATTTAGTGTAACATTCTTTCGCTGGTCATTGGTTTTTCCTTCCTGGCATCTACAGATATCCTGAAAGAGGATTTCAATCTTGAACGGAACAAGGGACATTGTTCAAAGTCTTTCAGTGAAGTGTGCAAAACCTCCCCTCAATCATACCATCATCTCCATTCCCCTTTGGCTCCCTGTACAAATTTACTGTAATTGTATCAATTTACCACCTGGTTTTTTGAAAGTTTTACATTTTCCTAGAGCTGCAACACCTGGATGATTCATATTGGTTCTTGAACTTTTAACCTCATGAATCAACTGATCCAATACATCCATTCAATTTGCTTCTGCAAGAGTACTTCCCATTCAATAACAAGAAATTACAAATATTCTCCTCCTCTGTTACACGAGCTGGCTGAAGAAAGGTAAAAAATGTTGATCAAGACAAGCATTTATCTTTTCATTTTTTGTTTATTTAATGCACTGGATATAATGTAGACTATTAAAACACGATTCCAGCTGAGACAAAAGGAAAAAAAACTTTTATTAAAACAAAATACCAAAATGGAATACAACTGTACAGAAGGCAAGGCATTAAGATGTGTTAGTAAATGCTACATGTGTAAATTAAGCAAATAATAAAAAAATGTTCAATACATGAAATAAATTAGATCTACAGAAAATGGCACGGGATAGAGAAAAGGTATTCTTACTTCTGTGTCTTTATGTGGTTATTCCCACTGCTGTTAAAACTGAACTGTTAGGGCCGGTTTATACTTAACACTGGCAATGCGTTCGCTTGCACGTTATGGCTTCCACGCCTATTTTCTACACGTGGAATTAACGCTGCGCATGCGCGAGGTGCAGTACCACCACAAATCTTGGGGGCAGTATGGTCACCTTTGGTCACAGGACTGTGTTTTTCTATATGGTACATTTAATATTAAAGTAGCCTCTGATTATTTTTTTTTTTCCTTTAAGAATGAGTGGCCAGAAGGTACTGAAAACAGAATATGATCGTGTGCCGCTGTGTATAGCGTCTTCAAAATTTAATGGCGGTTTAAGTTTCTTCTGCTTCCGAATTCAGTCTGAATTAAGAAAGTAGTGTCATATGTACAAAGTACAATGAAATTTCCTTGAATGCTTTTTTCCACAGACTACAGACAATCAACAGGGCAATTCATCGTTACAGTACAAAAAATACTAAGTAGGCCTGGGTAAATGTAACATGCATTCATTGTATTTTTTTGCACTGGACAGAAGCAGATTCCTCAAGTTTGGAGGCCGAATAAAATAAATAAAAGGACTTGTCCCGCATGTTTGTAAAATATGACACATGCATGCAGTTGTAAAGGTGATGTAGCAGCCTATGAATATAAAATTTGTATCCCTCATGAAAAAAAAAAAATCGCCCTTTAAGTAGGCCTATATATTTTAAGTATGTGCCTGGACAATTTTATTTCATTTTTCCAAAATTGACGAATTGGCCGCCACCACAAATCTGCAACTATACGTTAACATTGGTACGTGAACATGCTTGTCACAAATTAACAGGATCATCACTTAAACCATAGCATCAGTATTTAGAAATCTTGGTGATAAAATTTGCTGAGAGCGGTGGGCATGAGCTCTGCATGCGCTCTCTGAGCCAATCATAATCGTTTTCATTCTTACTGTTGAAATCAGTCGTAGACATGTTTGTGAGATTGATTTTTATATTTAACTCCTATATTTAACTACTAAGAGTGATATAACGTATAATGCAACGTTCAACATGAGGTAGTGAAGTAGGAAGCAAAGTACCTATATTAAGTACAGCAGTGGGTAGAATATAGAGAATACAGCAGCAGTATCACAAAATTAGGAACTTGCTGTGGAAGCAGAGTGTAAAACATTTCATTTCACAACCTCATACAAACAAGTTAGACTGAAAACAAATGGGCCGGTTGAGATGGTTTCCTCACACTGCCCTCTGGTGGACATAACTTTTAATCCTCCAGACTTATGTAAACTACATGTGAAAATATGGGCAGCAGTGTTGCTTGGCTATGGAAGGCCAAAAGGGCCAAAGCTTTTTTTCAATAATATGTGGCTGCAGACGCTCGACGCCGCTCTCGGGCCCTAACTGG
This sequence comes from Mormyrops attenuatus, assembly GCA_026777985.1. Lineage (NCBI taxonomy): Eukaryota > Metazoa > Chordata > Actinopteri > Osteoglossiformes > Mormyridae > Mormyrops > Mormyrops attenuatus. The sequence goes on from JAODKC010000001.1 coordinate 33,564,402, forward strand.
TTGGGTTGTCTCATGCACAGAGAACAAAGAAACATGAACTTCATCGATTTTGTGAGTTTTGAAAGTGTAGTTTGTCTGTTTAACATGTTGTCCTACGTATATATTTTGGTATGATCTGTGTTTCATAATTGTCAGCCTATTCTGAATTTAAACGTTTAGTATATTCATTTAAATTGAAACTGTTATTTAAACTGTTTATGCATAAAAATTCACACAACAAAAACGCAAATAGCATTTTTATTCATACCAGCAGTTATCTACGATTACTTGTCGAAGTCTTGCCTAGATATTTATTAATCACTTTGACAATCTGAAGCATTCTGGATATTAATTTAGTTATAACATTCTCAATGGTATAATGTTTTGGAAACATCTATTGTGTTATTCATTCTAGATACATGAAAGACATTTACATCAGGATTGTAGTACTGAAGCAATATCGTTACATGTTGATTATTTTATTCTTTTACTCTCTGTTCTGTATGTGGGGTCCTGAGAGTGGTGAGGCTTGAATGTGGCAAATTGTTCTGTGCATGTGTGAACCTGAAGGGGCCTGAGACGGGCGGGACCTTAGGGGCGCCTGCAGCCAGACACTACTCTCAAAATTGACACGTTAACATGCACATTTTGTACGTGTTAATACTTTAAGGTTATCGTACAAAACGTGCGTGTTAACGTCAATTTTGATTGTGTTGACGTGGAAAAAAAGCGAACACATTTTGGCCCTTTTTTTTTAGTTGGTTAGTTTAGAAACGTTTGGTAATATCCACTCTGTGAAATAATAGAGAGGAGTGACCATTTACACTTTATTTTGGTCTGTATTCTGTAGATCAGGGGTAGCCAATCTTATCCAGAAAGGGCCGGTGGGTTTTCGCTGCAACTCCCTAATTAGGTCACTAATTAGAGGACTGATTAGCTGAAACGTCCTCACACCTGGGTTTGAACAGCTGACCTAAAGGTTATCCCAAAAACCTGCATACACACCGGCCCTTTGCGGATAAGATTGGCCACCCCTGCTGTAGATGGATGGAATTATTTAAGCGTGAGCGCCACCAATGCGAACAGCACCAGTGCAAATGCAGAACTAGGCACAACTTCACCACATTCTGTGAAATGGCTTCTCTGAAATCGCTGAGTACTGGATATGTAAGCAATAATGGACAGCGTGTACGGTTCACGCAAAAGTAAAAAATACCCAACGTAGATAATGCTCTGGCTTACACAATGGTCCGAACACTCCCTTAGTGAAATGTGGCTCGTACGTCTCGTCTTGATGATGCAATGGTGAGGTAGGGAGGCACATTAGCACGTCAGTTTTGGGCATGTTAATGTGGAAAAAAGCAAACATGTTTTGACCTTTTTGGCCTTCTATACTCACATAGCAGCAGCATGCATAAGCATACAGTATGTGCTGCAAGCGTAGAGTATAAACCGGCCCTTACTTGTTATCCTTGTGGTAATTTTTTCCGATAATTTCAGTTGATTTTCATATAGGGCCTTCAAATCAGTCGTCGCAAGGCACTGAACAAGGGAGTGGCGATCCATTACTATCATTTACACAAAAATGCTGCATGAAACGGAATAAGTCAGAGAGAAAGAAAGAATGCCAGAAGACAATGAAGCAAGGGAACCAAATACTTCTCAGTAAGGTGGAAGAAAGCTAAGATTGACTGGCTGCCCCCTCAACCCCGGGCATGCTAACTTTATAAAAAACAAAGAAAATGAGCCTGCTTAAACAAAAGTGAGGGTTCAGCCAGAGTCCATCGGTAAGTCTGTTCTCCAAGCAGGTCTGCATAAGCTAGCAGATTGTAGGCCACACCCCTGACTCACAGTTCGTAAGCTGCATCCATGTCACGTCTCCATGGGACTGAACCAGCACTCCCTTCCTGGGCACCATCCAGACATGTGGGGAGGAAATGGGTGCTCAGAAAATTCATACACACATTGATGGACAAACACTGTAGACCAAAGGGGCATAGTTACAGTGTGTTATACAGTGTATATATAGTATATATACAGTGTGTAATGTGTGGGTAGCAAGACTAAAATAAAAGGTCTTCAATTGAGACTTAAAAGCGGACCAATTTGGCATCCTGAGCATGAGGTAGCAGACTGTTCCCTAATATAGGGGCCCTGTAGCAGAGGGCTGTACCACCAGCTGTTACTTTTTTTATATATGGGATGCCAAGGAAGCCTGTGTTCTGTGATATGAGTGTTCGATGTGATTTGTAAACTTGGATCAGTTGTGGATCACTAAGGTAGGCTGGTGCTAGACCTCTGAGAAGTGCCTTGTATGTAGGTAGGAGAGCTTTGAAGTCGGTCCTGAAGCTAACAGAAAGCCAGTGCAGGGAACTAAGAGCAGGGTTTGTGTTTGAACTTCCTGCTTGTGCTGACAATTCTTGCTGCTACATTGTGAATACACTGTGAGGTGTAATGTAGAGTCTGTGCTTCATGATGACTGAGCATTACAGTAGTCTAATCTGCTATATACAAAAGCATTTATTGGTTTTTCGGTGTCTTGAATAGTGAGAAAATGCTGCGGTTTGGCTATGTTCCGTAGCTCTAGGAAGCACACTTGATAAATAACAGCTGATCGGGGATTGGTCAAAATTTTCTGCCGTTGGAAATATTTGCTGAGTCATTGTTCACACGATATATCTAAAGGAAATGGAGGGATATTTACTGGGGAGGTCAGCAGACACGGGCAAAGATACTGATTTGCTGAAGGAATTCGTTACTATGAGCTTCAGGTTCTTTTTTCCATTGACCAAGTTCAGCTTAGCTTGAAGTTACCCAGAATTTAGCAATAAGACGAACTTTGTCAAAGACAGTCTTATATTTATGCCTGAGAGGATATCTAGAGCTTAACTGGCAGATGGGTATGAGAGCAGGTGTCTTTTGTGGTTAAGCTGCTCGCCTACTAAAATCCTTCTACCTCTTCTGAGTTTCAGCATGGTAGGTTTATCCAGCTTGTGGAACGCTGTGGTTTGTCATTGGTCACTTCACATGGAACGCAAAAAAACCCCATCAACAATATAAGTAATCCACCTTCCTGGATCAGTTGTCTAGGATTGCCTTTAGCTTGGATCCTGTCCCAGGAAGCACCCTTACTGACAGTCTCATGGACAATTTAGAGGCACCGTTTCATGGCATGTTTTTGAACTGGGGGAGCAAACACACACAATACGTGAGAACATGAATCCATGTGCCCACAGGTGGGAATCGCACCCACGGACCTGGGCCTGTGGCCGCAATACTACCCTCTGAGTCACTAAGCTCACAATTAATAATACATAATTGTTATTGCAGGGTTCTGGTTTGTTTATTCATGTTAAGCTCTGTGTTTTGCCACTATTTGGCACTCTGTGCCAGTACTCGAAGGAAATTCAATTCAACTTAATTACTTTTTGCTAGTGTGCAGTATAATGTGCAGTAATTTCAGGCTAGCATATTTGGCAGGTGAAGGGTAATTTAGCTGCTTGAGAATTCAGTTCAGTTCAGTTTGTAAAGCCTTCATGCCTCACAAACCTCTTTCCTTTCTCTTTAAGAGGAGAAGAACACTGGCATGATTTTAGTTACGTCCAAAGGGTTTTTAAAACCAGCTTCGTTTCCCTAAAATCTGTTTTGTTACCCTCTCGAAGCGCAAGGCTGTGAAATGGCGCAGAGCACCCTGGCTGAGCTTCACGCTATCCTGTCATGGAACAAGCGGTGCTGTAGAGGAAGGAATTGGAGATTGGTCTATCCAGGTCAGCAGGGAGTGGGCCAGCACCACAGACGTGCTATTTATGTTTCACTCTTTTGTCCAGCAGGGGGCTGAACAAATAAGAACCCGCTCTTGTGATCTGGGGATTTGTCTCCCATGCTGACATTTCTTCTGTGTATAAAAATCTTCTTACAGTATACTTCATGGTATCATGAAATAAAGCATTATTGCATACATTGCGGTCATTGTTGGACTTTAAGGAACTGTTGCAATGTATTTTAGGGTTTTATATATTAATGTAAATTTTTCCAGTTAGAACTTTTATAGGTCGCTGTCATAATGATTTTAATGTGTGCATTTCTTTATTACAATGTAAATAAATATCCATCCAGCTTCCATACTGTTATCCAGTATGGTGTGACTTCGGCAAAATGAATATTGTTTCTTTGCATACTCCAGCATCCATAGTGTTAACAGTTTTCAGTAGCTGCAAATCGCAGTTTGGTGGTAAACACATTTTCATTTCATTTTGTACTGATAGTCTAATATTATGATGACATTATTTTTTAGGATCTCAACCAAACTGGACTTGCTGTCTGGTTCTCTGGAGAACATGACGTTAAAGAAGGTTGGGGTTGGGGCGGATGAAAGTTGGTGGTCATGAAAACACGGTCAGCAGGTGGCGTTGTGGTTAAGGCACTGCACATGTGACACGTTCATTTGCTAGCAGGGAAACTGCTTTTCTGCAGAGTATCTAAGCTCAGTGGCATCAGCAGAGTAAACATTTGTATGATTAGAGAAAACAATGCATTTATGAAAGAAATACTGTAGCTGTATTTGATGTAAAGGTTTATTTTGTAGTAGTTTACAAAAATCACGTCAAGGTCTAAATAAGATGGGGCTGAGAATATGGGGAGGACAAGCTAAGCGGGACAGGGTAGGCTTTGAGGCCAGATGGTTGGGGCTCATTTATTTTTCATCTCTCATATGTCACAGGAATTGAAGTCTGTCATTTTAGTGGGTGTATGACGATTGTGTCACCATGGTGAGTCACTTAGTATTCTGATGCTTTTTCATAATGATGTTTCACCGTGCATCTGTGTCTTCTTGTTCTCATGCGTAATGCCTTTCTGTAGAGAGCAGAGGGTCATGGACTGGGAGTCAGACCACAATTGTGGACCAGCAGCCCCTTCCGTTGAGTTTGGAGTTACTGGTCATTATAATGCATCCATCTATCGTGCACTTGAAGATCCAGTGATGGTTGCCTGGAAATACAGTGTGTGGATAAGGAGAGATAAGATGGGATGTAAGAAAAATCTGGCAGGCAGAGACTAACGTGTAACTTGTGGCTTTTTCAGGAAGGTTACTGGATGACATCTCACAAAGCTACACCGCTGACAGTCTGCCAACAGAGGTTAGGAACGACTGTCGTGAAGGGAAGGTTTAAAGATCTACTGATACAGGGGCAAGAGGGCAAGTTTTTTTTTTTTTTTTCTCTCCCCCCAAACATCTCTATTTAGTATTTGTTCAGTTAGTGGATGTGGAAGTTAATGAAGATGTAGGAAGAGGGTGTTTTCCTCAGAGTTGCCAGTCCTACGTTCTGCTCTTTGTCTCCACAGGTGACCCGTGTGAATGGGAAGTGCTTCCTAATTGGCCCCATCTGGTCCCACCCTAATCATCCCCCCCCGAAGCTCGCGTTGCCATGACGTCCACGCTGCAGACGCTGGCCTTCAAGCTGGCCCCCCCAGCACGGGACAGCAGCCCCGAGCGGGACTATAGCTGCGAGGAGCGGATCGAGCGGCGCTACGAGATCGTGCCTTCGGTCATCTGCTCCATGTGCTGCCTCTTTGGCATGATCTACTGCTTCTTTGGTAAGCTCTGCCTTCTTGGGGATGGGGGGGTGTGGTGTGTATGTGGGGGGCCTTTACGATCTACCTCAGCTGTTTTTAGCCCTGATTGGACTCTGGCAAAGTGAAGTGCTGGATGAATCTTATTTTCGAATCTTAAATAAGCTATAAAAAAAATTCTCACCTTGGATCAGGGGTGTCAAACTCCAGTCCAGGAGGGCCGGAGCCCTGTGTAGCTTAGTTCTTTCCCCGTTCCACCGCAAATGATTCAGCTCAAGAGCTGTGTGGTAATTAGCACAAGGAGGTGCAAGGAGTTGAATCCGGTGTGTTAAATGAGGGGAAACCCAAAACTGTGCAGGGCTCTGGCCCCCCAGGACTGGAGTTTGACACCCCTGCCTTGGATGGATGTTTCTTTCTGGTGTGGCTACACAGTTCACTATCTTCATTCAGGACAAAAGTCAGTAAGTTGTATAGCAGTTTCCACCAGCTCATGAACATTGTTTTCCTCTCCCTGGCTTCCTCTTCCTGTTTCTTTCCCCCTACTCCCTTTCCCTTTCTACCCCCTCTGTTCCTCTCCACATCCTCCTTCTGTTCTGGCTGCTTTTCCTCCCGCAAGGCTACCGCTGCTTCAAGGCGGTGATGTTCCTCACGGGCCTGATGTTCGGCTCTGTCGTCATCTTCATGCTGTGCTACAAGGAGCGTGTGCTGGACACGCAGCTGAACGCGGAGGCCAGCGCGGGCATCGGCCTGGGCATCGGTGTGCTCTGCGGTCTGGTCACCATGCTGGTGCGCAGCGTCGGCCTCTTCATGGTGGGTCTGCTGCTGGGGCTGCTGGTGGCGGTGGCCGCGCTGTTGACCATGGAGGAGTTCTACCACCCGCGCACGGTCTGGGTGCCGCTGGGCATGCTCCTGGGCTCTGGCATGCTCTTTGCCGTGCTGGCGCTCCGCTGGGAACGCTGCTTCACCACCCTCTCCACCGCCGTCTTTGGCTCTGCTGTCATCACAGTCACCGTCGACTACTTCGCCGAACTCTTCGCGCTGGTGCACCACGTCTACGAGCGGATCAAGGTGGCCCCGGCCCAGCCCGTGTGCTGGTTCACCTGGGTCATTCTGGGGGTGTGGCCCGTCCTCACGGTGCTGGGCATCGTGATCCAGTGGAAAGTCACTGGGGAGGGGTACTCTCACACAGAGGGTAAGTCTGTGTTTGTAAAACTCATGATTTTTAATTTGGTCAAGCTGCAAAGTTATATTGGGGGCAAAAAAAGCAGCTATTAGTGATGTGGATAAGATCACCTTCATTTCTGTGAGATCACCTGCAGAGTGGTGACTATGTGGAGCTCTGAAGGACTGTTTCTATGTGTGACATGAGCATAACCCCTCCCACTTACTCTCGCGGTGTGAGATGAACACTCCCATCATGCCCCACTGTGTAACAGAAGCCCGCGGTTCAAAGAGCGAGCACAAAGCAGCTGCTGTAAGGCTGTTGCCATGGCAACACCCGCCGCCATGACTGGATCAAAAGTTCTGAGGATGCAACAGAGGGGGCAGTGGAAGTCATCAAAACAGGCGGCAGAACTGTTTCTTTTGCAGTCGGTGCTATTATGGGACACCTTAAAAATTATGAGAATTAAAGCTTTCACTCTGTCTAGCGTCTCATGCAATGGCAACTACAGATGTGCCCGAGAAGCTCTCACAGCTTGTTTGAGCAAGTTTACCGGTGATCGTCCATCCATCCACCTTCAAAACACGAATTCAGCACAGGATCGTTCGGGTAACGGTGATACTGTCCCTTCCATGCTGATATGCTACACAGCTCACTTTATTTGTGCAAAGGAAAGAGGAATGAATTTTGAATTTGTTGAACCAAGCTAGAAAGATGAGAGGAGTCTTTGCTAGGGTAACAAAAAAACCTTACTTCAGAAACATGCAGCTGCTTCTCGTTACATGCAAAGTTTTGGTGGATTCATAGAACAGCAAGCCTGTTCATATGCAGAGTGTGACCTTCCACACAGAGCAACCTGAGTCAGTGTTTAATTTTCAGAACTTTGAGTATGAAACTATAAAGTGTCTGAGTGGTGCTTTTATACACCGTCAGCCAAGTGTTTGTGTATGAATGTGTGTGTCTACAAGTGTGACTGTAACAGCTGGTGTCCATAATTGTGTGTGTGTGTGTGTGTGGGGTCATGTATATATTACATTGTGGGGACCCCATGTCCAGACAATGTGATAACCTGTTATTTTGACCTTGTGGGGACATTTTTATATCAATACAAACCTGTGTGTGTGTGTGTGTGACCAAAACCGCTTGCTAGCACTAAGGACGTCTTGTCGTCCCGTTAGTGATCATCAGCCGGCAGCAGCGTCGAATTCAGCTAATGCGGATACGTCAGAAGGAGGAGCGGAGGGAGAGGAGGAAGAGGAAGAAGAAGAAACAGCAGCAACAACAACAACAGCAACAGCAGCAGCAGCAGCAGGAACAGCAGCCCCATGCCACGCACACGCACGCGGCCAAGCCCCTCGCCACAGACCCCGCCTATCGCAGGAAGCCCAACCCCATTCGCCGCTTCGACGGCGATGTGCTGTCGCCGGTGAGGCAGACACCCGATCTGTTTAAGTACAAACAAAAATGTTGGTTTCTTAGGCTCTAGTTTTCCCCAATGCTGTAGTAAGTAAGTGAATAGACATTCCTGGCTGTTGCTGTTAACAGTCTAGCATGGACACATCATAATGTTCCTTAACACTTGTTTAAAAAATGTCTCTCTGCCAGATGTGGAGTTTGCATGCTCTCCCTGTGTCGTCGTGGGGTTTCCTCTGGGTACTCCGGTTTCCCCCCCACAGTCCAAAGACATGCTGAGGCTGATTGGATTAGCTAAATTGCCTATAGGTGTGCCTGTGTGAGTAAATGGTATGTGAGTGTGCTCTGCAACAGGTTGGCCACCCATCCTGGGCTGTTCCCCACCTCGTGCCCATAGCTTGCGGGATAGGCTCCAGATTCCCCGCTAAAATAATTAATAAACTATTAAAAGCTGCCAAGTCCTGTACTGGGTAATCAGTTGGAAAACTGATGTACACTATTGCTATTAGTTATGTTATAAAATAATCACGTTTACCAAATGTATAGTGTATAGTAAAGCATGTTTCATTATTTGACTGCATTTGAAACGTGCATTTCTGTATCTGTTTTTGTCGCAGAGTTACATCCAGAGTTTTCAGGACAGGCAGGTGGACAGGCGGAGATACCCTCGTGGTCGGCTCACGGGGGGGCCTCACACCACCATGGACCTGGACTATGATTATGGCTCCACAGTGCCCCTGACTGCCTCCGGGGGCCCAGCAGTGAGGGTGTAGCCCTGCAGGAGTGGGCCGGCATCGTGGCCGCACTGATTTTCTTCTGGCAACGCATGAGAAGGGGAGGAAAGCCCCGCCCCTCTTCCCAACCGTGCCCTGTTGGGTCTAAGGCCACGGTCAGATTCTTTGCTAGCCGAATGTCCAGAGCAAAGCCTCCCCCAGACCCCCGTCACCCCAAAGGCCCATATTTACTAGGTATTTCCCATGGTTTAGACATGGCAGGATAATGACTCTGCAATGCTATATCTATGTGTCATATTCCATAAAGGAAGTGATTTCATTACTTGCTGTCTGTAAGCATGCATATGCATTTGAATGTAAATGATGTGGAAATTAATTAAATACATATGTAATGGTAAAGATACTGCAAATGACAGTGTTGGATGCCATGAAGAAAAAAAATTGCCCGTATATTGCCCATATCCGTAAACCAAGTAGTTACTGCCACTTTAACTGAGCTTGAAATGTTATTGGTCAGAATGCTTTTGAAGTAAAATTGCAGACTCAATATGTCTATTACCTATTGAAATAAGCCGATAGCTTAGTAAATATGGGCCCCAGCTGTAAAAGTCTGGAACCCTTGATTCCCCTGGACTCTGCATGAGGCAGCTCCCTGTTCCTTTAGTCCTCTGGGTACCTTAACGTCCAGAGAACCTCAACCGCGACCAAAATGACAGCATTCCATCTACTTAACCTTGAAAGATGCTATGTTTTCTTACAATTTTCACATTTCATTCCAGTTACTGTTATGGGAGGAATTTTTGTAATACTAACATCTACCGAAGGTGATGATTTCAGATTACAAGAAGTCACTCTCCACCAAGCTCTGTAATCTTTGTGAGTTGTGCCCGGGTCCTGTGTACACAGCAAAGAGTTGGTCAATTTTTACACTAGAACTATTAAAAGGCACTCTGGGGAACGGTATTGTGTTTCTGCCCCAGGCTCAGTATAACGCAGCATTAACCTCTGCGACGTGCCGCTTTCAGCCATGCTGCCCCCTTGTGACTGCCGTGCTCTTGCTGTTTGAAGCCTCTCCTCTCTGGCCTCATGTAACTTGAGTCCGGTTCCTTTTTCCGGCCCTTGTCTCTGCCAACTGACGGGAAAGAAATTTTTGCAAATCCCACTATACCAGAAGCCAGCCAAAACTGATCTCAGGAATTCCTTCCCAAAGGCTTTGTGGAGAAAGTCTGGAGTTTAGGAAAGGGCCTGTTTTTTTTTTTTTTTTTTTTTTTTGTTTTGCTAAAATAGGCACAGAAAAGTCTTAGGATGATAAAGCAGCAGGCTGATTTAAAGCAGAATCGTTTTGGCTGCAGTTGGCTCAGCGGTCCCCTGTACAACAGAACCCAGTATAGTGGACCGGGGTAATGACCACCATGCACTGAAGGCTCTGCCTGTACTCGAGGCTTGGGATTCCCTGGCTGCCTAACTGGAAAAAAGTCCACTAAAAGACACTTGAAAGTTATATGTATAGGTCACAGTTTACATGTGTATCTTTCTGTATATAATAGACTGTTGAAGAGACACATTGTGGCAATGGGCGGAGAGGTAGGGCCCCCCCCCCCAGTTCTGTGGTTCCTTATGAGACCTTCCAGGAAAAGTGCATGACCATGTTGTTCTAGTGTGATCCTATCTTTTTATCTGGAAGGTTTGAGTGGCCGTCCCTGATTTGTAAAGGGCGAACAGCAGTCCTCACTCGGACTTTCAGTATTTTGTAAAGCGCTAAACTTTATTGTATGTATACATTGTGCTGTACTCTTGATGTCACTGTTACACTGAAATTTGAGTTAGGGTTTTTCCACTTTTGCATTGATTAATGAGTCTGGTATGAATGTATGAGGTGTTAATGCTTATAGTTCTGTAGATTTGGGTTCTTGTAAACGTATGATCCTTATTTAAATTGATTTTTGATTCATGTTTACCTCTCTGCTCTGAAATAGTGCTGCTGAAACAGCTCAATGATTGGAACCATGGAGGTCTGAACATATGAACATGTTTTTTTTTAATTATTTTATTTATTGCTGTTGTACTAAAATGTGTCTTTGTATGGAACCAATAAAAATGTGATTTTACACCTTGCATTTGTCTGTAACTGTCCTATTTGTATCCTGTCTGTGAGTCCATCTGCATTTTCATGTAGCAGGTGGGTCTAATGTATCCCTGGATTTCATAAGCAAATATATTGAAATGAGGGGTCAGAGATCCATCTGGAAAGAGCATGAGTGAAAGCTGAATCAGTCGCAACACGCTTGCCGAATAACACTCCATCGAGCCAGGTGCATGACGTAAAGTTATTCTCACAGGAAATGTCTACAGGTCCAAGATGTAACTCACAAATCCTAGCCAGAACTCCAGGCCAGGATACCAACAAGGATTAAGAATCATAAACATGGTGGTTAACCAAAATAGATTTGTGAGCCATACCACAGGGAGCAAACTTTGTACCATGGCGTGTGCGTTGCCCTGAAAGTCTCCATGGTAATTAGGGAATGAAATGCAGGTGTATTTTCTGCTGTGTGGCATGAGCTGGCTGCCAATGCTGGCTACAGGCAGGTGTGGAACACTCTTCCCCTCCACGACTCCATGCAAGAGACTTCCTGGATGTTGCAGTCTGCAGGTCAAATGGTGCTCTGTCCTCCTCACAGATCTTGGGGACTCTTACCTTCTGAGGGTGTCAGGAGGAGGAGATACAGTGATGATAGCAGTTCTCTAGCTGGGTCTGCTGTTTAATGCGCGCGCTGAACAAGATAAAACAAATATCACAATGAATTAAAACACAAGAGAAAAGACCCCAGTAATTTCTCTTTTTTTATTCTCAAAATTCAAACTATCAAATATCCTTGTAATTTATTAATGCAGAATACTATTATGATGCTACTTTTGGATTGGTGAAATTGTGTCCCATTCTGCTTTAGCACACACAAGGTACTTTGTGAACACTTGATTAAGTTAACTAAGCTAAAACTTCAAGTATAAAAGGCTTGAGAGCCATTTAGAGTCCCAAGACAGCTGACCTCTCTATCCCTACCCAATTTACTCCTCTATCTATGTTTTATAATAGAGGTTAGTAACTAAATGTGCGAGCAAATTATTCAGGCTGTCCCCAATTTGCAAATGTGCCTAGTCACACAAAGTTTATGTATGCTTGTGACATCCAAAAGGCTCTGTCCTGTATCTTGTAACCGTGGTCCTCTGACCCTAAGAGAGTCCGAAGGGATCGCTGTAACACTTGAAAGCAGTGTTTCTCAATCTGGTCCTCTGACGCTACAACAGTCTACATTTTTTCTTCCTCCCAGCTTCCTACTGTGGGAGGACCGGGTTGAGAAAGACTGCTTTAAAGCAAGGTGTTTTACCTCCAATATGATTTTACTGTTTCACTAAAATATCCAGCTGTATACATCAGAATCAGAATCAGAATCAGAATCCTTTTTATTAGCCAAGTATGTTTCCATACAAGGAATTTGCCTTGGTGGTGCTTTTAGAAGACATTACAAAAATCATACAACAATTAGCTAAGGTATTTACAGAAAAGTAATAAACACTAGATTGGCAATAATTACATGGATATAAAACAGCAGAAGCTAAGGAATAAAATATAAATATTTGGTCGCCATGCTACAGGGCCACACACCATACTGTTCAGATTACTTTTGGTACATTCGGCCTTGATGACCTGTGTTGAATAGTTCAAGTGGGCCACCATTCTTTGACTTTCGTCGCTGTTCTCTCAGTGGTAATTCACCTTTCGCTTGTCTCTTAATCTGCACATTCACACAATTTTTTATAAACGCAGGAATTAATTCTTTCAGTCCTCTCTAAAAGGGAATGATAGAGCATGTCTTTATAAAACTGCTTCTTAGCTCAAGGACACCCACATGGTCATGTGTACAGATTGTGACTGTAGCATTCTAACCATTTTGGATGTTATCCCAGTCTATCATCCACCTACAATACCACAGGTCCTGCAGCCCAAAAACATGACTCTTATTAAAGTTCCAACAGAGCTTTGGAAGAGTAAGGGATGCTGGTTGTACAGTATCCTAATTTAATCTCAGGAGATTTACAGATATGGCTACCGAAGAATGCATTTCAAGCCATGGCGTTGAGACTGATGATGTGAAACTGCAGGCCTTTCATAGTACCAAAGTAGTTCAGATAGGAAGACAAATGCACTGTTCTTCTCAGACTCAATAAAACAGATACAAAATCACTAATATGGATAACTCTGGTTCCTCTTATCACATCCATTTTGCTAAAACCTATCATTGTTTAGAAAGACATGTGTTTGTAAAACTATACAAGAAAAGCACAAACCGGCATACATTGTGAAAGGATAAACGGTGATTCATAGCAATGCCTGGCCCTACATAACCCTGTCCCATGCATACCCTAGCTGCTGAGCCTTGCCTATGCGGCTCAGAGCACAATGTAGGGCTAGATGCTGGATGGTCCATTGTGGGGCAACCCTAACTGCATTGAAATTGAAATTGCGCATCCCACCTGTTTTTGGGTGTCTGTGGAGTTTGCCTGTTCTCACCACGTCAGATGGGTTACCTCAGGCAGACCAAGGCCATGTAGCCTGGGTTAATTGGGATCTCAGAATCGTCCATTGTGTGTGTCTATGTCTTGAGATGGACTGGTATTCTATCCAGAGTTTACTTCAGGCATGAGTGAAGCTTAAGCCGATCAAGAACTAATCAGATAAGATCAGTAAGAACGGCCAACTGAACTACTGTACTAAAATTAAGAAATATGCCCTTTTTGGGTGGCATGGTAGCCTGACACCTCGAGTTGGATGTGAAGTTTGCATCCTGGTTTCCTTTTATAATCATGCGCATTGGTGTTTCCTAAATTGCCCTAAGGGTGTGTGTGTGTGTGTGTGTGTGTGTGTGTCCTGGCATCACGCCCAAGGATTCCCCAACCATTCCTGCGACAGCCTTCTGACTGACCACCGCCCTGTATGCCAAAAGCACTTAAGGAAACTGGAGGGGTAATTAGCTAATTATTTTGCAGATATTCTGTAATTCTTTAAATAATTCAGGTTCAGACAAATCTATTTGTGGTTCATTGACTATATCCATTTTCACTTAAGTTGATTAAAAAATCATTTAAAAAGGTTTTACTACTGAACCCACTTTTATTATGATTATTTTAAGGCCTAAATATGTTTTTTTTTTAAATTACCTGTATTGGTATTATGCCAACATCAAGCAAAGCAGCCGTTCAACCACACCGCCTCACCTGAATACTAATGAATTGGCATGGATAAAAAGAACCTGGTGTGCCTTGTGGTGTACTGAGTGTGCTGCCATAGTAAGTGGATGTTTTGTGTATAATTCCTGCTTGATTTCTTGGGGCTTGTATTGCAAACCTGGATTTCTTGCAGGGCCTGATAACTTGTCAGATTTAAGGTAGTCTGGGATAAATGTAAGTGAACGAAGATAAAGTACATTTAAACTGGGGTACCTTAAATCTGACGAGTTATCCAGCTAAGCAAGAGATCCGGCTTCGTGATACAGGCCCTGGTTTTCATGCTCTCGGTATTGGGTTTGAATTTATTTATTTGCTCAGCATTCCCGAGATCGGCTTTGGAACCTCATGCCTGTTTTTGGACTACGGTTATAGATCACAGTTCTGATTTGCTTGCCTTCTTTTTCCACTAACTGATTTGGACCCTTTGCCTGCTTGTAGAGAGTTTCAGAAACACAGCCGATGCTCCCGCACTGTCCTGCTGTGACGACTGGCCATACTGCTGCCCTTTCAGTAGCAAAGTGACACATCCTTAGAGACAGTAGCTGTGCCTGTGTGTAAAAATGGACCCGTATAATTCACTTCAGCTGAACACCTAGCAGAAGATGCTCTGTGCAAGGAATTTTGTGAAGTTCCTTATGGAAATTCACATTTATATAGCCATATTTTATATGAGAAGGTTGCATTATAGTGAAAATAAATTAGACATAATGCTTATAGCTTGTTAAAATTAAAGGAGGATATATGTTTGGAAAAATGAAACATATTATGCTAGATATATCCTCCGCTGTTTCAACCATTGGATAATGTTCCTGACATTTTCCTGTTTTCTTCAAGGAGCCTGACCCATACCCCTTTTTCTTAGAACAAAGACACATAGACGGCAACATAATCAGATGATAAATAGCAATGTCTGTGTTTATTATTTACTGGGAACCACAATTTCCCATCCTAGCTCTCATTGGTCAGTTAAATATTCCATTTCATTTTATTTTCCTCAGAACACACCAAATCTCATATGCCTCAAAGATCTATAACTTTTCCCTCAATAGTCTCACATTCCCAGAACAATCTTTGCCCACCAGCCCTACACAACAGCCCTCCTTGAGCACAATCAGAATCTCGGCTATCAGACAATAAATTGTGCCTATGACAGGCACACACTCTGGGTTATGTTCCATTAACATAAGCCCCAGCTCTTCTGTATTCATTCTTATACCCAGTATTGGGAGGCGTAGCAGAGTAATATGCCGCAGTTAGGACATGGGGCCCTGCTGTGTCCTCCATCCTAAACCTGCTGTAGAGCCCTGTGGACATCTTAGGCAACAGAAGCAGAGCTTCACCTCTGGAATGTAAGAGGAGATAAATATTAGCGAGTGCGTCTGGCAACAGCTTTCTGTTGAGGTAATGATGAAATGTTATGCACTGCAGGGCGGTCGTTAAGTTGGCATGCAAAATAGGAAGGAGGAGATGTCAGGACTCGGAGTTCATCTCACTGTCTTTCAAAGCTGGATCAGTCTTGGCGGCTTCTTGCTTTGCACTGAGAGCTTATTTAGCCGCTAAGTAACCAAGTTAGCATGAGACGTTCTTGTTAGAGACTCCTCAGCTAAAGACAGACATTCTGCCTTAAGGCTGAAACAAACACTTAGAATCTATTCCAATTAGCCAATATTCCACTTTACACTTGCATTTGTGTGTAGAAAAAAAACAGATTTTTTGCAGTGTACATAGTGTCAGAGTTAAACGGATATAAAATCTACACAATTAGGTTATCTGAAGACTAAATATTTATTAGAGATTATAAATATTGAAAGATATTAAATATTCTAAGAGTTCAACACACATACAAGCAGTAGCACATTCAGCTGTGACTTCCTTTGGTCATATTTCCCATTCTTTACTTGCTGTTACTGATACCAAGTGATGATTTTATGACTGAGTGATTTACATATGTGCACTAAAGGTTGCATGCTTTTCCTGTTAAATAAAGACCATTTTTGGAAAGTGGATGCTCAGTTTATTTAGCTTTTTTTTCTGTTTTCCTGCGTCCCTGCCTTACATAATATCCTGTTGGTGCTGTGTGGATTCACTGACGACCTGTAAATGAAAGCAAAGCGGTTAGTTGGGTCTAAACCTGATGAGAGAGCGTGAGACAAAGAGACCATCAGGCAGAATAAATGGATATCTGAATGCTTCAACAGAACAACGAACAAACCCGCAGCCAGAGAATCAGCTTTTGAAAGGACCTGATGGTGCATGCCGTCCTCTGTTCTCCCACCTTCATCCATCATGGCATTGTCAGATCTAACAGCCTCTCTACAATCTACCTCAGATTAGGACTCAGAATAGAACAATAGGAAGCCTTGTTTCCCCACAAGTCAGGCCTAAATGAGTCGATAGAGAGCACATAGCTGAAATTCCGGGTGCAAGCTGCTTGTTTACAGGCTCTAAGGAAGTATTCTGGGCACAAAATTGCTGATCTACCAAGCGCCACTGCTGAGAATAGCCCTGCAGTTATGGGCGCAGGTTTTCTGGAGCACATGGGTGCTTCGTTGAAGCAGACGAGATCTGCACATGTATGAGCTCTCCGGTAGGTTTAAGAACTCTTTAGAATTCACCGTGGGATTTGGTGTTACTCAAAAAGTCCACAAACAGTTGTGGGGGAGTGGAACAGTAAGTACCGGAATAGGATGGGGTACACACGGGTTGAAGTTAACAGAACTTACACAACGGCTCTACGGGCCCCCATCTTCTATCTGAAGCTAGCCTAGAGTCAAAATAAATCAGCGAAGAGCATAGTGAGTTTTACACAGTAGGCTATGTGACTTTTTTTATCTTGCCAACTATCTATACTGCTGTTGGTTTCCTACACTGTGCACTGTGACATTTTCTGGAGCAGCTGCCTCATCATTAACCCTTTTCTCTTTCTGCTGTACAGTTGGCGTAGAGGTGCCTGAGATAGTGGGTAATTTCCATGAAACATCACACTCTAAGTGTTTGCCTAAAAATGATCCTTCTGGGTTTAACGATGTATTTTCAGCAGAAACTGCTGCTACAAGTCTCCAAGTAGGATGAAAATGACAGTGTAGAGGTGAGGCATTGCGGCATCCAAAGACGAGTAGAGGGCTCACCTCGCCATCGCGAGTCTCGATGGTCTTAATCAGAACTGTTTTCTTGGAATGGAGCTCAGATGAGCGCTGCTCAGGACTGGTCTCTACAGGGACAGGTGTCCAAAAAGCAAAATATAAAAGAAATGCAAAAATGGCAAGTCTTATATTTACTGTAGCTATTTAGCTTATAACATACTTGATGATCACATGACGCCCAGCATAAAATGCCTGCCTTTGCATATCTGATTACTGTTTCATTATGACAGGAGGGATTGCAAAACTCCCTTCCTCTCAGGTTATATATAGTGTGTTCCTGTTTGCTGCAGTTAAACTCTCAGCTAGATTCTTTATTTTTCTTAGATTGAACTATTGAATAAATAAATCCATACAACCATATAAGTTAATTGAGGAGATGCAACATTTTGAAAAATCCTAAGCCAACTTTCAGTAAATTCCCCCTTTAGACAATTACGCCTAATGAGTTTATATTATTTCTTGAACAATTAAGTTATAAATGACTCATGGAAGGACCCGGATGGATTAAACCTCTCCGGGGTAAGTGGTGTGAGATGACACTAAATCTTTGTCCCATTTTTGTTTTTTTTCTGTTTAAAACGAATGATTCATTCAGGAAACAGCTTAGCTTCTGTAATTAGGAGCTCAGCTGAAATCTGCAGACCTTGCGACTTGAGGATCAGGATTGAGCGCCCCTGCTTTACGGAAGGAGCAGAAAGCCAATTAGGTAATACGCTTTTAAATAGCGACCTCTGGTGGTGATATGATCCACACAGAAAAGAAAGATTTGACTTGATTACTGAAGGATGTACTGGGACACAGGCAGAATTAAGGAGACAGCGCCAAACCTCTTTGCTTGCCTAAGAGCCCGATTACGTGTATGGTAAAAATCCTGCTTAATTAGATTGTTATGTCATTAATGACCGAAATTGCATCCAAAATGTTTATAACCGATATTATCAATTATTGCTGCAGCTATACTTTTCCATTTATTCGAAAATGAAATATACTGTTCTGAATGTTAGCTAACAGCTTTTAGCAGTATGGGGGATACTGGGGCACATGGGAAATGTGGCCGTAACGCTAGTAAACCCGTGCAATTCTAAAGTGTGTTGTGAAATTATTGGTGGGCATGGCAATATTTCACAGGGGTGTGTAATCTCGTGAATTGGGTTTAGTGTCCACCATGTGACATGGTATATATGCATGTACAGCAGTAACACTTTTAGGATGACGGTTCATTTCTGAAAGGTGTACATGGGCTCACCTCGGAAGCTCAACGTGGAGTAGGCATGCACGGGGATAGCAATCCTGGAGATGGCAGAAAAGCAAAGTGTGCAGCAACGTTACGATGGACTGCCTCATCAACATACAGATGTGTCAAATAAAATAGAATATGGAATATTCTAGAATATAGAATAAAATAGAATATGGAAAATAGTACATGGATCAGGTGGACAAGTAAAATAGTCATGTTTTTGCTATGATATTGAGGGCAATGTATTGCACCAGTAACCAGGGTTCAGCCCCCCCCCATTCCATATGTGGCAGTATAATTATATGGCTTCTTTTCTCTCTAACCCCCCCGTAAAGCTACCCATGACCTGGCTGTATCCGAATTCAGGGGCTGCATCATTCTAAGGCTGCATCCTTCTACAGCAGTACGACAAGGCTGTCCCAATTCGAAGGCTCCTTCAAATGCGGTTTAGAAGTGCGTCCTTCTTTTGCCAAGCCGTGAGGGATCCGCCCTATGGGCCCTTCGCTGCCCAGTATATCCCAAGATTCATTGCACAGAGGTAAAGTGAGTGTGTCCCAGCTATGAGATAGAAGCGGCACTTCGTGACTCAAGCATAAGGGTGGGAACAGCTGGTGAGGCAAATAGGAAATTATCAGTAGGCCAGACCGTCCCATCTGACAACGCTTTCTGTTTGATCTTCGAAGAATGCAGACTACGAAGGGTTTGCATTTATTGACTGCGTCCTTTGAAGGATTTAGTCCCTGGATTCGCCCCTGACACTCATCCTAATCTCTGCATCCACAATTGTTTGCACCAGTGTGCAGATTGATTAGTTTTCCCTTTCGTTATTCTCCATGTGTCAGCTTTGCTTTTGTTTTCACTTACTATTGTTATAGTAATGCTGTCCCATCCATGTTACCACAAAAAAGAAATAAACATCCCTAATAAAACACCCATTCCTTCCTGCATAATCCAAGTCATATGCTCCTCTACAGTATTGCATGTACATCTTCTGATAGGCAGCTTTTAAAGCAGCAGTTTTGGTAGTTAGTGGCGTCCAACCTCCTAACACCTGTCTCACCTGCTCTCCTCTCCCTCCAGCAGCTTCCTGTAGGTGGCGATCTCCACATCCAGAGCCATCTTGACATTAAGCAGATCCTGGTACTCCCGCAGGTGCCTGGCCATCTCATCTTTCATGTTGGCGATCTCAGCCTCCAGCCTTGCGATCGTGTCCTGGTATCCGCCGGCCTCGCGGCCCGTGCGGTCCTCCATCTCCCGCATCTGCCTCATCAGAGACTCATTCTGGTGGGGAGGAATCAGAGGCAGGAAGATTAGAGGACCAGGGATGGTATGGGAAGGAGGGAAAGTAGCAACTAGTCGCTAAAAGTGAATGGAGGAGAGGGCAGACAGGAGAGGGCCAGGGTAAGGGTTAGGTTTTGGTGAGAGTGTGGAACCAGAGTGACTGGAGACTCATAGGAAACTCACGGTGCCCTTGAGAGAATCGATCTCACAGGTATAGGACTGGATCTGGTGGCGGAACTCCATAGACTCCTGTTTGGCCTGCCTCAGAGCGTCATTGTTCTTGCTGACGGCCTGGTTTAGATCCGAAACCTAAGGGTGGGAAGTGATTTATTGTTCCACTTGTGTCAGATGCAGATCCACTGTACAGACGCTCCTCTACTTACGAACTTTCAGACATACGAACGAAGAGGACCAAATTGTGTTCATTGGACTTCCGTTTCCCGTCCGCAATATCATTTTCTTTTTCTGTGCACCAATTCCGCCTAGTACGACTTCTGGCCGCTACTCCCGCCGTGCCAGCAGTGTAGTGTGTGTATTCCCGGCATCCTAGTTTTTAGTACTTGCGTATGCCCTTAAAATGAAAAGTTGATGTTGAATAATGACTTACGAACCTTTCAAGTTGCGAACGGCTGTTCGGAACGTATCTCGTTCGTAAGTAGAGGAGCGTCTGTATTTGCATGCTTTCACTCTATCAATCACGCAAGAAACTTGTGTCGCATTGTTGCCGGTCACACATCTGCAGCGATAAGGCCCATTCCAAGCGAATACTCCATCATGCTCTGACTTCACCACATTTCTTTTGCACACTTTCTTTTGCACGCAGCCAGTTCCGTTCTTCTCACACCTTGGACTTGTACCACTCCTCAGCTTCTGCGATGTTCTTGGCAGCGATACCCTCATACTGGGCCCGGATGTCCCGGAGGGCTGCCGTCAGGTCTGGCTTGGACATGTCCATCTGGATCTGGACCTGCGTCTCCTGCATTTGGGCCTGCAGCTCACGGATTTCCTGCAGAGAGAGAGTTAGGTGTGAGCCTGCTGATATCTAGTTTCTAGACACATCTTTTATTTATCAGAATCAGCATCAGAAAGAAGGCGGGGGGGGGGGGCCGCGCGGGGGGGGGGG
>JAODKC010000001.1:33592308-33607578 GCA_026777985.1 Mormyrops attenuatus
CAGTTCTGAAGGCGAAAGGGGGTCAAACACCGTATTAGTATGGTGTTCCTAATAATCCTTTAGGTGAGTGTATAACTATAAGTAGTCATGCCTTCAAGATATATAACTTGAAATAAATATTTATACGAAGTAAAAAATAATAGGGCTGAGATGCAGCTCTCTGCTGGAGGAAGGCAACATATGGCTCATTACTTGATGGATAGCTATCGTATTTGTGTGGAATGGACTCCGTGAGCTGCCACAGCAATATCTGCTTATCTCCCTGAGCCACAGCTGCGGAACGACAGTGATATTCTCCTATGATATTGTTTTCCAACCCGATCTTTGGGGACCCCCAGAGAGGCCACGTATTACCTGGGAGGGAGCAACAACGTGGACTGTCTGGCAGGGAGCTGAGAGGTAGCAAAAACGTGGACTGTCTGGCAGGGAGCTGGGAGGGAGCAAAAATGTGGACTGTCTGGCAGGGAGCAAAAACGTGGACTGTCTGGCAGGGAGCTGGGAGGGAGCAACAACGTGGACTGTCTGGCAGGGAGCTGGGAGGGAGCAAAAACGTGGACTGTCTGGCAGAGAGCTGAGAGGGAGCAAAAACGTGGACCATCTGTGGGTCCCTGAGGACTGAGCTGGGAAACACAAGACAAGACAATCACCAGGAAGTTGAAAATCACAGAGATACCTGTCAGTAGAAACTGGATTGCTTGTGTTTCTCACTCAGTCCCATAGGAACAATAATCATGCCCTGACTCTGAAGAGAGACTCCTAAACTCATGAAAGTAAAGTTAAGTGAAGCTCTTTTTGGATTTCTTGAGCCGATAGCTATGCCAACAAACATTACACCAGGTTGGAACAAGGCCATCCCTTTGTGTAATCCAGCATGCATGGGACAGGGAGACAAAAGGCAAACAGTCAGGACTGTTTAACTCTTCAGCTGCCGCTTTGCTGACATGCTAGGACAGCAGATATGAGGGATATACCTTGCACACCTCAATTAAAGGACACATGCTTCGTTGATCTCCTGGCTACCTCTGATATTAGTAAAGCCCACACTGTTGGAGTGATATTGACCATGTTATGCCAAGACTGTACTGTAAAATATACTTCTAATGTAAAATGAGATCAAAGTCTATCGTGGTAATGAACGATTTTCCCTAGAGACACTGAGCGAAGTACAGAAGCAGCTTGGCTGTGGGCTTTCATCCTCTTGCCTCATAAGCAGATGTGGCAGCCCCCCATAGACCCTGACAATACCACGAGTCCAAAACTGACAGATGGAAAGAAAGCAAAGGAACTCTGTCATTACAGAGTGCTTCTGTATTTACATGTATGAGCTCTTTTATGAAGATTTATAATATCTTTGCATTTTAAAGAATTGACATAAAATTATTCTTGTTTTTAGGAGATCTCAGTGAGAGGAAATTTATGCAACTTCTAACTTAATCTTTGACAATCTTGGTGCCATCTGGTTTGTTCTTTAAACTAAATACAAACCTTTCACATTTTCAACAGAGTGGTTTTTATTATTGGCTTGAATTAAGTATTCAAATGTTTTTGCAGTAAATAAGTCTGAAGTAATTTATGGTGTGTGTCACAATACATATATGCATATATTTCAAAAAGGTCTGATCACTGGAAAGTGGCAAACCAGGATTGAACAGTAGGATTATGTATTGGGGTGTATTTGAAGTAAAAAATATATTTTTCTATAATTTAGTGTGTGTGTGCGTGTGTGCGTGTGCGCGTGTGCCGAGGCCCGTAAGCGGAGATCCAAAAATAAATTTGCGGGTGGGTTCCCTTAATAGATTTTTGGGGGGGTTCAAACCTATTATTTTACTACGTGGCTATGTGCCTGTGCGTCCCCTGTGATGAAATGCCACTCCGTCCCAGATGTACCCCCCTGCCAGCAATCCCGACCATGACATCGATAGCTTCTAATGAACTATTTTTAGGATTTGTTGAACCACCTCTCCGGCAGGGGGCGGAGAGCAAGAAATTTGGTAGCATATAGAACAAGTGTACTCTCTGCCGGTTTTTCCCCTTGTTTTAATCTGTGGGCTAGTTCCGATTTTCTCTTTCTTTTTACCGGTTCAGTGTATGGTTCGATGTGCTTTAACTTTAATGCACGTAAGTGAGATTATAATACCATCTATACTGTCATTTTCACATATGATCGTATCGGTGCTCTCCGATGCATTTGTAGCTAAATCGGGTTGTATTTCTGTCTGATAGACGAAATTGTTTAACATGATTTGTTTCCGAATAGTGAACATGTAAAACATTTATGATATGTTTTCAGATGACTAATCCGTTGCTTTAGCTGTCCATTATAGCTAGGCTGCTAAACAGTTGGGTAATTTCAGCTTAATTCGTTGATAGATATTTCTGCTCTTAAACGATAACTATTTACAAATCCACTTTTAATTACATTTAAGTTTATAACCCATCTGCCTCCGCATGCCTTCTTTTTACCCCCCACAGTCGACAATTATGAAGACCTCTAAAGAAACCATACAAAACGCAGCCAAAGAGTTTCTTCACTTCGTGAATCGCGGAGTTTCGCCTTATCATGGTACAGTGACCTGAAGCTGATCGCCATTGGTTCCCAGTCAAAGGCGCCTACTGGGAGTTGCAGTCACTTACGAGGACAGCAGGAATATTTAGATTTGTATAAGTATACTAAATTGGACATGTGCGATATGCATTACAGATAAATACGATTTCAGTTTCATCTTCTAAATGTTGGAGGTGAATGTTTTGTTTGTCGTGGCTTATATCGCTTTATGTCTTGTGCCGGTGCAATGCTGGTCTTTCTGTAACGATCGTGGGCAGTTTATCATATGGACATTGATCCTGAGGTCTAACTTGACAGATACTAGCTGATTAGACAGCTGACAAGATGGGCAAAGTTTAACTTCTGCTCTTAATCTTAATCTAATATGAGCTAGTACTGCCAAGGAGTTTTTCTAATCACCTTTCATAATAAGGGAGATCTGCATTTCATTTCCCGGCGTATCGCCCATGCTCTGCTCTGTTGTGCAGTGGTGGAGGAGTGCCGGTCTCGGCTTCTGAGCTCTGGTTTCACGGAGCTGAAGGAGGCCGATCACTGGGACATCAAGCCAGCCAGCAAGGTCTGTATGCCTGTAACTTTCCCCAGAGCTCAATGAATCTGCTGTCAACTATTGGTTTCATTGCTCAGATCAGTGTGAGATTCTTTCTACTTTCTGTCTATATGCAGTACTTTGTCACCAGAAACTTCTCCACTATCATCGCCTTTGCTGTGGGTGGCCTGTACCAGCCTGGCAATGGGTTCACTATGATTGGAGCGCATACTGACAGCCCTTGTCTGAAGGTGCGGACAGGAAGGGAAACTTTTAATGGCTGGAAATTAAGGATGTAATAGAAAGTCGTAATTACTGTTGAGTGGAGGTGCATTCGCTGTGTGTATGTGTGTGTGTGTGTGTGTGTGTGTGTGTAGGTGAAACCACGGTCTAAGAAGACGCGGCAGGGCTGCCTGCAGGTTGGCGTGGAATGCTATGGAGGAGGCATCTGGAATACGTGGTTTGACCGGGACTTGACCATCGCTGGTCGTGTCATGGTCAAGGTAAGTTAGGTTCTCCCCAGATGAGCTTGATGGACCGAATGGCCTCCACTCGTTTGTAAATTTCTTATGTTCATTATCAGTGTGGTCCTGTGTGTGCGTGTTTTCAGCTCCGGTGCGCGCGTGTTTTCAGCTCCGGTGCACGCGTTAATGCGTATCACCTTTTTCTTTATGGCAGAGTGGGGAGCGCCTGGTCCATCGGCTGGTTCACGTCCCTCGTCCGCTTCTCAGGATCCCACACTTGGCTATTCACCTTCAAAGGGACATTAATGACTCCTTTGGCCCCAACAAGGAAAATCACTTGTGAGTAAAGCGGCGGAAGCGGATTAGGCAGGTTTCTCTTTTTTTTTTTTTTTTTTGTATACTCTTGAGCAAAAACAAAATGGGCCAAACCCTAATTGCACAACATGAAGCTTTGGCCCATTTTCTTGCCCAGGAGAGTATGTATTGTTTTATTATTTAAGTATCCGAAGTTTTTTTTTATATATATATATCAATGCTCCAACTTTACTGCTGTCTGTGCGGTTCTGATCCATCCCTGTACTTCCCACTGTGTCAGAGTGCCCATCTTGGCCACTGTCATGCAGGAGGAGCTGGAGACGGGTTCTGCATCCTCTGGAGACGCGTGCGGCGCCTCCTCCACGGTAAGCAGTGGTTTTGCAAACTGCCATCTAACTAGCGAAAATCAGCACAGGCTTGCCAACCATGCATCAACTGTGGAAGCAATGTACAAGCAGGCTGTGAGGCGCCATTTGCTATCAGTCAGGGGTAAAAGCAAGCAGACTGCGATCCCCTACAGTCTTCCACTTCCTATTCGTGTCATTGTCTTTCTCCTCCTTTCCTTATGTCAGGCGGAGAAGCACCATTCTGCACTGATCCAGCTCCTGTGTACAGAGCTGGGCGTGCAGCCAGAATCTCTGCTGGACTTTGAGCTCTGCTTAGCTGATACCCAGCCAGCGGTGAGTCCCAAGACATCTGTTGTTTTTTTCTGATTTCTCTGGGGCTTAAAGTATAGAACAGCTTAACACCTGAGGCATTTGATAGAGTTTATTACTTAGTCGTTTATTACGATATACCTTCTCATCCTGCAAAAATGTTTGTTGAAGTAATATCGCATTAATGTAATGTAGTAAATGGGTAAATTATATTAAATGAGTTGTTAATTTTTTTCATCTGTATGTTTTGTGCAGGTCCTGGGTGGCCTGTATGAGGAGTTTATCTTTTCTCCCCGTCTGGATAACCTGCACAGCTGCTACTGTGCCTTACAGGTGATGTGCTCCTCTCCCGTTAACGCGATACCCGCGAACCACCTGCTTTTCTGATTATGTGATACTTTGCAAAAGATCAGCCTGGAAACTTGTGCCCTTTTCAGCCGGGTGTGAGAGAATTTCTGTTTCCTTTATCGGTGTGCTGCAGGCCCTGATAGAATCCTGCCTGGTGGATTCTTTGGCCAAGGATCCCAGCATCCGCATGGTGACCCTCTTTGACAATGAAGAGGTTAGTTTGCTCGCTAGCAGAGATCTCCTTCAGAGATCACATCGCATAGGAGGCTCACCTTCCATGCCATTGGGTTTTGCCTTTGTAGCAGTTATGAGTAGGGTTGCAAAATTCTGAGAATTTTCCTTTAATTCCCATATATGCCCAGTAATTCCCATGGAAAGTTTCCAACTTGGAATATTTTCAAAATTCCCCAGCATAACTTCCCATGGAATGGAAAGTTTCTGGAAATTTACCACCCCTATGCAACCTTAGTTATGAGTGGCTCCTCTTCCATCCCTGTCCCCCAATCCTGCTTCCCAAAGGTGGGTTCAGAGAGTGCCCAGGGGGCCATGTCCAACCTGACGGAGATGGTCCTGCGACGCCTGGCCTCAGCACCCCAGAACCTCACTGCTTTCCAGGAGGCTGTTCCTCGCTCCTTCCTGATCAGCGCTGATATGGCCCATGCCCTCCACCCCAACTACCAGTCAGTCTCTCCTTCCGTTAATGGCTGATCAGTGACCCATTTGATTTTGACGTCTAAGGATCCATTTGTATATGTAGAATATTCAGTTATTGTGAAAACTCAAAGCATTTTAGTTGAAGCTCCATAAGTATTCATGTACTGCTAACTGTTAGATTAAGAAAACTAAGACTGAAATAGGAAAAGACCATTTTGGCATTAGGCACCACAGTGGTTTGCATTGTTTACTGGATTGTTCCAGTAAAATAAAACTGTAAACATGTTCATTCAGTTTAGCAAAATCTTTGGAAAATGAAATGTATATTCTAATAGATTAGTTATTACGACTTTTATGAAAAAACCTTATTGATTGTATCTGGGTTAATGAAAAAAATTCTCTTTGATTTTAGCTTGAGATGTACGGACTGTTTCATGTATATTTCTTTTTTTAACTCCAGAGAAAAACACGAGGATAATCACAGACCAGCCTTCCATAAGGTATTTCATGTTTTTTTTTCATGTTCTTTGGGAATAATGGAATAGAACGGGCGTTAAGGGGAACATGTTTGTATCAAAGGCCTTTTGTTACATGCCATATTCTGTTTTTTTTGCATGAGTTCTGTTTTTATATTTTGGATGGTATTGTCCAGACATGTAGCCTCAATGTCTGAATGCCTTCCGTCATCCTCAAGGGGCCTGTTATCAAGTTCAACAGCAATCAGCGCTACGCTACGACAGCAGTGACGGCCTCGATATTGAGAGAGATAGCTGCACGGGTCGGCATCCCCTTACAGGTAAGGCGGTGTTAGGGATCCTCCGGCTGTGGTGTGAGGTAACTTGGCAGAGGCATGTGTAACGACACTTGGAATAATCCTCCGCGCTGCAGGATGTGCTGGTTAGGAATGACAGCCCATGTGGTTCCACCATCGGGCCCATCCTGGCAGCCCGGCTTGGCATACCCGTTCTGGACCTGGGGTGTCCCCAGTTGGCCATGCACTCCATCAGAGAGATGTGCTGTACCTCCGGGGTGCTACAGACCACCCAGCTCTTTAAGGTATTCCATCGCTACCACCATCACATGCCTGTGTAGTAGTAGGCCCTGGGTCGTCTTTTTGGCTCATGACCATAGCATCCCTCACCTCTGACGCCTTGTTTTCCCAGGGTTTCTTTGAGCTCTACCCCACAGTCCGGAGCATGGTGACTGTGGATTAGTGGATGCTGATCCTCCAGTCCATTTGTTTGACCTTGATGAGGTAGTCATGGAAACAGCCTCCACTCTGGAATTCTTTGCACTACCCTCGGTCTCGTAACCCCCCTCTCTGCCAACCTTTTGCTCATGATTTATTGAAGCAGTCAAATTCTTCATCTTTTAAACTGATTTTATATCGATTAAAGAGAATGGAAACAATAGCACTATCTTTTTGCCCTGTGTGTTTTTTTTTTTCAACAAAAAGGTGAGCTAAAACTCAAATTAACGAAGCAGGAGTAACCAAAGAAAGGCATTAAGGGAACTATGGTGTATACAGTCAGTGGCTAGGGCACGTTACAGTACCGCATCGAGTACTGAAAGAATCATCTAAACAAAGGGTTCCCAACCTACGAAAATTTCACGGACAGGAAAAAGAGCCGGGGGGTACCGGCAGATCAATCAGCAATTTCATAACTTTAGCCGTTTCTGTTTTTTTCACATGAAATCAGAACCAGGGCCGGTCAATCCTATTGGTGACATAAGCGGCTGCCTGGGACACCAGCAGCTGAAGGGCCGCCGGACTGCAAACCAATATCACTTTGCCTCAGACGGGGGAGTGGTGATGCTCGCCCTAGGACGCTAGGCAAGGACCGAAACTGAACAGAACCTGTAAATGTGAGGGACTGAGCCAGTACCAAAGGAAAACGGTGGGGCAATTGAAATGCGGAGAGGGGGCGGTCACTTAACCCCAAAAATTATGCATGCTGGAAGCTTTACAATTGTTTACCAAGTGCATCGATAACACTACAGACACGAACACTAACAGAACATTAAACTCCAGGAAACACACCATCCACCCACCACCGCATGGTAGTGACTCTGAACTTGATTTCAACAGACAATAAATTTTACCGGCATAAAGCAAGTGAGCATTTTAAGCAAGCACCGGATCATGTCACCCATACAACGCTCTGGAGAAGCCGCTGCTAATAAACATGTGCAACTAAAATCCTTTTTCAGGCGTTCATTTTGTTTGTTAAAAAGTAGATAAACTAGCTACCTTCTTGAAATACTGCGGGAAAGTTGCTAACTCCACCACACAGAACGCAACGCTCGCGCTCGCCCAGACAACTAATCGGGTGGATTCGTGAGGATTTCAAAATGCCAGCTAGAACGTAATTTTGGTTTTAGCGAATTATGTATTAGTATTTTAAAATGAAAATAAAAACCATATATAATTGAGGGGGCTTGGTAGTCCACCTGAGGGGGGTCTGCGGACCTGGGGTTGCATGGGGACCTCTAATCTACACAACTAATGAAATTAAGAAATAATTAATATTCTGGGCGCGAATGAATCGGTACTTTAAGGTGAACCGAACTACACTACTCCAGTACCTTTGACTTCTAACTTACCGATATGTATCCCTGCGTCATTGTCCCTTTTACTCGTTTGGCTCAATGAGTGTCTATAAAAACATCAGTAATACCCTATTACCATTACATAAAGGCTGATGAATTACAGACAAAAAGTATTCAAATGTTACTCAAAACTGAATTCTGTATCTGGTTCTCTACGTCAGCTGTCTCCTGTATTCCCTTCCATGGCTGAAATCTTGGCTGCAAGGTCTTGCCAAGTTACGGCTGCAAAATACCCATTGCGTGTTTTCCCCTCCTTTAATCACCTGTGTAGTTATCATCCTTTTGCCTACATGCTTCTGCCTCAGTGAGCGTTCCCATCGCAATCGCAGTACGATATCTGACCCATCCTCACTCCATTCATTCTCGCCTTCCTGTGGTGGTGACGTCATTGCGGGTCTCCGCCGAATAGGGATCAGCTACGAAAAAAGATGGAAAGCGATGCTGCTGGAGATCCCTGCTGCTGATCCGCAGCGCCGTACCCTCGTTTCCGTGCATGTCACCTTTCCGCTCTCCCCCTAGTTCTCATCCACACACACGAGTATAGCGGATTCTTGCAGATTTTTCCTTGCCAGCACCAAGCTCCAGTATAGCCTCTGACACCTGTTTACTAATATTAATGTTTGGACGGGAGTGAAAATCGACATCAATAAAGGTGTGTCCCGTGGCACCTATCCTACAACGGAGGTAATATGAAGCGATCGCGGATATGGAGTGCTCTGTGTTTAATGACCATTTGGTACCAGCTTGGGATGTCAAGCAGATACGGTAAGACTTAATATCTTAAATCGATGTGCTCTTTCCATTTGCGTCCACCATGCCTTCATTTCCATAACAGTTGCCACCTCCCTTATTACCGTCGTGCGGTTCCAAACCGATGTGCCTCTTAAATATATGAATCTACATGTTAAGGAAAATGTTTTCTCTATTTTCATGTTGGCAACGAGGTTCACGTGGAACGCACTTTGCTTTTTTTACATGTAAAAACATTACACGCTCATTTGTGCGGCTTGAACCTCTGGGAACATCTCTAACGCGCTGAAATTGTCCTGTCGAAAACAATCCGTGCTTTAAAAGGTTCATGCGCATCAATTTTCCAGTTTCCATCCAGAATTAATCCATATGTTACACTTGTGAAAATACATTTGCGTCATCGATGTGACATAGCGAGCAGTTGGGTCTCGGGCACAGTCCGTCATCGGAGATAACACACATTTCATATTGGCATGAAAATTACAATGGTTATTATTATTGTTTGTCTTCTTCTTCTTCTCATTATTATTATTATTATTATTATTATAAACAATACGCACAAATGGAGTAAACCTGAAATCGACAGTAAATTAGACTGATTTTTAGCATTTCCTGTGCGCAGTAAAAAGAGCATTATGTCCGTATTCCAGCAGCAGCCATCGTACTAATTAACAACACTTGCCTTGTGGAAATTGCTACAAACTTCATTGTGGTCATATCATTATGCAATAACAGTATGGGACGCGTGAGAAAAATAGTAGAGCATTCATTTTAGTCTGAAGTGAAGGCGGCTCTATCACGACAGTGGAGCACTTTCCTTATCTATGTGTTTATATGCTATTATGATTTATGATGTGCAACAATATTTTATGTAATTCCTCATTATGATGGGAGAAGTTACGATGACTATCAATGAGAATAAAACTGCAATCATAAACCTACCTGGTACCCTAGGTTGTAAAACCACGTAAGGTTACATTTCTGTTTGTAGCCTTGTAAATGTTGATGACAGACCTGGAGGCCGACGACAGAGTTGCATCTTTGCTCAGTTTATACACTATAGGCACCTGTCTCAGGCAGCGTGATGGAGAGCTTTAATGCTCAGTGCAAAGTTGGGAGGAAAATGTTTCTCTTCAGTACCATGGAGAGCACCAACCAAGCTGCCATTTTTATTTGTTAATAATTAATTAAACTCTTAGATAATGCCATATTATTATGTAGTTGGATGTATGATCAAACAATTCAGGGTAACTACTGTCACCAGGGTATAATTCTGTTTTGGAGCTTGATTTGATGAATTGCTGCTTATTTAACTGCTGCGCCATGATGCTGCTGGTTTTGTTGAGAGTAACTTCCCTGGAGATGAGATGAGTCACGTCTCCCGAAATGAAAATCAGAATCCCGGATGTCATCCAGAGCCCCTCTGAGGATGTGTAATTCCGTATTGCTTGTGCGTAAAATGACATCAGAGACGAAGAGAGTGAACCACTAAAAAGCAAAAAGTCCTCAGACTTGGGCTGAGGTGAGATTGTGACCTGGGGTGAGTCAGTACTTTAGATAATGTAGCGAAATATCAACGTCTTCAGAAATATGGTGCTCACAGAAAGTACCTATCTGACCTCTCTGGCACACTGCTACTCATACACGTCCTTAATGAGTGATTGTCATTTGATTCTGATGTGAATGTTTTTGCTGGCAACATAATTGTATTGAAGTTTTAGAAAATGCATGTGTGGGGCCCCTCCATGTGTGTGGCCCATGTGTGTGTGGGGCCCCTCCATGTGTGCGGGGCCCCACCATGTGTGCGGGGCCCCTCCATGTGTGCTGCCCCTGTGTGTGTGGGGCCCTTCCATGTGTGCTGCCCCTGTGTATGTGGGGCCCCTCCATGTGTGCCGCCCCTGTGTATGTGGGACCTCTGTGTATGTGCGGCCCCTGCATCCGCATACGTGCTCTAACACGTCTGTGTTCCTGCGTGTGAGTGGGTTCCATTGGTATTTGTGGATGCGCTGTTGCTCCCCTGCTCTCCATGGTGAGGGCCTGACTCATCACAGACGCTCTCTTTCCACGTCACACCTATGCTAGTATCTGAGATGCCAATGATGGCTCTGGAGGTGTAGGGGTAGGTTGATGGCAGTGGTGTGGGCAGCCACTGAGTACACTCTTATTTAGAGGCATGCATGAGGCTATTAAAACACTGATAGGCACTTTTAGCAAATGGTCATGGCTGAAACCTTCTGGAACAATAGCTTGAATGTTTAATTTTTTCTTATTGGTAAATCGTTGTTGCCAATGAGAATAGCATGGAAGAACAGGTTAGTCATGATTGTCATCTGGAGAACGCACGGTATAAGTCTTATTTTGCTTTTAACGTTTAATAGAAAAGGAAATAGACTGAATCATTTCATTTACTGCGTGTAAAATCTTGAGTATTCTGCATGAAATATAAGAACTCAGTAACTGTGGATTGAATATTTTGTGATGTTATTGTCGTTGCTCTCCCGACGAGGTGATGAGACACAGTCACCCTGGCAGAGAGGGGGGACCACATGGCGGCATCAGAGCGCCACAGGCAGCAGGAAGCTCCCGCGCCGCACACTGAGTCTGCCCTGTGATGTGATTCCAGCTGACAAGCACACTCCTGCGCCTCTGGCATCATTCCAGAAGGGGGCGATCTCCGGAGGGTTGCGTCCCTCATGTCCCTGTTTTACAAACAGTGGTAGCCAGAATCCTTCTCAGCATCACTGTCAAGGGAACACAGGCACATAGGAGGTGTCATCCTTGATAGCTGTAGGTCTGTTTGAGCTGCAAGCACTTTTCTAGTTATTTCTGTATTCAAGACTTCTAAATTGCTGCCTGTGGTTTAATTCAATTCTGCCTCTGGTATTTATTAATGCTACTGGTCTCTATCTTTGTATTACAGCCCCCCAGTGATTTGAGTTCAGCGTCTACCGTGTAAGGCTGAGGAAAATTCACAAAAACACCGATCTGGGAAGATGTCATCTTCTTTGTATTTGTTCTTTGTTTCGTCAACATTAAATTTATACGGGCTGTCGTATTACTGTGCTGTAGTAGCATTTAGCTGCTAGCATATGCAGTAGCCAGGGATTGTCAACCTGTCCGTACGTGGACAATTCTGCCCATTGTAAGACTGTTCATTGTCAGATGCTGGCAAAATGTTTTGATTGAGAAAAAATAAACAACTATGTAGGTTACATTTTTAAATACCATGTCTGGTAAAATGTGATAAAAATGTCAGTCAGAATTAAGCATGGGGTTGACCCTTGGTAGTAACACTGAACCGTTAATGATTTACTTATTACACTTTATACAACTCAGGGAAAAAAAAGAGATCCCAGCACAATTTTTCCTTTCAGTAATTTCTCAATTTATGGGTGTGAATAATATATATTTTTTTGCAAAGTTCTTCCCTGTTTCTCATTAATGAAGGGCTTCTTCCTTGCTTTATGGGTCTTCAGTCCTGCTTCTAGGAGCCTGATAAGAACTGTCCTAGCAGTGCACTTCACACCTGCACTTATTGTTTCCCATTTGTTTTGAAGGTCACTTGATGTCATCCTCCGATTCATGAGAAACTGTCAGATAAGTTAATGGTCACCTCTGGCATTTGAAAGTCATTTCTGCCCTTTACCTGACTGGTTTCTGGTCGTTCCCAGTGTCTCCTGCTTCACCCTGTTCTTGTGTACTGCTGTCTTTGAACCTTGAAGCAGCCTGCTGCTCAGTGTAGCCTTCTGCCATCAGAACCGCGATTAAACCTGGATTTACAAATGTAGATTGTTTTAAAAATGTGGAGTGGTCTCTTAATTTCTTCTGGAGCTGTAAATACTTGTGTTGAGCTTCGGTTGATGTTCATGTCATCGCTACCATATTTGTATTCACTTTGGACAAAAAGCAACTGTGGAATCAGCAACTAGGAGTAAATGGAGGTGTAAAGGATGTGCAAAACGGCGCATAGAAGGATTTGTAAAGAGATGTGTAAAGTGATTTGTGAATGGGATGTGTGTGGTGATGTGTACACGGATGACCCCGTGATGGCCTGTTCCTTGGCTAGCAGAGTGCAATAGCGCAGCATGCACAAGGCAGCAGAGCAGCTTCCGGGGCTGTTGGCCTGTGGTGGCTCCGCATCTATATCTTATTATATGTGAAGTAAGTTGTTCAGAAGCTTGCCTGCGCAGCCGGAAGCTGCCCTTGCCTGTCAGGATGCGGTACAGAGTGCAGTGGACAGAGCTGTCAAGAGTAATCAGACCCTCAATGGTTCTGTTTGTCTCTCTGTGTCCTTCTGTTCCAGGCTGTCTGTTTGAGAAGAGGCTGTGCTCCAGGGATCAGATCTGCTCCGACGGTAAGCATCAGGATGGCCGTGTTGCAGGTTTGCTGCATGGCTCAGATGGACCTGCCCTTCAGTCTCTTTCTCACACATGGGTTTAGTGCTCTCTCTCCTTTAACTGTGTTCAGATCTTAGATATCCTGTCATGGTCATTTAATCGTTTTTTTTTTTCTTTTTGATTTTGCGTCATGAGTTTAGCTTCCTGTCTGTGTATCAGCAGACCACAGAAACACCAACACAACAGCCGGCCTGGACGAGGCGATTCTGCGCTGAATTATTTATGAAATTCTGCTGCAGCTGCTCTGTGTCTTTCCCGCTTCCCTGGTTGGTGGAGCTCTTGTTCATCCAGATTTTACGAGATATCGGTCTGTCAATTTCACTCACTTTTCAGTGTCACTCTTTGTGTGACAGCAGAAATGCTGCTTAAAAGAATGAACTTTCACAACACAGCCAACAAAAAAGTAAACTATATGTGGAACTGGGCTAACAAATAGAATAACATAATGAAGAAAAACCTCCAAATAAGTCAGAAGTAGTTCAGCAGGTCAAGCAGGGGGCGGAGAGAACCGGCATGAAATGTTGGCTGTTTCTGGTATCATGCATATATATCAATGTGTGTGTCTCTGATTGTATTTCAGTTGGCTGTACGAGTGTCAACACAGAACTTCTTTCTGTGAAACATTGCTATCCCTTTGGCTCAATCACAGCTTTTAGTCCGCCGTCTCCCCAGCAACAATGACATCATCACGTCCACAACAGTACAGTCGCCTCCCCCGCAGCCACTCAGCTCTTAGAGGAGATGAGTCACTGGCATACGCTCACACTTGGGTTTAGTGCTCTCAATCACGCACGCACATACCTTCAAACGGATTCACATAGAGCGCTTTTTTTAACTCACACATACAAGCACAGATAAACACTGCTACTCTTACTTAAACATGAAAACACTTTAGTTAGATAAAGGAGCAGTAAACTGTCCGAGTAGCTGTCTATCTGAGTGATAACCGTTATTTTTCAGTTTATAAACATTATCCGTCATCGCAGCCTGACCTCACAGCCCCCTCCTGGAGAAGCACCCACTCCCCTTTTACACCCCTTTCTCTCTGCATGACAGCAGCAGTGACTCACCTCCCTGGTATATCTGTTTTTAGGCCTTGGCGTGGGTGCTGGAGTTGGGCACAATTTGTGGGCACTGGAAGCTGAGGCTACGTGTGTCTGGTGATTCTGCTGGTCAGGGACTGGCATGCCGTTCCGGCTGCTGCAGGCTGCACGGCATGGGCGACTGCTAACCGGCTGGGCGTTCGCTCTCTTCCAGATGGGCTCTTTGGGCAGTGCCAGGGTCCCAGGCAGGAGCGCGTGCAGTACCAGCTATCAGTGCCCATGCTGCAGAGGCTGCAGGAGGTGCTGAAGCGGCTGATGTTGCAGGGTGAGTCGGCTGTGGTGCCCACCATGCCCTCCAGCAGGCACTCTATGCCACGTGTTGGAGAGCGTATGATTAATGGTGAGGGACACTGACTGAGGCCTTCAGGATTTTAATGTGGATCCAGGCCTCCATATAATCCCTAAATGTAATGCAATCAAACGTATTAGGCGCTATCAAAACTAAATGCAGACTCACTTGAGTGCCCATTAAAAATCCAAGTTGCAATTTCACTTATTATATTTATTGGTCATAAATAAGCCACAGATATGGTAAATATATAAGCATGGGCAATGAGATAAAAAGGGGTGCTAAAGTGTAATCAGTGTGTTGAACACGGATTGGGTGGGGACTGTCTGCATTTGCTGTGAGTGCCGACTGACACCTGTGTCTGCCAATGGCTGTGCAGGCCTCTCCTGGCAGGATGACATCACTCAGTATGTCATCACCAAGGAGCTGGACCGTGTTCCCCAAAGCCACAGTCCTGCAGGGCCCTGGGACTCCCCTCGGCCACAGTAAGAGCTTGCTGCGTACCGGGGCCGGGGGGGGGGGGGGGGGGGGGGCGGGGGCGGGGGGGGGGGGGGGGCGGGGGGGGGGCGGGGGGGGGGGGGGGGGCTGGCGT
>JAODKC010000001.1:33622550-33641937 GCA_026777985.1 Mormyrops attenuatus
AGTTGAACGCTGCCCACCCCCACACATTCCAGGGGCCCACAGGGATTGGCAGATTGGGGGAGCACTGAGTTCTTAGAGGAGGGCTGCAAGTGACAAGGGGCAGAACAGGACTGTAGGAGGTTAGGGGGCAGGTTTGGGGAAGCGCAGAGGGGGAGGGGAGCAGGGTGGAAGGACGACAGATGGAGGAAAAGGCCAGCGGATGAAATTTCGAGAAAGAGAAGTGCTTACTTCACAGACGTGCCGTGAGTGATAACGCTGCCCGTGCAGCAGAATCCTGCCTTTCTGTGGCTCTTGTACCCACTTCCTGTTGTCACCCTGCTGCCATCCATTCGAGTTTCCTGCGGGTATGATGGCTTCCCCAAGCCCTAGGCTCTAGATGCAGACACATGCCTCAACATGGCTACCACAGTGACACATAGAAGCGTGTGTGGAGCACGAGAAGGGCAGGGGCAGAGCGAGGAGCGGCCTTGTTCTGCTCTCGTACTTGGGCATAAATGTAGCTCCCCTCTTCTCTTGCTGATGGACAGGGATTACGCGAAGCATTCTGTCGTCGTCATGGCAGCGGCAAGGCCCATTCTTCACTTTCCCGCTGAAACAGCCAAGACACCATGGCAACGTTAACGGACTTGGGGATGGGGTGGGGGGGGGTTGTGCCATCATTCTTCCCTCCCACCAACTCTTTGTCCTTTGCTCTCTCTCTCTGTCTGTCTCTCCCATTTTTGCCGTGTACTTGCTTGGCATGGTGTTAGCAACAGGGCTGATTGACAGTGCTTTACAAGGAGGGGGGGGTGTCTTCCTCATTAACTCAGCGACTGGGGAATGGGAACCTCCATTAGCAGTTTACATGCCAGTAATTAACAAAGGCGGGTTGGGTGGAGGGGCTGTGACTTTCCTTAATTATTTGTGGGATATGAGAGTGGCACGTGCCGGTGTGCCTGTGCGTGTTGTCCGGGTAATTAGTAACTGACGATGGCAGCAAGGCCCGATTTGTTTACTCAAACAGGGGCAGAGACAAAAGAGAGAAAGGGGTACATGGGGGGGGGGGCATGCTGTCTGCCAGCACATGCAAAGGGACCACACAGATGCCACTTATTGACTGGGGGTGAGCTTTTATCAGCCACTGGAGACTGGGATTGTGAGAAAAGTGCTGACCTCTGACCTACTCCAGGGTCATAGGTCATAAGGGCCAACCAGCAGCAAAAGCACGAAACACTTTACGTAAGTGTGGAAAGCCATTTACTACCAGGACCTCAGTTCAGCTATTTCTTCCAAACGTATTATTGCCACTTATGTGGGCTGGGAATAGTGCACCTTAATGCTGCAGCATAAACTGCCTGCTTCCTTGAAAGACATGTCCCATAGCAGCAAGATGTTGTGCCGACACCTAACTCCCCCCCCCCCCCCCTTCTGCAGAGGAGTGATGGGCGCGGGGTACCCACGGCAACGCGAGTTCGGGAAAGTTCTCGCTGGGTGCTCCTCACCCTGGTGGGCGTGGCCTGCGTGGGCGGGATCCTGGTGGCTGCGTTCACCATCGCCTGCCTGCGACAGCACGCCCGGCAGCTGGCATCCGGGAAGCTGGGTCTGGGACCGGAGGGCGGCTCCGAAACCCACTATGAGTACCAGGTGAGGGACAGCCACACATCCACGCAGAACGGCAGCTGCGGCCGGCGAGGCTGCACGCGGCAAACTCCACACAGCTGACATTTAAATGTGTTTCTGTTGGAACTACTGCAGATATTTCAGCTTCTATTCAGATTCAAATTTTAATCTCAATGCTACTCAATGCTGCAACTAGCACAAATAACTGGATTGATTGTTGATACTAATTGGGCTGATTGCTGTGGGCGAATTGGTTGGGCTGGTAAGCAACTGTCTCAGTGAAATGGAGTTTGACGCTCGTGAAGCAGGAGTTGGCAGGCTGTTGTGCCAGGGTGCCTTCTCACTGCAGCGATAAAAGCACAGAGACAGGCTCCTCCTCTGGTCCTCTTCAGGAACTGTGCCGTCAGCACATGTCAGCCAAGTCCCCGTTTGGACGCCAGGATGCAGTCGCTGGAGTCAGTGGCGGGAGCGGCGGAGGTGGCGGCGGCGGGGGCGGCACGGACACCTCCAGAGTCAGCAGCGTGTCGTCTCAGTTTAGCGATGCTCCCCAGCCCAGTCCGAGCTCGCACGGCAGCACCCCCTCTTGGTGTGAGGAGCCGGCGCAGTCCAACATGGACATTTCAACTGGTCACATGATCCTGGTCAGTGTAAGATGCGTGTGTGATATCAGAATGGCCAGTGCTTGATATACGTAAAGGAGTATTCCATTGTATCGTTGAATGCAATTCTATGCAATAAAATTCTGTACACTTAAAAACCATATTTTTGCTGAATGAGGTACACAGTGAGAGTTAACAAGGTCATTGTGCTTTGCACATGCACACACTGTGACTAGGCCTACATGGAGGATCACCTGAAGAACAAAGACCGTCTGCTCAGAGAGTGGGAGGCTCTGTGCTCATACCAGGCTGAGCCCAGCACCGTGTCCATTGCCCAGAATGAGACCAACCTCAAGAAGAACCGCAACCCCGAGTTTGTTCCTTGTGGGTCCCTCTCACCTGCTCATTCCACCTCATCGCCTCGTGGTCTTTAATACTATCAATGGCTTGATTCTTCATTTTTGCTATTAATTTCCTTCTTTCACCTTCTAATATTCTTTGGCATATTAGTATTTTTGGTAACACTTTACCTAAAGCAGTCATGTATAGTGCATTACAGATATCTTCATAATGCATTATAATGCATTCATAAAGGATCATAAACACAGTCATAACTTATAAAAAGGCATAGCTCATTATAGCCATATGTTTTATGCATGAATGCTCTATGAAGCTCTTATCTATAATGCATTATAGAAACTTCATAATGTAGCACAAAGCATACTTATTTCATATACTAACCATATTTATAGCTGTGTTTATAGTACTTTGTGAATACAGTATAATGCATTATGAAGGTATCTATAATGCATTTTGATGACTGTTTTAAGTGTCAGCGTATTGTTCTTCTGCTTCTTCATTATCTCTTCATCCTCCCTTCTGTTCCTCTCTGGTCACAGCATTTGCTGTATGTGACGTGTTTCTGTTGCGTCCTGCCACAGATGACCATGCACGTGTGAAGCTGAAGGCTGAGATAAACCCCTCCAGGACGGACTACATCAATGCCAGCACCATTGTACGCACCCTCATTGCTTTGTTGGCTTCTGGAAGCACGATAAGTTACCATGCCTCCCTCTCTGCTTTGTTTTTCCAAATGCCACGAGCTAATCTCTAGCTGCCACCTTTCGGAGTCTCCAGATGTACTCGGTCGATTGCTTTTCACGCGCAAAAATTCTGTGACTGGCCCTCAGATTGAGCACGACCCCCGAATGCCTGCCTACATCGCCACCCAGGGCCCGCTGACACACACCATCTCTGACTTCTGGCAGGTGAGTAACATCGGTGTGTGTGAACTTCAGTGACACGTCGCTCAGTTACTGCCGTTCCCGTGTGCATTGTCCTCCAAGAGGCACCTTGCAGGTTGTGTATGTCGATCAGTATTCTGTAGAAACATGCTGTACTCTGTGTTCTATATGAAAGTGATTAATTGTCATTGTTGACACACTAAAGTACACAACAACAAAATGGGTCCTCTGCATTTAACCCATATGTGACATAGTAGTGAGCAGCTACTATTTTATGCCTGGAGAGCAGTGAATTGCTGAGAGTACCTGAGTAGTAGCTTTATGGTTAGGGAGTCAAACCAGCAACCTATTAATCACAAGCACCACCAGCCCATAACTGTGTTTAATTCCAGATAGTATCTCACATTCTGTTACTCTGCTGTTGCAGCATGAGTACCTGTATATTTTTTGTTCTGTTCTTCTGTATATGGCGAGTGAGTAACAATGTGTGAACATTTAACACCGTCTGAATGTGTTGTGTACTGTTAAAAAATGGCAACAGAGCTGCAAGCGCTACTTGGCAATGCCGAGTGGTGCATAAAAATAGCTTGAAGTAATGAGAAATGAGTGAGGAGAAATGAGTTTTAATGTTTTTTTGTATTTATATTTTCATGTTTAATTTCCCTGTTCCTCCATGCCGTTCTAAAACTTCTTCTACAGAACTTTATAGCGAAGTTGCTTTGGTGGTGTTTCCAAACGCCAGCTGGTGCTGCTGCGGCTCAGTTTCCCGCAGTAACGGCCCGCTTAGGACACCTTTGCTTGACAGCCCATATGGTGATCATGTAGCGCTGTGCTGTGCCCTTCTGTTCATGGCGAGTGTGCGTGTTCTCCTGTAGATGGTCTGGGAGAGTGGCTGCGCGGTGATAGTAATGATGACTGCACTTGTGGAAGACGGGGAGAAGCAGTGCGATCGCTACTGGCCGGACGAGGGCTCCTCTCTCTACCACATCTATGAGGTGAGCGTCTGGCTGACGTTCTGTTCTGGAAGCCTGGCCCACCCTAGGGGTGCATGGGCTCACACCACCTGCTCGTTTTTATTCCCTCCCTCATTTTCACCTACGCCGTTTTCTGTTGTGACACGCAGGTGAACCTAGTCTCGGAGCATATTTGGTGTAACGATTTCCTGGTGCGCAGCTTCTACCTGAAGAATGTCCAGACGCAGGAAACGCGTACCCTCACGCAGTTCCACTTCCTGAGCTGGCCAGCTCAGGGCACCCCCACTTCAACACGCCCCCTGCTGGACTTCCGCAGGTACTGTCAGAAAAGCGCAAGCTTGTGGTTAAGCGCGCGATAGTATTAATTCTGAATACAGAAACTAAATACCACATGTTTAGCCATCACAGGCATTCATATTGACATGGATCAGTTCGAAATCATTAATTTCATTCACCTCTTGAATCCTAAGTCATCATGCCCCTAGTTTCTGCCAGAAGGCCAAGTGGTCGTCCCCTCTCACCAAGATTAGAAACAGAATTCTGACCATGGCTGCATTTGAAATTCATAAGTCAGACCCATTCTGTCCCCTTCTGTCGCTCTCTGTGCTGCTTTCAGATTCCTCTCTGCTATCCCCGCCCAGCCTGCTGGTCCCCCGGCCCCCCCCCCCGCCTCCCTCTCAGCCCCGTCCCTCTGCGATGGAGGCCAGCGGGGTCCGTAAGTTTCCACATCTGTCAGTGTCATTTTTGTGATTTGCAGCTAGTAGTCTGGGTCCAGTTGCATAGTCACAAAAATGATCATTGGCAGGTGTGACTGCAGCAGGCGCGACGCTGGCTACACCATCCATCGCCTCCCCTTCCTCTCTCCTCCTCTTCTTTGTCCTTCCCTGCCACTCTTCTGCTCTCAACCCCCCCTCCTGCCTTTGTGCAGATTGGATCAGAGCTGTAATCAGCCATATTTTCTGACCCCTCCACACCTCAGCCTCATACCCCCATGTCCCTGACCACCTCTGCTCAACTTAAATGTTGAGCATACACTGAAAACTTCATTGTGTGACCCCCCCATTAATGATTTCTCAGCTGTGTAGTATGCCTCTGTTCATGTTTCTCTCTTTTCTTCCCTCTTTCCTCCCTTCATCCTTTGGCTTTCTCTATCTCCCTGTCCAGGAAGGTCAATAAGTGCTACAGGGGCCGGTCCTGTCCAATCATTGTGCACTGCAGGTAACTGACTCTCCACAGGGGGGCGCATTGTTTTTTTGATAAAAGCAAAATTAATCCCCATTTAGATACTCTTTGTCTTTTCAGTAGAGTGGCAGCTAGATTTCAAATGCCGCTTTAATAGCCTCTGAGTTTACGAGACAGGTGTTTTTAACCCGCAATATTCACTGTTTGCTTCAGCGACGGCACGGGCAGAACTGGCACCTACATCCTGATTGATATGGTTCTTAACCGCATGGCCAAAGGTGAGCACTCACAACCTATATTATAATAAATAAACTTCAAGACCATTTACCCTCATTGCGGACTTGTTTGGTGTAAAATTGGTGTTCTGCACTGAAAAACCGTTTCAGATGTGAAAGCAGCATTGTTAAATTTCCATCCAAAGTGCTCAGATCTGTGCCTAACAGTTTAATGTTTTGAGGCTGTATTTTTCAATGCAGCATTGTTTTCATGGGCCATTCAGGTGGTTATGAAATGGTATGTGTTCCCTGGACACAATGAGATGGATTCATTTAGAAGTGGACATCTGTGACCTGTTATTAGACAGTTGGAGTGTGTCCTGTAAAGTCCCAACTATGGAAAATGATCAGACTCTTTGTGAAAGTAACCTCATTAAGGTTAATGTTCAGCTTTAGGAGATAGTGATGCACTGTGCTGACAGACACTTCGAGAAACCTGGTCACTGTTTATTAAAGAACGTTTGTGTATTTGGGTGTCATGAGGAGTGAAGGAGATTGATATTGCTGCCACACTGGAACACATCCGTGACCAGAGACCTGGGATGGTGCGCACCAAGGTACAGTCTTTGGCCCTTGACATCTTCACTATACCAGTGACTGGTAACCCAGTGCCGCCGTTACACAAGTGATCCACATTCCCTGTTATCTTTACTTTCAGAGAGCCTCAGCTGTGATCCCCATCTCCCTAGTTACCAGTTTAAAAGTCCATCCTGACTGAGCCTCTCTGTGTCTCTCCTCGCAGGACCAGTTTGAGTTTGCCCTGACTGCAGTGGCTGAGGAGGTCAATGCCATCCTCAAAGCGCTCCCCCAGTGAGCTGGATGCCTGATGCCTCACTGTCTCCACTTTGCACTCTTCCTCATACCCTCCTCCTCTTCCTCTGCATCCATATATGCATGATCACAAGAGGTTGGATCTGAGTTCAGCAGGAGGGACACATCTCTGTTTCATCCTTAGATCAAAGGATAGATTAAGACTTCACGTTTTCCTCCTCCTCACTGGGACAGCACTCTGTTTCTCCAGGTACCGCTGGTGATGACAGTGCCTCAGGGCTCTTCATGCTGTAAACCATCCCTGTAGGCCCCATTGCCTTGAGCGACAATCCAGACCAAACCTAATAACATCATCCCTGATTTTAAACATGCCAGCTGACTATTGATCAATAACCCAGGTTTGTGAGGTCTCTTGGGAGTTTAATGCATTGCCTTCATTAGACTGATTTAACTTGGTTTTAAAATCTATAGTTTTGCCTTTCCTATACTGATAGCAGTCAGGATATGTATTTTATTAATATAAATATAAGACAGTCATAAAATCTTTTGAAAGCATGCAGCCAATAGTCACTCAGTGCTGACATTTATAATACTGAGAAGGTGGTACACATAACAGTTATCATTGGATCCTGTCTAATTTCCTGGAGCTGAATAGTATCCCAACACTTTGCAGTATTTCGGTTGTTAAATGTGTAATTTTGTGGGCAGCATGCTCTACAAAAAATCTTCTGTCTCACCACACAATTGTTAATATAGGAAATATCATCATTCACATTTCTTGATACACATCAGTTCATAAATGATGAGCAATCTTGCCGTCCTCATACCCACTCTGCAGATCCAGACCTATATTCGACATCAGCTGTATGTCAAGACAGACAGCCGATGTCTCTCTGGAAGCCCTTTTGACTTAACAGAATTTCAGTGAATGAATTTGTTCTTGCTATATCTTCTAAATGTGTACTCCACTCTGATGGCCTTCTCTGAACATTATGTCTCGGACCTGCTCTGATTGCACAGGGAAAGCTCGCTAGCCCAGCTTTGGTGTCCTGCTTTGGATGTTTGGCCTTATCTTACTTTTTCCGCAAAGGTACTGCACTTTCTAAAACTGTAAAAAAAACCTTTCAGGGATTGGTATGTTTTCTCTTGACGTAAAAGCATATATAAAAACTAGATGTTTATTTTTCATGGTTCAGCTGGGG
This sequence comes from Mormyrops attenuatus, assembly GCA_026777985.1. Classification (NCBI taxonomy): domain Eukaryota; kingdom Metazoa; phylum Chordata; class Actinopteri; order Osteoglossiformes; family Mormyridae; genus Mormyrops; species Mormyrops attenuatus. The sequence goes on from JAODKC010000001.1 coordinate 33,630,397, forward strand.
GGAATACCTAATTACTAAGAAGTAATTCAGCATTAATACAGTGGGCAGACGGTCTTGCAGACGTGTCTGAGAGCAGATAATCGGCATTTGTTTGTGTCTTCTTCCTGTGGTATGTCCAGTGAGCACAGTTATATCCCTTGTCTTTTACTGTTAGCTCTCCTCAGTATTTTTAGAATAATTATATTTCGATATTAGTCTATTTTTCATAAGTGCAATGCTTCACCGTGTAATGTTTAAACAAAAGGACAATTTGTCGTTGGAGACCTGTTATTGTGAAGACTGCAGCGTGTTAGTCTAGGCGGCTCCTCAAGCAACGTTGATGGTCTGTGGGAAATGATAAATGCAGACAGAAAGTATCATTGGGAGTGGGAGCTACTCCGCCAGTGCAGACACTGCGATATATGTAAAAATTCACATGTTTCTCTCCTGTTTCTGTCCTTCGACATGGATGCCTCATTCAGATTCAGCCTCTCTCATCAGAAATTCTGTCCATTTAACTCAGACCCATTCAGTGTCACTCTATATCTGTAGCAAACCAGAAGAAAAAAACAAGCCAAAAAAAAAAAGCATTGATGTGAAAATATTTCTTTTGTAATTTTATGTGATGAATAAAATAGTTTGTGAAGTGATGCAACAGCAGAGGATGTTTGAGTGTGTAGTTTTTTCTGGACCTGCCGGCATCATTACAAGCCCAGCCTTCAGGAACTAATTCAACTCATTATTAACAGGCAAAAGGTCACAGTATGGTTGAGTGGATCAGTTGAGACTCAGACTCCTGCCGATGATAAAGTTAATGCTGCACGGGTCACATCCTACCTGTGCAAGCCTTAGTAAAAAAAGAAAAAAAAGCCCAGATGTGCCTGTTTAGATTTTTAAATTATACTTTTACTTTTTACTTGCAGATACAGGCACTTTAACAGTGCTCAGTTGTATTCTAAGTTAGAATTCTGTAGGTCTACAACAGTCTTTAGTCCTGCTGGGAAATAGTTCCTCATTACCATTAACAAACATTCTGTATCAATAAGTGTCTTCCTACAGTACTGTACTGCCTCAAAAGCTTAAATAGTTAAAATGAGATGAAGTTGCAGGTTTTGGTTAAGGATCTAGTTTCTGCCTCCACGTGTGCACACACACACACACACACACACACACACACAAAACACATTTGCAACATTCCCCTTATTGTTTTCCAAATAAAACTTTGAAAAATCAGCTGGAGAACAATCTGAGTGGCAGGTGGCAAGCTCTCCAGGAGTTCTGCCTGTTGGGAGCAAATGGACATGAATGTCAGATCCACAGTAGATATGGGTCAGTGGAGGTCCTTTGTCCCCTCCTAGTGGCTTATTTTGACCTGCCCCCAACAAGCTTTCCAAAGTTGTCATTGGCCTGTTGTTTTTCTTCTGTATATACATTGTAGGTATGTGGCCACTGTATAAAAATAGCATCAGATGCTCTATCATTCATTTCTGTTAAATAAAAACCTCTAATTCACTAAAATTGAAATGAATACTTTTCATTACACTTGAATATTGGCAGTCAGATAATAAAAATCTGTATAAAATGTGCTGTGTGGTTTAAAAACCATCTTTAAATGAAGATGGCTGTTTCTGTAAGCATGGAGCTACTATATTTTAACTGTGTCCTTTGTCTATACGTGGTCCTTCTGCAGCTAATCATTCTCATATCACTGCAGATTCTTCATAGGTACATTCTAAAGTATGAACAGTTTGACTTATGGTTTTAACTGTCTTGCTGTTAGGAGACAGGGGGCTTAGGGACAGTGAAGGGGACGTTTGGAAGGAATTCCCTATGTCATACTGAGCTTTACCTCTAGGGGGCATGTAGCCAGTAGCCAGTCAACCAGTGAAGGCCTGGAAGTCGGAGTCTGAAACAACAAAATAAAAGAAATCCCATAAAACAAAATTAGAATATAAGAAAACAACCTGATAGTTCATTAGGGGAATTACGGGACAAGTAAATAGATTAGAGCAGGGAATAATCAGAAAAGGACATGGCACTGCTGGGGGGGGGGGGTGATGGGGTGTCACAACCCAGGACCCAAAACCGCACACCACTTCCCATCAACCTTAACACCACCTTCTGTTTATCTCATGATTAAATCAAAGACAGGGTTAATCCTTCTATATTACTTAATTATTTATTGGTCTACTGCTTGTTATCAGGTGTTATTTCCAAAGTAAATCACGTAGCTTATAATCTAGTACATTTATAATGCTGGGTATTTATGATGCAATTTAAGTACTTCATCAGCAGCTGTCAAACTCTTGGCATTTTAAAACACATGCCTAAAACATTAATCTGAGAAACCCTCTGCCCTCTGCCTCACCTACAAGACCCACTCCCTCACTCTGAGATGAAGCACACCATGTTTGACAGTGACAGACATTTTCCATACTGGCTCTTCTCACTTCCACATTGCTGAGTGTCTAAATTCAATTTTCAGGCAGTGAAGCCTGAATTCTGACCATGCAGACCAGGAGCACATAAACTATCCGCTGCTGTTTTAGAACAAATGCACTGAAAAGTATAAAAGAAAACATTTATATATATATAGTGTTGTACGTTTCCTATTAGGTAGACTCTAGTACAAGAGCTAAGATGAAGACAGCAATATCCACACTTAATGTGTGAAGCTGAAGCAATCCCATCACAGAGTTTCATAGCAGTCAATTCCCAGCAATACTCTACCACCTGCTCATCTCCCACCGAAAATACTCAACAACAACGAGTGATAAAAAAAGGTTTAACACAACTGGAAGTTACATTTCTCTAAGCACTACATTGCAAAATTTCACTAAAAATACATTTCAAAATTTCATTGGTCTACTCAATATATCTCATTTTTTACTTTTTGAACTAAAGAAAAACAAGAATTTAAAAAAAGAACAATTACAAATTACACCCAAATTCATTATTTCCCCACTGCCAATCTGCCAAGCACAGAAATAGACATTTCACTGAAACTATAATCCTTTGGAGAGTGTAGGAAGACTGTGAGGCAGTCTTGCCTACATTATAAAAAAAGCCCATCTTAGAGCTGCTGACTGCCCTCCGTCTTTATATGAACAGCACAATATATCAACAGCACAAACAGACCTGGGCACAGTAATGATATTATGAAGGAAAGATGCAAGAATAAAACTTATGTTACATGCGGCACCTTGTTGGCTGAGTCGAGTCTGACTGTCACACACATCAGCTCACCACACAACTAGAGAGCTTCTTTGTCATCTTGTGGATCGTATCCATAGACGGACACTTGCTCTCCTTCTCCACTGGGCTGTTGGGACTTGGCAAGTCAGAACCATCCCAGAACCTATCATTAGTACACTCACTGGCTACTGTTCTGTTTTCAGTTGCTCTTGGCTTGTCACTAACTGTCTTCCCCAATCTATTCTTGTCTGCAAACCCTTGTTCTTTGACCCTGCCTCCACATTCCCTAGTCTTGACCCCAGCACCTGAAATCATATCTGCAGCTGCATTCCTCCTCTGCGCTTCCATCTCCGACAAACTGTAGGCCAGGGCCATCTGCAGATCTTCGTCGTCCTCCTCACTTTCCTCGGGATATCTAAAGAAGGGGGCCGAGCTATAGGACCGCTGAGGTGGGGCCTGCGGGTAGAAGCTGTGCTGCTCCTGATGTGATTGTTGCTGCGATGACTGACTGGCCGAGTCTCGGAGGCTGAGCTCCAAGGCCAAGGCCATCTCATCCTCCACACCTACAGAGAACCGAGAAACGCATGTAAAAGTTACCTATGGAGCCCTGCATAAGGGCTATGTGGGATGTCCAGAAGATGAAATGACAGTATAAAAGTGTTAAGGTGAAAAGATGCACACAGTGATGCCGGAGAGTGCATACCGTTGATCAGAACAGCTTTCAAGACCCCATCCTCCTCAATTTCTGTTTTCTCCTGGCCATTCTCTCTGATTCTGCCAAGGGAGCAAAAACAACATCAAAGGTTGCATTACTAACGCTGTCAGCACTGGTGTTAGCTACTGCTGGAAAAGCCATGACAAAGCCTCACTTTCGGGTGGTGGTGCGTTTCCCATTGATGACGCGTGTGGAGGTAGAGACTGACTTAAAGCTGCCCCCCATGCTGTCCATGCCACTAAAGGAGGATGAAAAGGAGGTGAAACCTGCTGAAAGAGGAAACAAAATGTCATGATCTTGTGGGCATTTTATGTAACGCCAAAAGAAGCTTAGAGTGCCCTGTGATTACTAAGACCTTCCAGGTTCAGGGCCTGAACTACAGAGCTGTACTACAATTTTATAGCTAATGGCAAAGATGGTTTTATCCTATTCTGCTACTCAAGTATTAGCAGCCATGACTCTGCATGAGGGAGTAAGGCCTCACCTCCAGCAGACGGGAAGGAGAAGAAACGACTAGGCCCAAACCGTGATGGGCCTGAATGTCTATGAGTCCTGTCCTGCATGCTGCCAAAAGGGAAATCATCTGTAGATCAAGAGAGAGAAAAAAAAAAAAAAAGAGTGAATGTTGCAGATAGTCTTCAACAGAAACCAAGATCCCTGTACTCAACAAATAAATGAAAAAAAATGCATGAATGAATGTCTAGCTGAGCAAAAGGGGTACTTAATCATAGCTTAGGGCCATAATTTCCTTGGGCAACAGCTTTTTAACAGACTTGGCACTTCTGCGATCCTTTCTATATACAATATATGGACAATAGTTTTGGGACACACCCCTTAATCGTTGAATTCAGGTGTTCCATTCAGACCCATTGCCACATTTGTATAAAAATCAAGCACCTAGCCATGCCGTCAGGTTTACAAACATTTCTGAAAGAATGGGTCATTCTGAAGTGCTCAGTGAATTTAAGCATGATATGGTCATAGGATGCCACCTTTGCAATAATGATAAATCCTTCATTTTCTATTTGCATACAAGCACAGGTGCATAGGAATTCTGTTCACCTGCCCCATCTTGCTTTCCATGGCCTAGAGGCCACAGCGCAGGATCAGCCAACGTGTAGCACCCTTAGAGTGCCCTGTGATTACCAAGACCTTCCAGGCTCAGGACCTGAACTACAGAGCTGTGGGTTTAACACCTTGCTCAAGGGCCCATAGACATGTGACTGTTCTACCGAGACCAGGGCTTGAACCAGCGATCTTTCGATCACAGGCTAAGCCTGCTGAGCCACTCACCACTCACTTACCAACTAGCCAATAAGTCAGGTATTATTGTAAAGCGGAAGCGTTTAGGAGCCGAGTACACTAAGCAAGGTCCATAAAGACATGGTTGGGTGACTGTGATGTGGAAGAACTTGACTGACCCGCACAAATGCTCTTATGGGTGAATGGTAAACAATTCCCACAGCCACTCCAGAATCTTCTAGAAAACCTTCCCAGAAGAGTGGCAGCTGTTATAGCTGCAAAGGGGGGACCAACTCCATATTGATGCCTATGGATTTAGAATGGAATGCCATAGAAGTTCCTGTAGATGTAATGGCCAGGTGTCCCAATACTTTTGTCCATACAGTATATCTCAGAAGGTAAAGAACAGATACTATGAGTGGTTGAATTTCGACAAATGACTCATAACACACAACTGGTGTTTAGTGAAAATCAATTCAGTAAAAATTTCTGTGCAACAGAATAAAATATGCCTGACAGGAACTTAACATGTAAGAAGAAATGAGAAGCCTTACATTTGTGTTTACATGGTTGAAAGTAGAGGTTCCTCACAGACTCACCAAAGAAGCTAGCGAATGGATCCTCGCCCCCGAAGAATTCTTGAAACACTTCGTCTGGGCTGCGGAATGTGAATGTGAAGCCTGGAAAATCATCCGGACTGGAAGAGCCTCCAGATCCTTTGTGAAATAAATAAAAAGGAGGAGTGGATATCGATAAGGAACAATACAGTAATTATGCAATTTAAAAAACTAAAATTTAAAAAATAATCACAAAAACTACATAACAAATCAATTACAGTGACAGATATCAGAAGCAGCACCCCGTCACACCAGATTGACTCCTGTAAAGCTACTGTGAGAGCTGAAGTTGGCCATGCCCTTACCTGCATTGTGAATGCCCTCTTTGCCATACCGATCATAAGTCTCTCGCTTGTTTCCTGGAGAAGGACAGATACACATGCAGTTCCCATTAAGTCACAAAAGTTACATAGTTGAGGGTGAACAATCAAATTATCATGGAAGTTTAAAATGATTCCGGAAGCCTTACAATCAATAAAATGATACTTACTGTCTGAGAGCACTTCATACGCCTCAGCTATTTCCTTGAACTTCCTCTCTGCTTCCTCTTTGTTGTCTGGATTCTTGTCTGGGTGCCACCGCAGGGCCTGCTTCCTGTAACTTAAGAGCGCACAGAAATACTGGAGACGAAGGACACCATTCAGACTCAAAAATAGGTCATTATCAAAACAGACAAACTAGGCAGAGAATGATCCCAACTTGGGTAAGGTGACATTACAATATCAACAGTCCTTATTGGGACAGCCCCAGAGCAACAGTGCACCCTGGTGGACCTTACTGACAATACAGTCCCAATAGTTCTGATCAACAACATCACAGTACTGCTCAAGGAACTTATGTTAAGCTCCATAAATCACATGCCTATTAGCCAGGACAGGAGCCCAGGGAACTGAGCAGAAGCACTACACAGATTGGCAAGTAGTGTCTCAGGTAGTAATGCTATTCAAACACAACAAGTCAACTGAAAAACCTGGGTTTTAAGTGCTGAGTTTCCATTCAGGGTGAATAATAAAAGTTGTTACGTTGCAATAAATAAGTGACAAATCAACTGATAACCTATTCACTGGTCCACTAAGATGACATAAAATAGATACAATGTAAGTAACTTTTGGAAAACATTAGCTAGATAACAGACAAGCCTTTAGGACCAGAGGTAGGAGGCATATCTTAAGATTTTGTGCCCTCAGCCATATAATTTAAGGATATACAATTTACCATAAAGGGTTTTGGCTACTTACGCCTTTTTGATGTCCTCAGAAGAGGCATTTCGTGATACTCCCAAGATGTCATAATAATCCACCATTTCTTCCCTCACCTTTCTGAGCCTGCAGGAAGCACAGATCTCAATTGGAAACAGCCGTCTACTGACACCCAATCAGAATTTACCCTCCACATTGCTGGCTTCAAATGGTTTCTTATTGGTACTGCAACCAATGCTGCCATTTCACTCAAATTAAGAATTTATCCTGAATTAATTTTAGAGGCAAAAAATATTTGAGGACTACTTTACCTCAAAAAAATAATTCACTATAACAGCATGCTTACAAGGGGAGACATACACAGAGTGGACAAAATAATGGAGACATTATTTATCTGTACAACATTTTTGATAAAATTACTAATCATAAATTATTGTTTATTTTCTAACTTTGAAGTCACAATTGTAATTACAGACAGCTACATAAGTGAGGTTGGATGCCAATCAGCAGTTTCTGACGGCAATTAAAGATCAAATCAAAGGGTGTGATGTCCATAGTTTTCAAAGCAACATGAGGCAACTAACAGAGTTCAGAAGTCAAAGAGTTGGTGTGTAAATTCCTAGTGCATTAGTGACAATTACCACTATTATTATTTTTTATGTGAACAGAGGATCAATTTTAAAAATAACATATACCAAATACGGAGACACTGCAGAAACAAAGAGAAACTCCTCCTTAATATATTTATCTGAAGAACCTAATTATATGTTTCCATTATTTTGTTTACCCTGTATAAGCTATAATATAGATATTTTTAATTTAAGGTGTTAACAATGCCACATAAATTCCAAACCTATTCCTGTCTACAGTTAGATGCTAGGAAACATGCTAAAACCACTGGCTACAAGTGGCCTGTACCCTCCGGTCTATAATAATGTAGTAATAACTGGCTATGGTTTTCAACGAATTGAAAAGGTTTCAAATTGTAATTTTTGGGCAGAATAATTTCAGTAATGAATATTAAGCATCTTAGTAACTGATGGGTTACCAAAAAGTAAACATGTTAGTTTCACATGCTAAGCTTCTCACTCTGATAATGGGGCCAGCCAAGTAGTCAGGCCAGATAGATTAGGTAACTGTATACGGTCTCTAGTATTTCTCAGCAAGCCTGGCCATGTCTACTCATATCTAGGGAACCCTAACCCACTTGGTTGATGATTACGCTGTAAATTGTATGCTTAGTTCATACCTCTATATCACATAAGACCATACAGTAAGTAAAGTACATCAAGGGGGTAAATCCAGCCTGTTTATCATTTTTTTCCTGAGAAAAGCGAGGATTCCATCGAGAGGGAATGTGTTCCTTATTGTACTGCACACAAATTATTGTGTACTAATTATTTTAGGCTCATTTAATAAAGAAATAGAGAACCTATCTAAATAATGAGTTATGCAGATCAGCATTCTGCACAGATTTCTTTCTATACTGTAGTACAAACCAAACTCCAGTGAATATGAAGCCCCTATGTGCGGTGTATGGTGCACCATTGCTCTTGATACTAGTTAAATGTATTTTTTACAGAACTTATGTTGTTTCACCAAACTGATTTTTAAGTTTCTGAAGTAACTATGTACATCTAATATGTTTTATAATAGTCAAGTTATTAATAGCCTAATAGCCTTATAATATTACAGGCAGCACTGGGACCCTACTGTCTGACAATCTTTATTACCATCCACATTCCATACACTTATCCTGGGCAGAGTCAACTGGGTGGGGAAATTTCAGGATATGAAACTGCAGCAGGAAACCCACAGAACCTAAAGGAAGATGTTAATTGTACCCACCACCACAGAGGTAGGATTCAAACCCTTAGCCTTGGAGGGGAAACAGCAGTGCTACCCACTGAGCCACCATACCAGCCCCCACCCTTATTTCCATAAATAGTAAACTGTTGACAATGTCAACGAGTGATATCGACATCAAAGATGTCACTTTAAAGCTGCCTCTTATAATATGTCTAAGTAGTTTATGGATGAGGAAGAAAACAAATTATATATAAACCACTGGCAAAAAATTGATAATTTATTATGAAAACGAAATTAGCAGGCACACTGTCTCTTGGGCCTGGTGTGATACATCTGTTAAATAGTCATTAATGTCTGACTCTTACTCCAGATCCAATTATTCTAGATTAGGTGTAAAGTTGATAAAAAATATTCAGTTCCCCTGCATTTCAAAATGAAGAAAAGTCTCAAATTGAGTATTAACTTAGATCTACTTTTTGAACCCCTCGCAGGTCATAGTTTCTTGTGTTACTCATCGTCTCACTCAGACAGAATTCGGCGAGTTGTATCTTTAAAAGGCGTTACTTTGCTTTAATGTGATTCAGATGCATGTTTTTAAGTGTTACCTCCTACTGAACTCAGATGGGCCTTATGAAATGTAAAATAGGACAGACACAGAAACCGTACATTTTAGCTCAAACATTTTGAAGGGAACAAAAAAAAAAAACCATGTCTGTTGAATATATTTATTCGTGCTCCACATGAAGGTCTTAACTTGACAAACATATCGCACCCGCAATTTGTAAACGAACTGTTTTGTCCCAATAAACGAAAAACATCGAGCATGCCAAGTAACTGAAAAGTCAGATATATCGATTCAAAATGTTATTTCGGTTACAGTCAACAAACGACTCCAGCAAAGATAAAAACCAAGTCATAGACACAGACATTCAAGTAACCAAAACAAAAATAACTATTACGTAACACAACGGCAACGAATGCACGGTTTGGACAACTTATTCATTTTCAGGCAACCACCGACAGATTCGCTACTTTCGTTATACAAATATATATCTTACCTTTTAAGAAGAAGAGTCCGCTATCAAACGCGTGCACACTTTGCTGCTTTAAATAGGAACAATCTTCGGAGAAGCTCGTGGAATTCCGTTAGACCTCGGCCGCAAAACGATGTTTGTTAAAGTCTGAAATGTCTGGCCGCGCCGCCGCCAAACACACACCGCGAATAGGTAACTGTACGTGTTCCTTCGTTGTCAATTCATAACTTCAACGTTTATATTCTGGTAGAGTCTCTCCCCCTCCGCATGCAGACTGTATGCCCTTTCCTAGGATACGCTTCCAGCTGTACGTCACGATCAGCTGAGCCGAACCATCTAGAAAAAATAGAACATCTAGAATGTCCACCTAAACGGGCCGAGTGTTATTTACCCAGCTCAGTGGAGTCGGATGGCACTTTGTCCATTTTCGTGACATGAAGGACAGAAACATTGTCAGACATTACGCTATTCATTCTACATATATATTATACCGTCTTCGAGTGAGTATGCAGCAACTGCTGTAATTAAGGATCACTTACTGTGTAAAGTAATATCTTTGGTAGATTTACCTCCAATTTAATGTAATATTGTGTATCCCTGCTCTGTTTTATTTATTTATTTTTTTACAAAAAGGAAAAAATGCAAGTCGCATCACATAAAACGAGATTCTATTAGCAAGTCGCCGATTAAAAACGACACTACAGCAAGGAGGCCTAATGTGGCCGCGATATACATTTTCGATGACGTAATCGTTTCTTTTTTTTTCAACGAATGAAAACGGTCTCTAAGTGCCAGCAAATGCATTTTATCGGCGGTGATTCGCAACAACCAAAAATATTGTAAGAATGCGGTGGTGACACATTGAGCAACTCCCCAGTTAACACTGTTTTCCTTGTTGGATGGTAGGCCCATATTTATATAAATAAATATATGGATTAAAACAAGTTTTAACCTTTTTAGATCTCAAGTGTGTGTTTCAGGTATGCTAATGACTCAGTAACTTTTTTATATATATATATGCATATATGTACATGTATTTATTTGTATGACTGTTTTCTATATTTTTTATTTCTTTTTTCTTTTACTGCACTTCTATTCTATTCTATTGTAAAATATTTTAATTGTTCAGTTGTGTCTGACATTACTTTCCACAAACGAATAACAGGATAATTTACATGTAGTTTATTTGACTTATGAGCAAATGTTAATATGGCAATAAATAAAGCCTAAACTTGAGTTTAAATCTTTATTTTCCCTGACGTTTCTCTGACAATTGTTATAGACAGACCTTTACCGCTGACTAAGGCAATTTAAATATGTTTGAGTAAATTTTTAAGCAAAACCATTAATAGTCACTAAATAATAAGCCATTAATCAACTAAGTAAACAACAGACGTGACATATGAATTGTTTATTTATTAGGTATATGATTCGACATATATATGTAAAGAAATTGATAAATGACTGTAGAAGGTTTTTCATTTTTCATCAATTTGCTGTTGAACAGAACTCTGCAATAAGTTTAAAGCCTATTTATACTTAAAATGTAGAGAACCGAAAAAAATGTGTTTCCTGTAATGCAGAGATATAGCAAAAAGTATATATATGCGTAATGTTTACAATGTTACCATTGTTGATCTTTAATTCTTTGTTAGTATTCTTCTCCTTCTTCATCTTCATCCCCCACGCTGTCGGTGCCGACCTCTTCATAGTCCTTCTCCAGGGCTGCCATGTCTTCACGGGCTTCAGAA
>JAODKC010000001.1:33669298-33680228 GCA_026777985.1 Mormyrops attenuatus
CCCCCCCCCCCCCCCCCCCCCCCCCCCCCCCCCCCCCCCCCCCCCCCCCCCCCCCCCCCCCCCCCCCCCGCGGCCCCGCGGGGGGGGCCCGCGCGCCGCGTAGCATAACTTAATTTAACTGCAAGAGTTTCCAAATTAAATACTGGAATACTGGGGCCACACGTCCCCCCCAGCCATGCACCCCAGATCCCTTTCTCAGTATTATTGCTCAAATGGTAATTTTTTTGTGGTACAAGTCAAAGTTAAATCAATTTGCTGACTTAGTTTAGAATTCCATACAATTCCCAATGACTATACACCATCATTTTAACTACTTTTAAATTTGCTGAGCGTACTTTTAATATTTTCACACTTCGTGAAAAAAGTGGCATCTTTCATTTCTGGGAAATAAATGATTCACTGTTTGGTGTCCGTGTACTACCTTGCTTTTGTAATAACTTGTGAAGTCAGAGGAGGACTTTCCCAGTGACAGTGACTGGTGTGTATTCTGTAGAGAGATGTGCCATGTCCAGCTGGAGGTATATTTTAAACTCATGTTTGTAGTGTGGGTGTGTCCCGTGGTGTTCAGGCTCTGGAAGCTTCTCGCCCGGTGAGGTGAGCACCCAGAAATAGCAGCTGCTGACAGACACACTCTGCCCAAAGCGCTCACTTACATCTGCTTGTGTTTGCCCCGCCCTGCTAGGCTGCAAAGGGAAGGGCTGGGTAAAAATAGTACCCAGGCACCCCAGAGAAAGCGATTGATAAAAGAAAAACAACTCCCCCGCTTTCTGAGGCAGTGGTGTTCTGTTGTAGCTGAATTGGGGTACCTCTGCTGGGGGGAGATTTGGGGGAGCTGCTGTGTTCAGCCCTGACCTCTGCAGAAGGCCGCCCTGCCAGCTTTCACATTCCTGCTGCAATCCAAACACTGATCCCGGCCTCTTAGGCCCACCGTATCTGGGCTTCAGATTTCCAGTTATCATTCTTTCTGCTCAAAAACTAATATGGGTTGTTAATGGGGTCAAACTTTCTAGCGTTACGATTTTAACTGAATAGAAATAATAAAAATACCCTACTTTTTATAGTTATGTTATTAGCTGGTGCTCTCAGACAGGCTGTCGGCGTGTCTTTCTGACTCCAGGTCTGTCATCCAAACTCCACGCTAATACACTAAATAACATGCTGGAATAGTGCTTCCGGAAGGATGAGTGTGTCCGAAAGCCATATATCTGTCAAGTAAACTGATAGATGAGAAGTACCCAGGTGCATACTATACCCACCCAGAACCTGAAGTGTGCAAACTGCATTGCCAGTGGAATGAAATGGCGCGACTTTGGTAGCGATAGACAGCTTTTAATGGTGAAGTGTAAATGACTGCAACTGTAAGTTTTGTGATAATGAGTTTGAAACTACAAAGATTTTTTACATTATAACCATATCAAAATATATATATGTTTTATTTTATTTTTTTCAGTTGACGGATCAGATATTTAAGTGATTTGGACTATAATGGCATTAAATATGATGTCGGTAAAGATGCGATGAAATAAGACAGAAAGGTGAAAATGGCCTAATGAATTAATTATCAGTGGGTCCATAGATCCTAGTGTGGGAGATGTCTTTCAAGCAATAGTATAGAAATCAAAAGATTCCCCATAATTTTTGGGTTTAAAGACATATTTCAGCATTATGCACAATCTGTGTTGATTGGAATAATCGTTTCATATTTTTTTTTTTACCATAATGAAATGTCTCAATGCCTCTGATTTAACCCTTTTTGATTGTTTGTTTCCTTCCTTGTTCTGAGTTCTGTGGTTATTTGGTATGCCTTCTTGTAGTTTAAAATTTTACATGCCAGTAAAATTTTAGAGGCATGTGGGAGTATTGAGTTGTTGTTTAAATGTTTTTTTTTTTACCATCTACACTGCATATGAAACGTGTGATGAGAAACGTCGTTACAGACAGAATGTCAGATGCTGCCTGTTTTCATGTACTTTCTTTTTTCAACAACGCTTGGTTCTTAACTGCATGGTGCTTAATGGCATTAGCTGCATGGAATAACAGCTACCTCACTGAAAATCACAAGTGATGTTCTAATTACTCATCAGAAAAAAGGAAAAGGATGTGAAAATGAAGTGAGAACTTCAGTGTTCAGAAATTCCAAATGTCATTAATTTAATGACATTGTGATGTGAGACTATCAAGTCCATATCTCTTTGAAGTGGATTGTTTTGTGTAATAATTTTGAGTTAATTTAGTTCAATTAATGTAGTGTAACATTGTATCCATATTATTTGCAGGGATGAATAACTGTAACTTTACTGATATGTTGTCCGGAAAGTTCCATAATCACTTGAATGCTATACTGTGTTCAACAGGGGAAAAGTATGTTTTCATGAGGGCTGGGTGAAAATTTCAGTCACTATCAGTTGATATTGATTATTATGATGATATAATTCCATTCATTATTTCTTTAGTCCAAGGCTTCATTTTTGCTTAAAATTTCATTATGATTCTAATGAAACAGATCCAGAACATGAAAAAAGATGATAAATTGAATGGACTGCAAACTGAAATCTCCATCCATCCATCCATCCATCCATCCATCCATTTCCTATACCAACTTGTTCTATATAGGGTCACTGGGGTCTGGGAGCTACGGGCACAAAGCAGGGACTAACATACGATGGGACCTACCGCAGGGCACCTACACACAGATAAAGACAGACAGAGACAGACACATTCATGCAGATTAGGTATCTATATGTCTTTGTGGGGACTCTGGTACTCTATGGGCATAACCCTAATTCTAACTATGACAACCTTAACCCCTACCCAGCCCTACCTTAACCATAAGTAACAAAACAAAATTCAAAAACATATATTCGATTGTATTCACAGGTTTAAAAAATGAAGTGTAATACATACATGCCCACATGCTGTCCCCCCCAACAAACACACAGACACACATACACACACACACACACACCATTGACACATACATTCACTACCATGGACAATTAGGCAAAGCTATTGTTTGTTATAGGGCGTAACACTATAGAAAACAATGACAGTACAGTTTGTAGCTGGTTTTTTTCTGTGCCTCGCTGCTTCCTCCAGAGAATGTGTTTGCTGTTGCTAGTAGAAGCAACACCTGTACTTGCCCCCCCCTTCCCCATTCTTACTGACGGTTACTATCTTTACTATCTATTTTTAAAAAGATTGTGCCTGTGGAGCTGTCGTTTTCTTCAGCAACAATCTTCCATGACCCACATACCTTACCAGAACAGCAGCAAATGGCATGTCTGTAAACTCAACCAACTTTGCTGTGCATTTGTTGTGCGTAGGTTGTCAGATCTTAAAAGTTTACCATATGATTGGTTAGAATTGTGTTTGTTTCTGTGATGCGATAGGCTGATGTGTACTATCAAGCACCGTTCCTTATCTGCAGTTTATCGAAGTTTCTCATTTTCTAATTGTTTAAATTTTATATGATGGTGAGTCAATATAACGTTTATATTGCCCAGCCCTAGATCGTAGGCTATGTACGTAGGAGTGTAATGTGTAGTACTCAGTTCAGAAACCAGCCGAAATCCTCCCCTCAGCGCGCAGCACTCCAGTCTGGAATGGGTAGGGCTATTTGGCAGCTGCATGAAAATAAAAACGGTTTAATTTCAAGATTAGATGATAACACTTCATCAGTTCCGTGTTGTTAGTTTCAATAAATGTACGCATGGCCGTGTTCTCAGTAGTGGTGGCAATGTCCCAGTTTGAAACTGTGTTTTCCTCTGAGAATATTAGTGTGCAGTGCTCAGATACCACGTTACTGTATTTAGTTCCACCTTTAGGGGATAACTGGCATTATAAGTTCAGAATGCCCTACCTTGGAAAATAGGCCATGTGTTGGGTTAAACATGCAAAAGAATATAAAAGAGCTCTACACTGTGTATGGCTACATTTAAATATTTAAAGTACTGTATGGCTATATTTACGTATATATATGGCAAGTATGTATGGCAGTCACAACAGCATTATTTATTCACAAAGGTGAGTCAGTTCTCCAGTGTCTCAACATAATTGGTTGCATTTTCTCATGACAGCGTGAGTGCATCTCTGTCCATGTTGGCCAAGCTGGTGTCCAAATGGGGAACACATGCTGGGAACTGTACTGCCTGGAACACGGCATCCAGCCGGATGGGCAGATGCCCAGCCAGAAGCCTGTGGGAGGTCACGATGACTCCTTCACCACCTTCTTCAGTGAGACCGGAGCTGGCAAGTACGTGCCCCGGGCCATTTTTGTGGACTTAGAACCCACTGTTATTGGTAAGTATTGCAAACATCCCTTACAAATATTACTGGAAGCATCAAACAGTAACACCCTAACTAGCCCATTCTAAGGCAACGAGGAGCCAGAAAGCGGGTTTGGGGCGTAATCTTCAGTTAACAGCACAAACTTAATCACTTTCTGTTCCAGAAACTGAGATTAAAGTGAACATCAGTCAATTACTGTGGCAACTAATGATTGGAACCTACTCAACAGTGGTTTAGCTCACAGAAATTCGGGTTTGAAGGGCGGGGCTGCCATTGACATAGAAGCAGAAATTATTCTCTGATTAGACATTCTGTCATTCCCTGGCGAATACCTCCATGAACAGTACCGTTTCTCATCCCAGACTAATTTAATAATGCATGCCTGGGATCAGTAAGGTTTGCTTTCATTTGATTAAAGTTTGTTTTATCTCATTTATTTGAACACCCGTTTTCAGCCTGTCATTTCAAAAATCACACCTCATGAATTTGCGCTCATGTCTTTACAAACTTTATTGTTGCTCTCCGCTTTTTTCCAACTGGAAACCCCTTATATAACGTAGTAGATGGCGAACACACTGGTAAAGCAACCGCAAGTCGGACTTTCCACAAAGTATGACCTACATTTACATACAGGGCGTCTCGCAAAGCCAAGATCGCTTAGCACTCAGAAGGCTACTGCGTATTTTTGTAGTTTTTCCCAGAAACAAATCTTGGACAATAGATCTGAAGGATAGTTTCACTAAATTACAGGCTTGCCATTTATTATAGAAATGTTTACTGGTGATGGCATTGAATGTTGTAGCTTAAGCTGAGAGCCCCGTCCTGCTGAACCGCACACTGAGTCAGAGGAAGAACTCCACCACAATGCAGACCTAGCAGATGGCAAAGATCTCAGGAACATCAGTGCAAATGTATTAGTAATCACTCACAACCACCGCAATAAATAAAATAAAAACAAATTCACCACAGTTTCATTCATGTGCCCCCTTGGCCTGCACATAAAAGTGAGACACAGAATTTTTGGTCATTTTACAAGAATCATCCATCTTGACATGCACACAATTCACTTTAACTAGTATTACAGCACTAGTTGAGTATTCTCCATCTGGAGAACACTTTATTTGCTTCTCCTGATGGACCATGTAAAAAGGCAACTAGGAAGACAACATCTTGTTAATCCTGAGTCTATAAATATCATACTTTCACTTATGAACAGGACATTAGGAATAAGTCAGGGGAGGTCAGGGGACCCTCACCCTCTTCAGGTGGGTCAGCCAAACTTTGTCAAAGGATAAGCAAGTGCATATAATCAGAACTGCCTATTGACATGCGAGATACTCATGCATGAACTTGCTCAGCATAAATGAGTACACCCCAACAGATTTGTCAGAAAACCTTTACTTTCCTTTCAGAATCAACATTTTCTATGGGATACTATACTACTAAGTACTCCCACAAATGTGGGCAATTGATTGCAAACAAAATTTGCTAATTTTCTCACACAAAAAGTAAATGTCCTAACAAATTCATTCAAGACCATGTTGCAAAAATGAGTACACCCCATTGAAAGTCTTAGGAGCAAAGCTAAATTTTAGACTACAAAATTCTAATTAACAAGAAATCAACAACAGGCGAGTCTAAATATTCATTAAACATGCATTTTGACTATAACAGGGCATTACTTCACAAAGAAAGCCCTTCCCATTCCATGCTGTCAGCAATGACACCACATGGAAGAGAAAAGTCACAAGACCTGAGAAAGAAAATAATTTCTTTACACAAGAAAGGTGAAGGCTACAAGAAGATCAGCAAAGCTGTACTTATCAGTCAAAATACTGCAGCAAAAGTGATACAAAAATTTAAGAAAGATGGAACTGCAGCCATCTCACAGAGACTTCCAGGCCGTCAACAGAAGTTAACGCCTCGACAGGAGCGTCTTCTAATGAAAGGGCTTGAAGAAAATCGCCATGCAAGTTCACTGCAGTTAGCTAAAGAAGTAGAAAGTCAAACTGGGGTGACTGTTTCCCATGACACAATACAGCGTACACTGCAGAGGAATGGCATGCATGGGTGTCGTCCACGAAGGAAGCCTCTCCTAAAGCCCATGCACTAAAACGTCCGTCTAGAATTTGCCAGGGCCCATGCTGAAAAAGATACTACTGGAACTCCGTACTCCAGAGAAATGAGAAAAGATAAATGTTTTTGGAAGTGATGGCTTCAAAACTGTATGGCGTCGTAAAGGTGAGGAGTACAAAGAAAACTGCATGGTGCCTACAGTGAAACATGGTGGTGGCAGTGTCTGTATGTGGGGCTACATGAGTGCTGCTGGTGTCAGGGAGCTACATTTCATTGATGGTATCATGGATTCACAGATGTCCTGCTCTGTATTGAAAGAGAAAATGCTACAGTACCATCACTCCGTGCCCTTGGTCGTTGTGCACTTTTCCAACATGATAATGATCCACAACACACATCTAAAGCCACTGTTGCATTTCTGAAGAAGAACAGGGTGAAAGTGATTCAGTGGCCAAGTATGTCTCCTGATCTGAACCAAATTGAACATCTGTGGGGAATTCTGACGAGCGTCACTCTGCATCCAGCATCCAGGCTCTAAAAGAGGTCGTTCTTGAAGAATGGAAAAACATAGATGTTGCAATATGTTGCCAACTTGTTCATTCCATGCCTAGAAGACTTGGTGCTGTCCTTAAAAATCATGGAGGTTATACAAAATATGTGATTTAGCTCTTTTTGTTGTGGGGTGTATTCATTTTTGCATCACCTGATTTCAGTAAAACTTAAGATTTTGTAATCTAAGTTATATTATTAACCTCAGTCTTGTCAAAATTTTGGAAATTGTTCTTGTGTTCATTGAGATATTGATTAAAATCTTACTTTTTAAAGGGGGTGTACTCATTTATGCTTAGCACTGTATATCTGTGCAGTCCTCCATGTATGTCCCCTCACCGAGTAGTTCAATATCTTTTAAGTATACTTAATGCTTAACTACATTTATGTAATGTATTCAGCACTATTAGGCAAAATCTGGGAAATATTCAATCACATATAAAAGTATGAGGCTGTATTGTGGCAGAAGGATCCACTTGACCAATAATGCCATTGCTCACTGGGAAGAGAACGGTAATTAAATGTCATTCAAAAGTGGATGTCGATTATGTTAAACGTACTGGGGGTCAGACATCGCCAATACCTCCACCCCCTTCCATCCATCCATCCATAATGAGTATTAACCATCAGCCAAAGTCTCCAGTTAGACAAATGTTGGGATTCATTACAAATACACAGTAATATTTCTGTCATTTTGAATTATGTTCTTATATTTCATTCTATCTTGCTGCCACGTTCTTTTGGTCCCAATTGAATTGCAACTATATAAAAAAATTCCCATATATACACAGCACAATGTACACAGAGTGAACCATTTATATTCCATATTCTATCAATTATATTAGACAATGTTGTTGAGCACATTAGTCTGATGAATTTGAAATAAAAGTAGAATGATCTACTTACACGTTGGCTAGTTGCACATTTCTCTGTTTCTCTGTCTCCCTTGCTCTGGCTACACTGTTACTTTTTCTTTACAATAAATTCATACCTGGTATAAGCAGATGTTACTATTTCCATTTCCAACTAACATTAATATTTCCATTTCCAACTAACATACTCAGACTTAAGTAAACTCAATCCCTGTAGTTGTAATACAGTAAGTGTTTCTGGAACCCAGTACTTCTGTTTGCATTGCTTCAGGCTCATTCAAGTTGGAGTTTAGGTTAAATCCCAAACCTACTTTCTGGAATACCCACCAGGTCCTGATTAACAACACTTCGGGATTTAATTCCTAGCAAACTGTTCACATTTATGTATTTAGCTGATACTTTTATCCAACGTGACATTCAGTTGAGAGATCATGATCAGCCAATCAGCATCTGGGGTTAATGGCCTTGCTCAAGGACCCAATGGGGAAATTATTCTGTCAGCCGTAGGATTTGAACCTGAACCAGCATCCTTCTGATCACAGGCACAGAGACCTAGCTTGCAGAGACACACACTGAAAGACATTAATTTCAAAGTTATTTAACCTCTTAACCGCCCTGTGCCAGATATATCTGGCATCATAGCGTTATTGCTGACGCCATACTACCGGAATTATCCGGCACATTTGCCTATGGTTATGTGAATGCCTGGCGTGCAATATAACTGACGGTTTGGCGTGGGTATTATTACTACATTGTATTTCGACATCTCTTGGGTTTTATTGGCCGGAAAATTTTTCCTTGCTGGTTACTGTTGATGTAAACAATTACACTGCTGAGCAGTTTTATGAGCTGTTTGTGTCACCTGACTTGATCAGACATTTTGTTCATCAAACAAATCTGTATGCAGCACAGTTTATTGAGAAAAATCCCAATTTACCTCCACATTCCCGTGTGCATGCTTGGGTAGACACCGATGAAAACGAAATGAAAAAATTCATTGGGATTTTGATGTTGATGGGAATAACCTGAAAACCAGATATTGAGATGTACTGGTCTACAGATCCTATGTATGCAACACCTATTTTTGCAGCTATCATGAAACGAAACCGATTCTCTTTGCTGCTCAAATTCTTTCATTTGAATGACAACAGCAATAAGCCAGATAAGACAGATCCAAACCGTGACCGCTTGTTCAAGCTACGTCCTATGATTGACCATTTATTTGAAGCATTTCAGTTGACCTACGTTCCAGGCCCATCAGTTGCAGTTGATGAAAGTTTATTGTTGTGGAAGGGCCGCATACAGTTTCGACAGTATCTGCCTTTGAAAAGGGCACGGTCTGGAATCAAGATGTTTTGCTTAGCTGAGAATTCTGGTTACATTTATAGGTTTAGTGTATACACTGGCAAAGAGGATCCTATCAGTAGTATTTCAGCAGTGTTGCTAGACGAATGTAAGGACTTTGGACTCTCAGAGAAAATTGTTGTGTACCTTGCCCTTCCACTATTGGACAGAGGGCTCACCATTTGGATGGATAACTGGTACTCCAGCTGTAGGCTGTTCCATTACCTTCATCATCGTCAAACTACAGCATGTGGCAGAATGCGTTCTAACAGGGTCCCTCCAGAAGTTCGCAATTCAACGCCAGCACCGGGTCAGCACATTGCGTACCGCAGTGGCCCATTGCTGTCCCTGAAATTTCGAGACAAGAAAGACGTTCACATGCTAGAAACTCAGCACAATGAGTCTGTGCAGGAGGCTCCCCGCAGAAGAGGACGCCCATCAGCTACTGATGTCCGTTACAAGCCACAATGCATCATTGAATATAACAGCAATATGGGTGCTGTTGACAAGCAGGACCAAGTATTGGAACCCGATTCGGCTGCAAGAAAAACTATGAAGTGGTATAAAAAGTTATCAGTTCATCTGCTCCAAATGGCAATACTGAATGCTCACATTCTGTACCAGAAAAATGGAGGCACAAAAACATTTCTGCGGTTTGAGCATGACGTCATTGCAGACTTCATATTCTCTGGTGAGGAACAACATGCAAATCGAGTAGAGGCAGTGGTGAGGCTCACAGAACGTCACGTTCCGGACAAACTCGAACCAACAACAACTTGGACCAAGCCACAGGCACGCTGTCGCGTATGTTCAAAGAAGGGTCAGCGTAGAGACGTCAAGACCTTCTGCTCAAAGTGTTCCAGCAATCCAGGACTTTGTGCAGTTCCCTGCTTTGGTCTGTGGCACTCAACCTACATTTTTGTGTTTTATTATGCTTTTGCCAATTTCTATAACTTGCACAACATTTAGTGGTAAATACTGCTTGAATAAATGTAAAACAGTAAAAAAACGAAATTTGTTCAGATTTCGCCCGGCGTGGGGAATATTTAGGGTGTTGGCGGTTAAAGGGTTAAATATTTATTCTTCTAACTGTAGCAAGGCATTTAGTATTGCGCTAATATTGCAATAAATTTGATATAGAACAATTGAAATGTAAGGATGTACGAACTGATAAAACGGAAAGATATTTGGATGAAAGTGTCAGTCAGCAGAGTAACCATTCATGAAAATGTCCTTTATATTCTCATTTTTACACTCTCCGCAGATGAAGTACGCACAGGTCCCTACCGGCAGCTGTTCCACCCAGAGCAGCTCATCTCTGGCAAGGAGGACGCTGCTAACAACTACGCCCGTGGGCACTACACCATCGGCAAGGAGATCATTGATTCAGTTCTTGACCGGATCCGCAAGCTGGTATGAAATTTTGAGTTTTCTTTTTTGCCACAAAACGTTTTCTGCCCTCTGCATAAAGGGCCCCTGTCTGACATGTCAGGGGCTTGTGGGTCCCTTACTGCTAGTTGCGACGGGATGCAAAGCACCGCTGTAATTTTTGTTTCCTACTTTGTTCCTCTGTAGGCTGACCAGTGCACTGGCCTCCAAGGTTTCTTGGTGTTCCACAGTTTTGGTGGGGGTACTGGCTCTGGGTTCACCTCCCTCCTGATGGAACGCCTCTCAGTTGATTTTGGTAAAAAGTCCAAGCTTGAATTTGCAATATACCCAGCTCCTCAAGTGTCCACAGCTGTGGTTGAGCCCTACAACTCCATCCTGACCACCCACACCACCCTGGAGCACTCTGACTGTGC